>JARHVA010002867.1:782500-1087500 GCA_037957365.1 Torreya grandis
TGACATAGTGTACATTCATTCAGCAATTTGCATACGTGGTAAATTTCTCTCCCTTCCCAAATTCTGATTCATACCTAGTTGCTAGTTTATCATGTTATGCAGGTCATGTTCAGTGTTTTAAATGTCTTTTGTTGAAGATGTAAGTGGATGTTAGGTGGCTGTAAAGTGTCTTGTATTATACCTCTCTCCATCATTTTCCCTCATGTTTTCATCATTGGATCGAACCTTCTCATGAAATACTTATGCATATTGATCAATTGAAATCAAAGGTGTTCATTTTCCCTTGTTTGTTCAGTGTTCAAGGTTCCAAGTAGGGTGGATCAATATTTTGGTGTATCACTGTCACTAGGTAGGATTTCCCCTTCAAGTTTCTTTCTCCCTTTTCCATGATAGTTCGCAACACAAAGTAGAGATCCTCATTGATACACCTAAGGGAGCTAGCCCTCATAATCTAGAGACTCAATCCACTTAGCAGGTCACCCATAACCTTGGATTGTTTCCATGTTCCAGCAGACCGTGAAGGCTTAAAACTACCTTCACAAGGGTGCAGGGTCTGATTGACAATAGTTTTTGGCATGCCCGATGGGACTTGTTGGAGTTGGTCTTGGTGAAATTATAGTTGTAGCAGTGTTCTTCATGAAATATTTGGTGTTTCCAAGCTCAAAGAAGTTACTTCTAATAATTTGGGCCTAGTTTCTAGTAAGTCAGTGTTATTTTTTACTACAATGAATGAGTTTTGATGGCTATGTATGAATAATTCCCATGCTATGTTTCCTTATCAGTGCTATAATGAATCATACCAACCTTGTCAGTAGTTTTGTCAAAATTATGATGAATCTTATCAAGTTTCCCATGATCCCTATTACCAAAAGCATGACTCTTATCATCCTTGGGAACCATATCAGTCTAAGGACCAGACTTCACATTCCCCATATGGATATGATGTTGTATATGAGCAGCCTTGTCTCCAAAAGAGAATGAACAAGATCGAGTTAAAAATTTTAGCATATGCAAAAAAAGTAAAGGTTACTTCAGCCATGATCAGAGGAGATTTTCAGTCAAAAATCAAGTTTACCATTTGAGAGTTTGAACAACATCTATATGGTCTAAGTTCTCTAGCATAGCAGGCATGCTACCCAGATGAGTCGCCAATAATGTTGACAATTTTACCCCACAGGCCAAATCATTACCATTACCATTTGAAACTTCGCTCACCATGACCATTTGCCTTGAAAACCAGGTCTTGACCCTTGAGAAATCAAGGATAAGTCACTTTTATGTAGGTACAGGTGTACTCCCATCATATAATGATCATTTCTAGCACTTATTGAGCAATTCGGGTTTACCAGGGTGCATGTCTTATTGGCTTTTATAAGCTGAAGCAGTTGATAAGCCCGATTGGGTCTGCAAATGCAATTATGAGTGGATTAAGTTTTGCGAGGTAGTTGTCTTATAAAGTTTTTTTTAAGTAATGGAGCTTGTAAAGCCAAAAAGGGTCTTGGGCAGGTGATTTCTTTCAGAGGGATTTTTCATTGGCAAGGTGGACTTTTCAAAAGTTTCGAAGGGTTATTAACAAAAAACCCTGAAATGTATGTTTTAAGGAGAAGTGCCCTTGTGGAGAGCATCTGGGCACTGCGTAGGGACATTTACAATTACCTCGAAGGGTATATGCCCTTGTGGGGGCACTTCAAGCATGAAGAAGACCTTGGCAAAAAATTTGAAGGACAAAATCAATTTTTCCTAAGGACACCTACCCTTGCGGAGGGCACTTGGTTGGTGGCAGGACCCTTTCAAAAGTTTCAAAAGGCACTTTTGAAGACGAATAACCCTTATAGAGGGCACTTGGTCAGTGGCAGGACCCTTTCAAAAGTTTTGAAAGGCACTTTTGAGGATGAATAGCCCTTGCAGAGGGCACTTAGTCAGTGGCAGGACCCTTTCAAAAGTTTTGAAAGGCACTTTTGAGGATGAATAGCCCTTGCAAAGGGCACTTGGTCGGTGGTAAGACCCTTTCAAAAGTTGTAAAAGGCACTTTTGAGGATGAATAGCCCTTGTAGAGGGCACTTATGCAGTGAGGTGGCTTTTACAATTCTTCCAAAGGGCACTTCTGAAATAACATACCCTTGTGGGGGGCACCAAAGCCAAAGACAAGACCTTTTGTAAAAGTCTGAAGGGCACTTTTGGGAAGCAGAAGCCCTTACGGAGGGCACTTTCATAGTGTCAAGGACATTTTGAAAAAAATTCAAGGGCACATGCCCTTCAGGGAAAGATAGCCAAAGGAGATGAATTCCTTCGGACAAAAAGTCTGAAAGAATTTGGAAAAAGACTCAATGGAGGATATACCTAGGGAAAACTTGATAGAAATAAAAGTGAAAGGCACAAACATAAAAGAATTTCCTTCTGATAAAAAGTTTGAAGGAATTTGGGAGGGACAAAAATCTTGATAGAAAAGACAAGGCCATGAGCAAGGAACAAAAGCCCGAAGGCTAAAGCATGAACAGAGCCAAGACAAAGAACAAGCTGCGGAAGAAAGAACAGAGTCCTTCGGACAATTTATCTGAAGGACATCTACAAAAAATCCTAAACTTGACTGCGAAAGACATAAATAGATAGAACACATAACAAAGGAAGCACGGACCCAGACAAAATACAAAGAAGAATCCATGAACAGAAAAGCCGCATGAAAGCAAAGACTAATGCAGAAAAGAGAGATATAGTAAAGACAGACAAACATAGAGAATAGAATCCATGGGAAAAGATGACACAAAGAATCAAAACACAGATGTTAGATGCATAAACTCGACAGAAATACAAGATGAACATGCGCATGAACAATGGCATAAGAGAATATTCGTGGAAAAGACAAATATAGATGATGAACATGCCTAGATAGTCCGAGAATACAAGAGCATGCAACAGCCATGAACATGAATAAATGCATCCAGATTTGACCATTCTAACACGTCACCTTCAGTTCTTAAACAGAGGCTCGCTTTGCATGATGACTCGAGTAGTGGAATAGTGGAAAGCTTAAACAAAAGAAATTCCATGCACACACTCTCGTTTGTCTCAAAGTTTTAAATGTTTCGGTGGTTCAAATGTGATTCTTAATTTAGCATTTGCATTGATTTCATGCAAAGGGGAGACTTTCAAACATTTTAGCAGTTTGAGTGGATTTGACTACTCTTGTTTTGGAGTTAACTGGTTTTCAAGTCAAGACATCTATTCATAGATTTCATGCATACAAGTTTGTCTTCTTCTTCTTCTTCTTTTTCAATGCAAGGAATTTTCATGCAAGACAAAATAGACTTTTGTAAACGCTGAGTTGGTTTGAGTTTATTCCCTCTCTATTTTCAAACGCCAATCTGTTACCTATTTATAATTTTTTATATTAATGGCTTTTTAGCCTTGTAAAAAAATCCATCCCTCTCTTGGTAAGACCAAACTCTGTCATTGGTGAGTTGTGTAACCTTTTTAATCAATAGGACTATACTTTCATATTTCAAGCACTGGCATAGTGTACATTCATTCAATGATTTGCATACATGGTAGATTTCTCTCCCTTCCCAAATTTTGATTCGTACCTAGTTGCTAGCTTATCATGTTATGCAGGTCATGTTCAGTGTTTTAAATGTCTTTTGCTGAAGCTGTAAGTGGATGTTAGGTGGTTGGTTGTAAAGTGTCTTGTATCAAACCTCTCTCCATCGTTTTCTCTCACGTTTTCGTCACTAGATCAAACTTTCTCATGAAATACTTATGCATATTGATCAATTGAAATCAAAGGCCTTCATTTTCCCTTGTTTGTTCAGTGTTCAAGGTTCCAAGTAGGGTGGATCAACATTTTGGTGTATCATCGTCATTAGGTAGGATTTTCCCTTCAAGTTTCTTTCTCCCTTTTCCATGGTAGTCCTCAACACAGAGTAAAGATCCTCGTTGATACACCTAAGGGAGCTAGCCCTCATAATCTAAAGACTCAATCCACTTAGCAGGTCACCCACAACCTCGGATTTTTTCCATGTTCTAGCAAACTGTGAAGGCTTAAAACTACCTTCACAAGGGTGCAAGCTCTGATTGACAACACACACCATTAATCAATATAGTGATTTATTGTTGTGAATTAAATTATTAGTATAATATGACATCTCTTTCCTAACAAGTGTCTTTTTAAAATTTTATAAAATTTATTTCCTTTTGTAAATAAGAAGTATTTTTTTTAATGGATAATTTTTAAATTGCAATTTTAAAACGTGTTTAACTCGTAGAAGGATGAGAAGGGTTCAATTTTGGTTAGCAACGATATTCAATCTCAAAATTACCTTAAACATTAAAGATCAATTTTGTTATTAGCAAAACCTAATACGATAAAAGAAATGAACACAAACGACGTTGACGGAATAAATACCCCTCAATTTTAACTCTCAACTTAAATCAACCCATAAAACAGTGGTCCAAAAAAAAAAAAAAAAAATCCCTCGAATTTACAATCTGGCGCATAAGCCCAGTTTAGCATTTGTAAACAGCGTTGGAAAGGGAAATGCTCCCAGAGGCTGATACAAAACCATTCACAGAAATGAATACATGGCGACAGGACCACTTTTGAGGAAGAAGAGGATGACAGTGTTTCACTGTCATTGTGGATTGAATAACAATGCACATTTCCAACACTTTTACTCTAATCATACAATCCCCAATATTACTGCCAGCCACTGCAAATCCCAATCCCAATCTCAATATCAATCTCAATGCATTGTGTAGAGAGGGTCGGTTGAAGGAGGCTTTACACATTCTGCTTACTACACACAGTCCCCCTCTACACTCTTCTTCATACCTTCAACCGTTGCAGATCTGCATTGCCATGAATGCGCTCTCACAAGGTAAACAAATCCACTCTCTCATCACTCACTGGGGATTTGTTAAACCCACAACATTCTTTCAAAATAATCTTATCAACATGTATGTCAAGTGTGGTAGTTTGATAGATGCTCGTAAAGTGTTTGACGACATGAAGCAACGAGACAGCATCTCCTGGAATACCATAATTGCAGCTTACAGAAAACATGGATATCCTCACGAGGCATTGACATTGTTCCATCAAATGCAACCAACAGGTGTCCAACCCAATCAGTTCACTTTTGCCACTATACTCCCAGCCTGTGCCAAAATAGGAGCTTTGGAACAGGGTATGGACATCCATCAAAGCATAATTGAAAGTGGATTTTTGTCAGATGTTGTAGTTGCAAATGCTCTGGTAGATATGTATGCAAAAAGTGGAATCATACATAAAGCACGCGAACTGTTTGACAAAATACCTCAAAAAAGTGTGGTCTCGTGGAATGCGATGATTGCAGGATATGCACAACGTGGTTTTCTTGAAGAGGCGTTAAGGCTATTCAAAGAAATGCCTCGACCAGACGTCATCTCATGGAGTGCCCTCATAGACATGTATGCAAAATGTGGAAACATTCAGAAGGCATGTGACGTGTTTGACAAAATGCCTCAAAGAGATTTAGTTTCATGGAATGCCATGGTTACAGGATATGCACAAAATGGGCTTGTTGAAAAGGCCTTGGAAAGTTATAAGCAAATGCAATTGGCAGGTGTAATGCCAGACTCCACAACCTTTGCCAGCGCCGTCCAAGCCTGTGCCAAAATGGGAGCTGTAGAACTGGGTATGGACATCCATCAGAGCATAGTTGAAAGCGGATTTTTGTTAGATGTTGTAGTTGCAAGTGCTCTAGTAGACATGTATGCAAAATGTGGAAGCATACACAAGGCGTGTGAACTGTTTTACAAAATGCCTCAAAGAGATGTGATCTCATGGACTGCAATGATTACAGGATATGCGCAAAATGGGCTTGTTGAAAAGGCCTTAGAAACTTTTAAGCAAATGCAATTGTCAGGTGTAAAGCCAGACTCCACAATCTTTGCCAGCATCCTCCCAGCCTGTGCCAAAATCGGAGCTTTAGAACAGGGTATGGGCATCCATCAAAGCATAATCGAAAGTGGATTACTTTCAGATATTGTAGTTGTGAATGCCCTGATAGATATGTATGCAAAATGTGGAAGCATACATAAGGCATGTGAAATGTTTCACAAAATGCCTCGAAGAGATGTCATCTCATGGAATGCCATGGTTGCAGGATATGCACAAAATGGGTTTTGCAAGGATGCTCTCAAGCTCTTTGAACTAATGAAGCACTCGGGAACAGACCCTGATGATATAAGCTTCACATGTGTTTTATTTGCATGCAGCCATGCAGGTTTAGTCGATAAGGGCTGTACATACTTCCATGGCATGAATGAATTTTACTGCATTCCTCCTACAATTGATCATTATGTGTGCATGGTTGACCTTCTTGGTCGTGCTGGCCATCTTGAGGAAACTCTAAACTTTATCATTAAAATGCCAATTAAATCTGTGGCAGTTGTGTGGATGTGTTTGCTTGGTGCATGTAGATTACATAAGAATATAGTGTTAGGAGCATTTACCGCGACACTCCTTTTTGAGCTGGATCCTAAAAATACTGCGACTTATGTTCTTCTGTCAAACATTTATGCAGAAGTGGGCAGGTGGGGTGAGGTTCAAATGGTAAGGAGATTGATGAAAGATAGAGGAATTAAAAAAACACCTGGATGTAGTTGGATTGAAGGCCATAAAATGGTACATGCTTTTTCTGTAGGAGACAGATCACATCCGCAGACACAGGAAATCTAATCAAAGTTGGAGATTGATGAAAGATAGAGGAATTAAAAAGGTACCTGGATGTAGTTGGATTGAAGGCCATAAAATGGTACATGCTTTTTCTGTAGGAGACAGATCACATCCACAGACACAGGAGATCTAATCAAAGTTGGAAAAATTGTCTTAGGAGATGAAGGCAGCAGGGTATTTTCCAAATTCAAGACATGCACTGAATGATGTGGAGGAAGAGGAAAAAAAATTATTCCTCAGTCACCATAGTGAGAAGTTGGCAATTGCATTTGGATTGTTAAACATGCCCCCTGGAACAATTATCAGGGTTGTCAAGAACCTTCGAGTATGTGTTGACTGCCACAGTGCAACCAAGTTTATCTCCAAGATTGTTGTAAGACAAATTGTTGTGAGAGATGCGAGCAGGTTCCATCATTTCAAACAAGGACAATGTTCTTGCGGAGATTATTGGTGATGCTAAGTAAAGCAATCTGTAAACATAGGCTTGCACTATAACAAGGCGCACCCTGTCAGACCTGCAATGATAAAGAAGGGACCATGTTTGAATTTCAGTTTCTAAAATATGTTAAGCTACTCATGTATGCTTTATTTTCAGACCTTTTGTCTAGATTAATTGTTTTATCTTGTGCTTATGTCGGGTCTGTCATTTGGGATTAAAATACACCCCAGATTATACATGTTCATCTGGATTTTGTCACATTTAGGATTAAAATAAACACCAGATTATACATGCTCATCTGGATTTTGTCACATTTAGGATTAAAAGACACGCCTTTGCTGTATGTTCACTAAGGTCTCACTAAGGTTCACTAAGGTCTCTAGCTTATTAACAGGGTCACCGGTTAAAGGCACTCTATTGGCAAGTGTCAGCTCTTGTTGTAAAATTAATTTACACAATTTTAGAGTCGTTACCTGAGTTGTCATTGCTTCTTCCAATTGGTGCTTGAGCTCATCTAACTCTTGTTCAATCTTTATTCTTTCAGCACATTCATTTCAGTACAAGATGATGATTTCTTGATGTTTGCGCTGACGCTAATTAGTAGCACACTCCGCATGAGTCCATAAGAGCCAACTTAATTAGGGTCACGCTTGCCTGGGCTGATGAACACTACCGAGGGTCCACCCAAAATGCTTCTAGAAGCTTTGCCCCCTCCGGCACTAAATCAATGTTGGCCAATGGAAGCTCGAATTGGTGCTTCTCACTAAATACATCCATATAAAAAGAGAGCTCGCATCGGGTTTGATTTGAAGCATCCTCCTCAAGAAAATACCCCCACATATACAATTGTTCCTTAGGGACGTTTTGCTAGAGATATCCTCGAACAAAGAGGGTATCATCCTTATTTCCTTGTCGTGTTGGTTCCTTAGTAGGCCCCTTGCCGTTGTTTAGGTTGCGCTCCAAGGTCTTGACATCTGGATCACTTTGTTGTTGGGTGCTTGAGCCAACCGCCTAGTCCCTGGGGACTACTTTTTCCCCTTTATTTGTCCCCTCTTCACCAATGGGACTTTTAGTGTCCAAATGTGCATCATTAGGGGGAAAATATTCTTGTTGTGCTGGAGTTTCCTATATAGGCTCAGGTGTGGCTTCCTTAGATTCTTTTTTAGGAGATGGTGGAGGAGTTGTTGCCCTTTGTTCTGACACCCCAATACTTAGTTCAGAAAGCCCATGCCTTGAAGGAATAGAGCTTTATTGGGCGGTGTCAAGGCTCTTTTATTCTTATTGTGCAGGTAGGCCTTGGTCTTTGGGTGGTGATGGAGACATCCTTTGCTGCTTGGGTTGCTCACCTTGCGCGCTTACAATGGCATCAAACCTTGAACTCTTTTCTTCCTTGTATTGCCTTCTTTGCACCGCTATTTTTGGTGGGAGAGGAAGGGTTTCGTTGGGGGCCCCCTGGTTACTTGAAGCCTTCTTCTTGGGCTTGAGCATATAATACAATGTATGAATATGCCCTACAACAAGAATTTGCATATGTTGATATCCTAACATCCGTCTCAACCTTCTCCCTATATGCTTTCTTGCCAAGGTAAATATACATTTACCGAAGTGTATGAGTTTCTACATCAATTTTGTCAGGGATCAATGCACACCTTGCACGCATCAGAAATATGATTCAAAACATTTTTGAATTACTTGGTTGTAAATGCATTGTTGGGATGATTATTTATATAGGCCTAACTTTCCTTAGGTGTGCCTGTTGAAGTGATTAAGACCCAACAAGCTGGCGCACTGGCATTTCACATAAGACTTAGAGTTCTCGCGCGCTCACCTGAAACACATAACAAGGGACTGATTCGTGTTGGTTTTGTCACGCGAAGGTGTACTTAACATATATTGACACTCGAACATACACTTTATTCAATGATTAACCAGAAAAAGAAATACATAGTAGTTGTGGGCCTAAATTCAGATAAATGAACAAACACGATTAAGATGACTAACACCATGGATTCCAAAATCCACACGATAACATTTGAGTAATGCAAACTCCATTCATCATATTTATAATAGGTTCACAAGTTACATAACAAATGCATGGTGCAACTCAGTTATACAACTCAATGATAAACTGAGGTACAATAGCAATATCACAATGGTATCCTCGATCATATCAGTGGAATAACAATCAACATCAATCAACAACATTCAGCAATAATCAACATCATTACAAAGCTCTAATCAAGGGTATTTGTACATGGTTTTCCCCAACCAAGTAGTTCCAATAATAATGACACTCTCAACGACTAGCCAACGATATTTAGTGGACTAAGAGTCGGGGCAACCAACTAAATTATTTTCCTAAGGACCCAGGGCTTTGTGCCCTTATATTCTCGCTTCGATGCTAGATCCTCATCGTCGAGTGCCTATCTTTTCATGCGTTGGTGCTAGATTCGTGCATGAATTAGTCTGTTTTGTCCTTGAGAATCATTCCTTAACCATCTCCCACTTCATGCATGCTCCCCAAGTCTTCTGCTAGTTTTATGAGCCCTTTGTTCTTGAGTTCTCAATTTATTATGCATATCCTCTAACTGGGTCTTCCTGCACTATGAACTCCTGTGCCATGGTCTTTTGCGCCTATGAATCTTCTGCGTCATGTATCTCTATCAAAAAACTTAGCCAAAATTTGGGGTCCAACATCACCCTCACTACGCCATTAGTCCATCCCAAACTAATCACCGGTTTCAGATTCTTCCAAAAACTCAAGCCTAACCTACTCGATTTACTTCTTAATGCCTTCCCAATGTGATAAGGTGTTGATTAGTTTCGTTGTTATTTCTTCATTGGTCGCTTTCAACTTCTTGGTCTCCTCAGGTTGGTCAGGACACTCGCTTGCTTTATTGACCAAATGTTCAAGAGATGTGGAAGCATCCTTATGAACACCCTCAAGCGTGGTGACCTTAGCAATAACTATCCTCAGAGGGCCGTGAAGTTAAGAGTTTATTTCTTGCCGATTTGCACTTATTGTCTCTTCCATGGCTTCTACATCATTAAATGCTTTTGTGCGCTCGGAGTGATTTTTTATTAAAAGGGTTGTATTAGCTAATTTATATCGCTAAAGCTCTTCTGCTTAAAATCGAGATTCCAAAAAATTTATAAGCCACGCCAGCTTCTCAAAAAAAACCATCTAAAATGGGGATAACATTTTTAACTCTCTGCAAGGCACACTTGTACACCTCTATAGATTTGGTAAACTGCTCTATTACCCATACTTTTTCATCTCTTGGGCTAGGTTGCTCTTTGCACCGTTTCAAAAGGAGGTCCATGAGAGTCCCCAGTTTGTCAATCACCTCACCAAATAAGGGGACTCCGTCTGTGAGTGTTGGGTCTTGGCTTAGAATTGCCTTACAAATATTTAGTGTTTTCACCTTGGCGGTTGTTTCTACTTCCAACTAGTGCTTCAAATCGGTTAGCTCTTCTTCTAGTTTGGTTTAGGTGGTGACCTTTTTATTATACAGTGCCACCACTTTGGCATGATTTTGCTCAGCCTACCATGCATCAAACTCTGCAAGGACATTTTACCGCGTGACCTCAAATGTTAGTTTCATGAGTGTTGCGTTAGTTTGTATAGATGTTAGTTGATGGGGATCTACCCAAAGAGTAGTGGGTAGTGCCACTACTTGTGGATCCAATACAAGATTATCAGAGGGAATCTCAAAGTGGTGTTTTTTGTTGTACATGTCAAGGAAGAATGACATCTCACACCGGGTCTGGTCAGATACATCCTCCCGAGAAAGATGAGAATACAGATAAAATAGCTTGTCAGGGATGCCTTTGTGGTATTGGATGTGGAGGTTGGTGGTTACATCGGGCTTGTTTGTTCTGACCACGGAGTCATCCACTGGTTCTTTCCCTTTCAAGGGATCCCACTCAAGTATCTTGATATCCATGTCTTACTCTTGGGAAGTGATCATGATGTCAAGGCCACTCAATCCTAATTCTGCTTCAAAACCATCCCTCTCTTCACCAAATAGATCTTCAATCTCCATCTACGTCTCTTCAAGGGTGGTCTCTTCCTGTCGCACTAGGGAGGGTGTCTTCTTAGAGTCTATATCTTCTTTTTCAACTTCAACTCTCTTTGAGGTCCCTTCTAGTAGCTCTCCTAGCTCCTCCTTGTCACCATCCTTAGGTTCCTCCATCCCCTGTTCCAAAGGATTAGTTTGTGAAGTTGGCGTTGAACCTTCCAGTCGACTGGCTAGTGGATTCCTTTCTGGTGGTGCATGGGCAGTCCTTTGCCTTTTCAAAGGTTCTAGCTGAGAGATTGTGATGGCATCATGCCCAGGGCGCTCTTGCTTTATTTCTAGTAGTGGTTCCGAAGGGAGTTTCTCTCTCACACACTTCACGCTCCCCAAGTATTTCCTCTTGGGATTTAACATATAGAACAAAGTATGAATATAATCCCCAACCAATGTTTAATGCACCTTTATATTGGTTCTATCCAACTGAACTCTTTCTCTATAAGATTTCTTCCTGGGGTATCCATACATCTGTCAAAGAGTGAGTCTTTGAATCAATATGTTTAGCTTCAAGCGTCACATGTTGCACGTCATAAATTGGTTGATGGAGTTTATGAAGTACCACACCATGAAAACGTAAGGCAACTTAACCCAGGGATAAACTTCTCCAGAGGGGGCCATCCTAATGTGCTCAAAGGAGTAGTGTTGATTTACAACAAACTTGGTTTGGTCATCAACTTGTGTGGGCAAGTCCTTTGGAACACGCCACTCGTTCCTAAAGGCTTCCTTAATTCTGTCATACCATGATTTCATCTTTATTTTATAGGATGGAGTGATCAGGGCAAATCAGGGGAATGCCTTGTACTGCTCTGTAGGGGACTTATGCTTAGGTGGGAGTGTCCATTTCAATTCTTTAGAGGTGTAGTTGGGTACACTAATTTCATCGAATATCATTAATAAAAGAAACGTGCCCCATGAAAACTTGTGGTTGGTCACCTAGTGGGATTTCTCCTCATCCTCTATGATTTTATTGGCAAAGCATAGTGATCAGTTATATTTTAACCCCTTAGTGACTTGGTATGCAATATAAATGTGGGCCATGTCCACCTCCTTCCATCTATATCTACCTCCAACCTTTGTCATTATGATACACACAACCACTCGAAGGGCGGGATCCTGAAGACTTTTGATGTGCATAACATGGCTTTATTTATGGTATTCAAGCACCATAGCCATCTTCTCTATCTCATCTATGTCCTCTAGGTCATATACAAGGTCCATGCTTGAGTAATGCAACCCTGATACTTTGCTAATTATTTCAGCCATGATTATCATTTGGTGCCCAACGAAGTAGATGTAGTCCTCATGCATCCGTGAGATTAAAAACTTTATTGCTTCTATTATATTTCCAAAGTATGTAAGTTGAAGAGTTGGAAGAGGCCAGTAGTATCCAAGATGTTGAAAATCTTCAAGTTGTAGACTAACTCGCTCCTGGTATTCTAGTGCTCGACTCTATAATCATTTAGTAACTCTACCTCATTCTTGGGTTATCAATGGTTGTAATCAAAGACATTGCAGGTCAGCATGTTGCATACCTAGTTTTTGGTGCATAGTATCATCTCAGGGTATTGAATTTCTTCAATCAACAAAGGTGGAGGTGGAGGCACGACAAATTTCTTCTTCACTTGGCCTGCCATCTCTATTGCTTTGTCTCTCACGTGCACGCCTTGTTCTTCAGGTGCTTCTTCTCTGATTAACATCATTTCCCCACCAACACTCAACTCTTCTTCCTCTGGAATCATAGGCAATGGTTCACTTCACTAGGCCTTTTTCTTAGGTTGCATCACCCTTCATGGAGCCTGAAGGTTAAGACGTGGTTGTCCAATGTTCCCAAATGAATATGTTTTTGATTTTGTAAGTGCCTCGACTTTCCTACATTGATGCCCATTAATGGCAGATGTCAACCTTTGTAACTTGTAACTTCTATAAATCCTACTTGCCCTTATAATTCATTTGGCTTTGGTTGTTCGTCTCAGCTAAAAAACACTTCAAGATCTAAAAGCAGTCATAATTCATCATTTTGCACTTGACTGGATACATTGAATTTGTTTTGCAAAAGTTCAAGTTCGCTCATTTGGTTTTGTAAGTTCTCAATCATAGAAATAGTAAAAAGTGAAATGAACCGTTTATATTTTATAGGTTCAATGGGGTAACTTGAATTTACTACCCCCTCTCTTTGACCATCACTTCATGCAATAAATGCGACCAATGGTGTTGCCACGATGTGATGTTGACACACTTGCCATTAGCACTACCTCCTTGTATGAATTACATGTCCCTTCTCGGGCTTTTCTTGAAGTGTATGACAATTTTAAATAAAGTTGAATGTTCATAGCACAGGCAGGGATCATTCTTTACCTTAGCTAGTGTCAGGATCTTGCTCCAACAATAGAGCACATATGATTACTTCTTGTATTAGCAACTAAACACGAAATTTAACCAGAATCAATAAGTAACTAGAAATATGAAACAACACAAGAATATGAGAGACAATACACAATTGTATTAATAATCACTCAGAAGAATATACAATAAAGAAGATGCCACTTCTTCTTCCACCTCAAAGGCTCGCCACACCTCAAGACCTTCTTCCCTCTCTCTCTCGGTCCCAACAATCAACTCCAATATAGAATTGATGTTCACCTCTCCAACCAGTCAATAACACGCTGCCAGTACACCAAGTACACAACCGTACTCCAAGTAGATCTCCTGCTCTCTGCTGCTACCTGCAAATCACTAGACCTTACTCACCATTGTAGATCTCCAAAAGAAGCCATGCTAACCTGCTGACCAAGATCATACAAATACGAAGAACCCTTCTGATTCTCCAAACCAGTACCCACCTTGGTACTGTGGCACTAAGAGGAACACACCATTGCTCTCCTCTCTCAGAAGGAGCTTATTGCTCTCTTACTCTCTAGCTACAATTTTACAATACAGCCCATGAGTCCATATATAGATCTCATGCTTACAATAATTAGACTATCCTAATTACAATAATTAGACACGCAACTCAAGACTATAATTAGCCTTTATATGCAAACTCTCGGTTCAACGAACTAACTGTCCGTGCAATGAACAGTTTTGAAACCGCCACAGGCGACCGACGTCGGTCCCTGTCTGCCTAGAGGTGACCGACGTCGGCCGACCTCCTGCCGATGTCGGTTGTCTTCAGCTCACACTTGCCGATGTCAGTTTCCTTCTGCACTGCAATCCACCGACGCCGGTCTCCCTGGAACTCAGCAACCTCCTCCATGTTTGCACCAGTTGAAGCTTTTAGCTCCACATCCTAACAATCTCCCACTTGGAGATAAATAGCTGCAACTGTACCTGTACCTATACACCGTCTAATTTTATTCCCTGGCTTGTATCCCTCTTCAAGCTTAATCCTGAACACCAACCACCACACACCCTGTGATGCTCTACCTGTCATCCAAATCTCTTGCCACATCTGCATCTACAAACCCCTGTAGAAAAGAACTTGACCCTGCATAGCATGTGCACCTGTTGTTGGTCCCTCTAAGAATCCACTGAACTGCCCTCCAGTACTTCTTTCCCGAATTGGCTCCAAACTTTTTGACAACTCCCACTGCTTGGGAAAACTCAGGTCTACGCTAGACCTCATGTGATTTTGAACCCTGTTCCAAGCTAAGCTTGAACTGTCCAGCCCTTGGTGTGCTTTCTGATTCTGCATCCTGCATCATGAACCCCGCCAACACCGTCTTCACATCAGCTCCCACTGGAGACAAAATCTCCATGACTCTTATGCCAAAGAATTTCGCTGCTCCAAATTCTTCCTGACATACCTCTGAACTAACCTTACCCTTAGCTCAGCAAATCCCTGTATGTACAAAATCTACTAGCAAATTACCCACATATAGTAACTGGATAATGTCGCAACTCATCATCCACATGGTAAGACAAACACAATAGTTAAACCTCTATTGCCCTGCAGCTTGCTCAAGACCATATACCTTGGCCTTCCGTCTCACGTATCCATCCACTCTCTCCTTTAACTTGGGAATCCATCCGTCTCTCAGTGCTTTCTTCCAGCGGACAACTCTACCAACAAATACCTGTTTGGTTCTTCTCCAAAGACTCACTCCTCATCCATGCCAAGCTCCTACTGTTTCTGGATTCTACCTGCATTACTTCTTCCATCTTCCTAGTTCTTGACCATCAGTAATCAATATAAATAAGGTGAACAACGAATATGAGGTTCACTTACCCTTTTTTGACCTCCATATGAGCGTTTGAGACTAGTTGACAACTTGCTGTCCGCCCACCATCCGTACCAGTGACCGATCTCGGCCATCTCCCAGTCTGCTCCCAACCGATGTCGGTTCCCTGCGCTGACCCTGACTGTCGACGTTGGTTTCATGACTGACGCCGGTATCCCTTCTGCCGACATCGATTCCTGTCTGACCGACGCCGGTACCTGTGTTCGCCTGTGAGTGATAACTTTTTACCCGGGAGCTCTCCATGGATCAAAACCCTGTTCAAATCAACACAACCCTGCTCAGAATAATTCAGTTCCCTCAACTGATCTCTGTCCGTCATCTCCTCCATGAACACCAAGGCTTTTCAGTTCTTTAGCTTGTCAAAAATATCTGTCTTTCGCTTAAGAACATGCATTCCCCTCCTACATATGTGACCAAGCCTACGAAGCCACATCTCTGTAACAAAAGGTGAATCGGTAATATAAGTAGATAGATAAAGGATACCAACTTTCTTACCACCATCTAATTCAAGTATATCCGCTGTGAGAGTTACAGTACATCTCCCATCACCTAAATTTCCTGAAGAAATTAGACTCATCTCCAAGACTGGTACCTGCATGACTTCCTTCAACCACTGTGTGTCATCCGTCTGCAATTTCAGCTTCACTTCCCCTTTGTCAATAATCTGACAAGGCTCTCCAATCCCTAAATAAATCTCTCCAAAGTCTCCAAAGACATACCCATGAGAAGATGCTCTATTTCGGGCTGCATGGAAAGAGGCAAAAAAATATGTAAACAAAAATTCTACTTTATCCAGAGCAACCTGTGCAACATCCCCTGCAACATCTGCTTCTACACGTTGATCTTCTACCGACCAACAATCTCCTTTTCCCTACTCTTTTTTTCCATCAATTAGACCATTCGTGCTATTCAGTTTCTCCATTCGTAGCTTACTTTCTTCTACTATTGCTATACTCTCACTCAATCTGAAACCCCTGAGAGTGACCTGTAATTAAAAACACTACCAGATCTGAAACCACCTGTTAGTCAACCCAACCAAAAGCTCTGATACCGATTGATGGTATCAGCTCTTGAACCTACAACCAGGCTCTGATACCACTTGTCAGGATCTTGCTCCAACAATAGAGCACATATGATTACTTCTTGTATTAGCAACTAAACACGAAATTTAACCAGAATCAATAAGTAACTAGAAATATGAAACAACACAGGAATATGAGAGACAATACACAATTGTATTAATAATCACTCAGAAGAATATACAATAAAGAAGATGCCACTTCTTCTTCCACCTCAAAGGCTCGCCACACCTCAAGACCTTCTTCCCTCTCTCTCTCGGTCCCAACAATCAACTCCAATATAGAATTGATGTTCACCTCTCCAACCAGTCAATAACACGCTGCCAGTACACTAAGTACACAACCGTACTCCAAGTAGATCTCCTGCTCTCTGCTGCTACGTGCAAATCACTAGACCTTACTCACCATTGTAGATCTCCAAAAGAAGCCATGCTAACCTACTGACCAAGATCATACAAATACGAAGAACCCTTCTGATTCTCCAAATCAGTACCCACCTTGGTACTGTGGCACTAGGAGGAACACACCATTGCTCTCCTCTCTCAGAAGGAGCTTATTGCTCTCTTACTCTCTAGCTACAATTTTACAATACAGCCCATGAGTCCATATATAGATCTCATGCTTACAATAATTAGACTATCTTAATTACAATAAATAGACACGCAACTCAAGACTATAATTAGCCTTTATATGCAAACTCTCGGTTCAACGAACTAACTGTCCGTGCAACGAACAGTTCTGGAACCGCCACAGGCGACCGACGTTGGTCCCTGTCTGCCTGGAGGTGACCGACGTCGGCCGACCTCCTGTCGATGTCGGTTGTCTTCAGCTCACACCTGCCGATGTCGGTTTCCTTCTGCACTACAATCCACCGACGCCGGTCTCCCTGGAACTCAGCAACCTCCTCCATGTTTGCACTAGTTGAAGCTTTTAGCTCCACATCCTAACAACTAGCTTATGGTAACACGCCACATCCTGCATACCCTTTTGTCATTATACACTTTTACTTGTGCACCTTTACTTCTGTGTGTATTCCTATAGACCATATTATGTCACTTCATACATGTAACACCCCTACCCCACACTAATAGTGCTTTGTGGTCCTCCATAAGAATATAAGTATTAAAATGTAAATGTTGACTATAAACCCACTAAAAGGGTGCATAATGAGTGCAACGCTTTATTGAAAACAAAGAAATCCTAAACTAAATAAATGGCATATGCCTTATTGGTACAAACAAGAAAGACTTATTCAGAGAAGTACATTCGCAACCGACTACCATTGTAATGACCAAGAAGAAATTGAACATCTAAACGCTTCAATCGACATGCGCCAGTGCGATGGATACTGTGAATAATGAAAGGACCATCCAAGTGGACATGAAGCTTCCCAGAGTGGCATGCGACCTTGGAGTCATATATTAAAACTTGTATTCTAGGAGTAAAGTCTTATTCTTGAGGTGGTGATCATGCCATGCCTTTTGTTTTCCTTTATCCATGCCCTAAACCCAATGTGCAAGAAAACAAGCTTCATCCATTTACAATAAAGCATCGAGGTGCACTTTCAATGAGGCCCCATCATCTATTTGCCCAACACACATAATGTGAATAGAGGGAACAAGGAACTCTATTGGAAGAACTGCCTCAATATCAAACACATGATTGAACAATATGTTCTTGTTTAGACGCTTGTAGGTGTTCTAATAATCCCAAACTACTGTAGACACACGATCCTCCTAGTCAGTGCGTCTAATATCATATATCTTGGTTAAATTTGCACCCAAGATTTTGTTGAATGCCTCGATAATACCATTAACCTGGGGATGATATATTGTTGTCTTATGGTGAGCAATCATGAATTTGACCAACAGGTCACAAATAGTATCATTGAGGAAGTGAGTACTACGATCGCTAGTGAAACTCAATGGACAACCGAACCTAGTAATAATATGCTCCCAGATGAATCACGCAATAGTAACAATTGTACAATATCATGTCATTGTAGCTTCAACCCAACAAGTTATATAGTCAGTAGTGGTGATAACATAGTGTGAGCCAGTATGCCATCCTAATGGGCTGATAGGGCCAACAAAGTCAATGGCCCACTTTTCAAAAGGTTCCTAAGATAGAATAGGATGAAGTGGAATATCATCCCACCTATTACGCTTTCCCACGTGCTAGCAAATGTCACATTGGCATGTGTAAAGCTTAGCATCCTTACATAGGGGTGGCCATCGTAAACCAGCTAACAAAACCTTTCATGTGGCAGTTTATCTATTGTAATTTCCTCTAGAAACACCTTCATGGACCTCATGAAGCACATAAGTGTGCTTGTGTCTCATGATGCAATGTCTAAGTACTTCATCCCAACCAAAATTATAAAGGTCTCCCATGATGATTTGGAATGGAGGGCGTGAACTGTGATCTATTTCTTGGTTGGAGTGCTTAAATAAGTTGAAATTGATTTGGTAGTCAAATAGGCTACTATTTCCTCTAATTCCTCAGGAATGTGCGATACATGAAACAACTACATGTCAGGTAGGTCATGTTCTATAGTGTGCACTGGCTTACCAGATTCAATTCGGGAAAGATGGTCTGGACCACAATTAGCCTTACCAGGCTTGACCATAATAGAGAACTAGAATTCTTGAAATAACACTATCCATCGATAAATACAACCATGCAAAACTGGTTTATTGACCAAATACTTCAATGCCTCATGGTCTGTGAAGAAAAAAAGAGGTTGTCAATAGATATTGTTAGAACTTTTAAAGAGCATAGATCATAGATAACGCCTCGCGCTCTAGAGTGGTATAGTTTCGTTTGGTTGGAGTAAGCTTTCGAATTGCAAAGTATATAGGGTGATGTAAATTACTCTCCAAACTGAGCAAGTATAGCACCAATGGCCATGCCAGAAGCATTGACATGAACGTGGAATGATTTAGTCCAATCTGGGAACTAGAGAATCAGTACGGTGATAAGCTTATCATTTAAGGCAATAAAAGTTGTTTGGCATGTACGGGTCCAAATAAAATGTTCATCATGTTTTAGTAGCTCCTCTAGAGGTGATACAATCCTAGCATATCCATGGATGAATTTTCTATAGTATCCAGTGTGACCTAGGAAGGCATGAACCTCTCATTAGGTAGTCGACACTGACATGCGAAGGATGATGACAATCATGATAGAGTCCACTAAAATTCCATCTCAGAAAATAATATGACCAAGGAGAGTGTCAAATGGAGTATAAAAGAGACATTTCTTCAAGTTGAGAGAAATATGAAGTGTCTTGCAGTGCTAAAGCATGATCTGAATATTGGCACAATGGTCTTTCACTATGCTTTAAACCATTCAGTCATCTAGATAAACCTGAAAGAACTTATGGATAAAGTCCTTGAAGGCTTCAACAATGACCCTAGAGAATACAACAAGGGCATTCTTTAATTATAATGACATGATAATATAAGTAAATGACCCCCACTTGGTGGCAAATGTAGTCTTGGGCTTATCTTCCTCTACAATCTAGACTTGATGGTACATAGAGAAACCATCTGTAACGATATAAATTTTACATCCAACGACACCTTCAAGGATCTCTCCAGTGAATAGTGTCGAGAAAGGATCGGTAACACAAGTAGTGTTAAGCAACCTCTAATCCAAAAAAATCCTTAAGCGTCCATCCTTTTTAATGCTTATTACCATAGGACTTACCCACTCAGACTCATCGATATGAGTAATGACTCCCACGTGCAACATACTATCAATCTCTTCTTTAACACGTGCATGCATATTAGAATTCATTTGATAAGGTTATTTCTTGACTGGGCGAGCACCATTGACTAGTTTGATGTGCATTTTACCTAAAGAAGAGTGAACACCCTTCATCTCACTATAGTTTCTTGGGAAAACATCTTGACACTCCTTCAACATCTCAAACACTTTTTTGATTTCAATATCAAACCAATAATTCCCCACAGTAGCCTTATTCGGTGCATCTTCTGTGCCAATATTAAGTTGAATGGTCTAAAGTGGCTCCAAGTACGGGTGTTGTGTATTCGGAATGGTGTCACAAACATTTCAAGCGCCATACTCCATGTGGATAGCCAAATGATTGGTCAATGGGTCAAGCAGATCAGATCCTTCACCTTCATCAACTCGAAACACAACTTTTTGCTTACCCTTTCGGATTTATGTTCACAATACTCTTTAGGCAATTGATCTCCTTCCTTTATTTGAGAAATAAAACTTTGGTACTTGGAAGGAGAAATCTTAAGCTTATTTGGATGAGTAAGTATAAATGCAACATATCTATGTACATCCATACGTAAATGAGTGAAGAACTCATATTGTTTATGCAATGCTCTTTCCTTTAATGGGAAAAAAAGACCTGTACTAAATATAAATTCCAATTCCAAAATCGAAGGGTCTAAATGTTAGCTCATATGATGTACTTTTGAATCAAATAATATAATCTTGAAGGGATTTCATCATCATGTTGTTTAAATTTGTGCAAATGTTCTAATGTAAGTTTTGGCACCTTGTGGATATTAAAAGCCATGAAGAATGCATCTTCCAAATGTAAAAAAAATGCTTAAGGAACCCATTGGTAGGCTATAGAACCAATTTTGAGTCTCATTCGTAATGCTCATATGGTAAAGTTTTAGCAATTGTTTGTCATATTGTGCCCATTGGCCAAAAGAATGTACACAAATAATCACGTGATCAAATGTGTCTTTATGTGTTACAAAGAGAGAGAAATATGGTAGCTCAAAATTTGGTGGATAAGGATATTTAAGTATACATTGTGCAAGAGGTTGATTATTGAATGAGGTAACATTCACATTAGCATTATGGAGAGCCACTTGCATTTGAAGTATAGAAACCTATTTTTTAAGATCCACAATATTGGTCATCATAGACATAAGAGAATCCATGGGAATGGTGGTGTTTGACATAGGTGTTATCATTGGTTCTAAAGCACCACCTCTTTT
Organism: Torreya grandis; assembly: GCA_037957365.1. Classification (NCBI taxonomy): domain Eukaryota; kingdom Viridiplantae; phylum Streptophyta; class Pinopsida; order Cupressales; family Taxaceae; genus Torreya; species Torreya grandis. The sequence continues at coordinate 804,033 of JARHVA010002867.1, forward strand.
CAATCTAGGCATTTGAGTATCATCATCCTCATGGATAATAAATGGAATTTCCTAATCCTTGAATTTTGGATACTTTGGTAGTGGTAATGGGTCTTTAAATGTTTTTACCCTTTGGTGTATTATTTATAGAGCTTGGATTATATTTAAAACTTGATTGATGCACCTCTGGTAAAGATACAACAAGTGGAGCCTAGGGAAGTATTAGTAAATGCACCTCTTTTGGTGTGGTAGGAACCTCCTTTTATTGAGACACCTTGATTAACATTCGTACATGTTTTTTATCTGGAACACTAATATTAATTTTCTCTGTAGATGTAGGATGTTTCCTTTTTCTTGATAGCTTAATATGACTTGGTAAAGATGCCATAATTTCTTGGTTAACCTTTCAAAAAAATTCAATATCAAATGAAGGCCAAGAAGAATCATCACCCTTAATAATGGTAATATTATTTGGAAACGTAGGAATAGGAGGGGTTTTGATTAATAAACTTGAAGGAACATCCCATTTATTACTAATTTGTAAATCCTCCATGATTTCCTTATGGAGTTGATGGAAATTTTCATGATCAAATGAAGATACCCTTTCTCCATGTGGAACCAATTTTGGTATAAAAGGCAAGGGCAAATGCTTTGGATCCTCCTTGGGATGGATCAAATTATGCCTTGAAAGGATGGGAGCATAGACCTGATTAGAGGGATAGTAACTACAACCATTCAAAGCTTTGATATTGTATGCCTTAGCACTTGGAGGAATGCAAGAGTAATTGATTTTGATCCCTGCTTTGAGAGAATGTTGAAGGGTCTCATTGTCATAATCATCAAAGCAATCAATGTCATCCATTATGAAAGAGAAAAAGAACATAAATATTAGGACAAGGTAGGAAATAAGCGTTGACAAGAGAATGCTTATACAACAATGATGCTCAAAGGTTAGGTTCAACATATGTTTAACCCTAATTTAGGATGTGGATCCTTTTGGGTAGATAGGGTTAAGAATATAAAAATGATAAGGCACAAGGGTGAATATCAGATCTACATTAAGCCAATTAAATGCTAAACTCAGATAAGCTATTAATGGAAAGTACAACTATGCTAGTTATAGAAATGGCATAGAATAAGGTACTTAGTTGGCTCTGATGTTAATTTAGATTTGGATCTGAAATACACTGAAAGTAGGTGGGAATACAGTTTTGGAACAATTGTCAAATTTTATATCTAGTGCTTCTAGCAATCTAGACAGTTGTGTTAGCATGGGATGGTTGCATCGACGTTACTTTCTAGGTTCAACACTAGTGTCATATACATAATATATAATCAAATAGGATGCGACTACTTGAATGATTTTGAGTTTTACTTCACCTTCACTCTAGTGCATTCAAATCTGGGTCATGGACTATCGCTCATTGTGAAATAGAAAAACCTTAGCTTTCCATCTTCAATGTGACCTTGAAAAAAATGGGTTAGTGGGCACATGGTGTCTAGCTGACCCCAATGACCCCACTATCAAAGGGCATTGCCTACATAGCCAATACTCTAGAAGAGGGCCTTAAACTAGTATAGTTCTCTCCTACGTGTTCGTTTGTGTGTGAATCATGCAATGTGTGTAAAGCAATTACAACAATGACCTAACTTGTAACTTAGCAAATAAGACCTTATGACTACTCCTTTAGTAATTCAAACCTATATATGTGTTGTACCTATGATTGGTATGAAAATAGGGAAGCTTTTGATTAATTTAATGCTTGATAGAATAATTTTGATAAGTGCCTTGGTCTCTTTGCTCTGATTGTTAAGTGAAAAATGAATGAGGGTTGATATTATATTTATACCAATCTTATCAAGAGACAACTCACATTAAAACACTTAGGTTGGCCATTATAATATGTTTCATTTGAAAATTGGATGACTTTAGGTTACTAGACACTTATGTCAAGGTAGGACAATAATGTTGATGCTACTATCTATCCCAGACATTAGTGTCCAGGTAGTAGCAAAATAGGTAAAGGATCGGAACTTGCAAAAGTGTAAGTTAAGTATATTTTAAGCATTATGGGAAAGATGGAATGTATTTGTCATCAATATAAGATTGGTCAAACTAAGAGATAGCCCAAGGAGAATGAGATAGACTAGATACGGGCTTGCAGAAGCAAGGAGAGTGAAGAACTAAGAGGAAAAACCAAGTTCTGAGTTTGCCAAGTGTACAAGACAGGTGCTACATAATCACAAATCATCATCTACAAGTGAACTCATTTAAGTAATTTATCCATGAGTTATTATAGGTATACTTGGACAGTTTGATGGTATATGGAATGTTTAAAGACTATTTCCAGGTATAAAGGTTAATGTTCTTATGGTGTAGATAGCTAAACATCTTATTAAACCTAAAGAAATGTGTTTTTACTACTTCATTCAGATCAATGTTAGGACATATTATTTTAAAGAGGGATTTAAGGTAGACCCCTTAAATATGATAATAATTGTAAATCTACTACACTTTAAAACACAATAAGTGGTAAAAATAATCATAGGGTACACAAGTTACCACCAATGATTCATTGGGAATTATGTGACAATTAACGCTCCCATATAAGAGTTACTAAAAAATTAATAACCAATCCATAGAATGGACAACACAATTCTAGGACTTATGTGATAAACTAAATATTAAGATAGCCAATACACCAATAATAGTTTTTCCAGACTAGACAATACCATTTCATGTCCATGCCAACACCTCAGGTATATCCATAGGAACAATATTAACACAACCAAGAGGTAATATTGACCACCCCATTTCATTCACAAGTAGGAAATCAGAAAAAGTATAAACAAGTTATTCAACCACGAAAAGAGAAGCATTATCAATGGTATATGCGGTAAAAAAATTCAAACGTTATCAACTAGCCACACCATTTATATTCTTTACTAATCATGAACCAATAAAATATCTAATAAATAGACCAATCATATAAGGGAGAATATGTTGTTGGTTGACATTTTTTCATGAATTTGATTTCAAGATCACAGTAAAACCTGAAAGAATACATAATGGACCTAATTATTTATCGAGGATTGTCACATGAGAGGATGTAGGCCCAATCAAGGATGAGATCCCTGAAGGTCATCTTTTTTGCATTGAGGCAAACCCAAAAGATATGAAAAATATTTCTCAATTTCTTGTTCCTAGAGGATTTCCCAAGGGGTATAGTAAAATGGAATGTAAGAGATTAATGATATAGACCTTCCCATTCACACTTATTAAGGGAGCTTTATACAAAACATCATGAGAGAGGCATATGATGGCATAGTAGGAGGACATAATTCTAGAGAAAGTACTACAAAAAAACCAATGTTATCCAATCTATGGTTGCCAATAATGTTTAAATATGCCCATAAGTATGTTATAAATTATGATATATGTCAAAGGGTAAGGAAACCCAATACAAGAGATAAAATTCCATTGTGATTAATATATACAATGGAAAGTGAAGCTGATCTAAAAATCAATTCTAGTTCGGAGAAGATAAATCACACTTCGTCTTTTGCTTATTGGTACATTTAGACAATCGGGATCATGACCAAGATGGATCTGCTTGACCTAACCAAGGGGCCCCTTACCATAATAATATCACTAGAGAGGGTTCCAAATCTTCTAGTTGAGCAACATCATGCAATAACCATAGTTAGGTCCTATGTTTTCTATATTCACAAAGTAAATACAAAGTAAAGTAAAATCTAACCTAGTGCTCACCAAAACTTATGGCGCAAAATGGGGGTAATAAACATAAAAGTAAACATGCATTGAAAATATCTACTTAAATCAATGTAGAGGAAATCATAATGCATGGAGAGAGAAACATATAAGCTAACAAATGTAAATATATCTACTTTAACAAGGAAAAGCAAGAGTTAATAATAATTACCTTTGAAGATGAACCTGCTGAGCCTTAATATCTCCTTTGGCCAAGGTGCTTTACAAGGGGTTGTTGTGGTATGTAAGGATAAAAAATATATGTCAACTCTAAGTTACACAACTTCTCTATGCATCTAGAAGACTTCTCCACAAGACAAGATTTGTGTCTCTAAGTGTAGTATTGAAACCCTAAGTAATGATCCTCAAATAGAATGGTGGATATGCAGATGCATTAATGTGATGTTTTACTTATTGTCTCTCTAAGAAATGGTGGAAAGGATGTGTTTATATAGCTGAATATAACCCTAAACCCTTCTGAAAGTTTAGCTTATAGAGTCATCCTAATCAACCTTGTATCATTAATTAATAAACGCAAGTTAAATCCTAGATTGGGTCGTCCAAGGACGAACTAGTTCCATAACATGTTTATATATTTTAAGTACAAGTTCGACCTAGGCTGACTTTGTTCAATAAATGCCAAAAATAATTTTTGGCTTCGGTAAGGGCTATTTAGGGTGGTGAATTGTTTAGAGGAGTGTGTAAGGGAGGTTTCAGAGCTTAGGTAAGTGTATAGGACATGTTTGTGTTGGTTGCAAGTGGTGGTATAGGGTAAAATAATCTTGTGAATCACCAATGGTGTGCCCACCCCTTTCCTAGCGTACCCTTTAAAACGTGCACTTAGAGAGATTGAGACTCAATAGGTTCCTGTAAGAGAGAAAACATCAGTAATGGATAAAGTTTGAAAATATTATGTGTATACAACCAATACTAGCATTAACCTATTTTAAAAGTGAGTTATTGAATCTACCAGTTTTTATCAAACCTATAATGTAGATAAGTAACACTATATTCATTATAACATGTGCAAAGTACCTAACTTGATGGGAAGAAGTAATACCGATGAAATATTGTATGACAAAAACTGCCACAAAGTTTTTATATGAAGACATTATTACTCAATTTGGATGCCCACTTACTATAACAAGTGATCAAGGAAAACATTTTAGTAATAATATCATAGAGTTACTCAAGTATTTTATGATACAACATAATCAGAGCACTCCATATCATCCACAAGTAAATGGTAGAAGCATTTAACAAGGTGTTGGAAAAAGTTTTAACTAAGGTATGCAACACAAATATTGTTGATTAGGACACAAATTATACGTATGGTAATTTGGTTCTACCACATGACATATAAAAATTTGATCAAATACTGTTATTTTCAATTAGTTTATGGACTAGAAGCTACATTACCAATGAAATACATTTTAATAAGATTGAGACCAACGATAACATTCAAATTGAACAAAAAAGAGTCATTGCAAGAGAGACTCAAATAATTAGAAAAAATCAATGAAAACATATTTTTAGTTGTATATAATCAAACATAGGAGAAAAGACGTCAAAAAACTTGGCTTGACTGACATATTAAGAAAAATAAATCCCACGCACAAGATATTTTAATACTTTAAGACAACAAATATAAAAAGTTTAGAAAACTAAAGATAAGATGGCTATGACCATACATAATTGAGGAAATTTTAGGTTTTGGAGAAATAAAACTGAAAATGCATGTAGATTGAGGAAATGATTCATGAACAGCATATGTTTAAAACTATACACTACATACTACTATGGTAAGAAAAAGTGTAGCCATATAAGGGGTGACATTGTCCTATAAATACATTTAGGCGAGTCAAACAAAGATATTGTGGTATCTTATGCCAAACATCTAAGTTTTTGGTTGTTGATCATGGTACCCTTGCTTCCATTTAAAAATAAGTATTATGAAAAAAATGATAGAATGAAAAGACCCCAAAGACAAAAAAAATACATAGGTAACCAAATATTAGGATTTTAGTAGGACTTAAAATGAAAAAACTAGTAAACTAGCGAAGAAGGAGAAGTAAAAAGCAATGAAGAACACTCCTCCTAAATAAAAAGTGAAGATATGTTTGTCTTCACTCAACAATAAACTTAGCAGATTGGTTAAACAAAGTACTCAACTAAATTAAGAGCAAATGGGTGGTTAGCAGAAATATGAAAAATAGTCAATGGAATAAAATGATGACACAAGGATAAGGATGCAAATGGAAGTGGGAAGAGATAAAACAAAAGTAGTTAAGACAAACAAGGAAAGGAAGGTAGGTAAAACTAGTCATAAAAAATAAATGAAGGTAAAAATATTTGTTTACTTACCACACTTAACCAAATTAGAGAAGCTATAAAACAATGGTTTTACCCCCCATAAAAACCACAATGCTCTTTGATAATGACATTTTCCCAAAAAAATGTTTGAACAAGATATACTATATGTAGAACCCTAACCTATAGAGAATATCAGATGGATGTACCCTAGGTAGTTGTAGCAAAGCAAATTAAGTGACCAAAGTATAAGAAACATTATATAAAATCTGAGATCCCAGACCCACATGGAGTGTTTTCGGATGTCCTTGCTCTGGTATCCCATTATGAGGGCACTCATAAGTATATACACTCTAAATTGGATAAAATTGATCACTACACCATGGAGCCCAATATATTAACAATGATGCAAATGAATTTGTAAAGTCAACAACTATAGTATATGGAAAAATACACTATTATCCCAAGGATGTGATAGATATTTAGAGTAGATTCCCATATTTCAAAATCATAGAGATTACCATCAAGGTAATAAAAATGGCACATGTATACATGTTTTATCTAGATAGACGATACCACATAACACTAATGGTCATCTATGGAGTTAAAGGGTTGATGAATCAGGGCCATAGAAAACATAAGTACAATAATAAAAAATCCACAAGCACAAAATCAGTCACAAACTTACCAGAACGTTCTCCAATAGAAGATATCTCTCTATTCAAGGATTCAAGAACCCTAGGGTTCGATATGTGACCAAAGCAATTGCATAGAAGATATACTACACCAAATCGAAGGACTCTGCTACCGTAAAAAAGTGTTCAAATTCCCTAGGACATGGTCAATACTGGCACACAATATGATCTTGCTACCACACTTTGAGATTAGTTCTAAGAAAATCTTTGAAAGATAAAACAAGGTACATATGATTTTTGCTATAGATCCCTCCTACTAATTTTAGCCATGTACTTCACTAATATGATCCTAGGACACCAAGGATTAGTTCAATGGGATCCAAACAACTGCATAGGAGAACAAGTTAAATTTTCTTTAGATTCCATACAAGCAGGGGAGGGGGAGATAAGACATTTTATAAAGTGGGAAAAGATGATACAAAACATGGTAAACAAGAGATTTAGAATCTCCTCGGACATAGTCGAGAAATATTTTACCAAGGTAAAATATATAATTGATGCTAATAATACTTATATAGAACCCTTTGCCAAAAGTACTTCACCCCTTCCCCTACCTTATGAGGTCACTGATGACCAAGTCAAAATTGCCATCATAAGAGCTAGGGGTTTACTGCAAGATCCTAGAATAACTCAATTCACGAGTGAGGTAGGGTATAACCCCCAACCCCTATAGAAAGTGCACTTACCACATCAGGAGTACCAATTGTATTTCAACTATAAGAGATACCACAACCACAAGTATTTGTAATCCTATCACAGATAAACACCACATTGTGGAGAACATCATATCCACAAATTTAGAAATAGGAGGAGACCACTAAGTTTTTAGTCAAAGATTTCACCACATGACATGTCCTAAAGGAAGATGAAATGGTTGAAAATTACATTCCTCGATATTATTTGAGGATAAATAAATCTAAATCGGGGGAGGGAACATCTAAGGGGACAAATAAAAAAATACAAAAAAGGAAGAACCAAAGGTATCTACCATGTCATCTATGGCGGTAGTAGGAAATACCTTATTATAGATGGCTGGAGATAAAAGAAAAATAATCCCATCACCATAGACAATAAGGAATGACAAGAGAAAATAGAAATCCTTTAAAAAATAAAAATTTAGGGGTAGAGAAACATTGGTCTCTTACTCAGAGACAAAATCTTTATTAGGAAGAACAAGCAGAAACACAGATGGTGAGGGAAATGATATCGCATAAGAGGTCCTTGATGTGGCCACACTAATAGGAATGTGTACAAAGAAAGGTAGTATACCGAGCCTAGGTAAAATGTATGATAATATAGAAAAAAAAGGACAACAACGAATAATAAGAGTAATTATGGACTATACAGATCTAAGTTTGTCATCTTGGATGACATATTACGAGGATTGCATCTAACTTTGCAAGACGCATAAATAAAAACACAATAAAGGAGAAAAGAGGCTAAGCTAATTGTAAAAAATATCAAGAAGAAGCATTGAAAAAGTTAGTAGAGGGAAAAACCATGTATCCTTAAGATAAAGAAAGACTTAGGCAAATCCAATATACAAAGCTAAGAACAAAACAAAATATAATTTTGGTGGCAAAAACTCTGGAAAACAAAAACAACTCTAGACACTAAAGGAAATAGAGGATGCTGCCAAAGAATAAAAGAAAAAAATGGAAAGGGAGTTAGAGGAAGAAAATCAGAAACTAAATAAGATTTCATAGCTTGCTACCAAGCAAGCTCAACAAATACTAAAAAAGTTTAAAAACAGAGAAATCAAAAATATAAAAAGAAACAAAAGAAAGACAAAAAGAGGAAAAATAAAAAGTAGAATAAGAAAGAAAAAAGGAAGAAGAAAATAAGAAAAAGGAAGAAGAAAATAATAAAAAGGAAGAAGGCAAGAAAAAAGATGAATAAGATAAGAATAAGGAGGAAGAAGGAAGGGAAAGAAAAGATGAGGAAGATAAGAAAATAAAGGAGAAGGAACATAAAAAGAAGAAAGACGAGGAAAATAAAAAGGAGGAAGATGCATATAAAATAAAATAATATTAGGAGAGAAAAAGAGGGAGGAAAAAAACAAAAAGACAGAAGAAAAGGTGAAAAAAATGAAAGAGGTAAGTAGTCCATCTGCAAGCTCCATAGATATAGGGGATACCAGTAAGATATAAACACAAATTGCTCTAGGTGAGATAGGAACTATTTTGAGTAGTTCAACTACTCCAAGGGACCCCTTGAGAAGAATAAAATAAGAATTGGTTCAACACAAGCAATTGACTTATACTATCATGGTGCCACTAAGTTTCCTTTAACCCACTACAGGAGGACATATTATGGTAGCTTTATAGAAGCTCACACCAATAGAGAAATAATTGGTTAGGGAAACCCCCATCCATAGTGCAGATATAGATTGGATGATGTGGTGTGTAAATATAGAACAAGGCATAAAAATGTCTATCATGGCCTTAACCACCGCTAGACCACATTATGATCCTAATTGTAATTGGTTAATAGAACAATTGCTAGAGGAGATCGTGGAGAATTTCAGTAGCCATACTAGAGCTACAATAGATAAAAGCCACATCAAAATAGATGCTATAGAATAATATTAGGGGAAAATGTTGCATCCACTATTGGGGGAAAATCAAACAAGCCGAACCAAATACAAAAAACAAGTAGAGAAGTTATGAAAAGCCATGGGAGTGACAACCACCTACTTTGCATATTCCATCAGTTGGCCACTACAGACCCAAGAACAAAAGAAAGAATTAGAGGTTATAGAGAGGCAACTCAGTATTGCCTCGACCAACTTTGATGCCAATAGAATTCCTTCCAAAGTAGAGTGGGACAATTGGATGAGCATGAAAAATGAATACAAGGAGAAAAAAAATCAATGCATACTTATTTTTGAAGACATGGAGGACTATGAAACTCTGTTGAACACCTAGATGGAGAAAATGGAGGTCAGATAATAAGCCACAAAGCATATTTATGAACACTGGAGAATTCACCAACTCTAATAGATGTGGTGATGGCGGCCAAGGAGAATATTGCATTAGAGTTTAAGATTTGGATGGCAAATCCATACTATTAAACTAGGAAAAATTCTCCAAGGCTATGGCAAAAAAGTATGAGAAACATTTGCTTGTAATTTTGGACATTAAGATAGATGAATTGTTTTGATGACACCTGCCAAGATTATTTAGAAATTGTCTTGAGGATGAGATAAAGGTATAAAATTTAGACAAATGTTGGTAGGATTCTTCAACAGCATATATGGTAAACATAGAATCATCATAGAGCTTCCAGTTCTATTGCAATAACTTGGTACATCTCCAAGTTGATGGGAAAGAGGATTCTGTCGACCTAGATAATGCGCTATAGTTTGGTCATATGATGTAATACAAGATAATCTATATGAAGAAAAGACATATCTTATAAAGACATTACATTGAGTTGTAAGAGGTATCTAGTCGATTTTATACTGTAGTATTGTAATATTATAAGAAATATAATTGATAAAATAAAGAGAACTAAATAGATCTAAGTAGAGTGAAATAAAAGGTTACATAGTGTAGAAATACTTATAATAACTTATAGAAGAATGATAATATAGTAAAGAATGTAGAGGTATAGAGTAAAGAGATTTTTAAAATTGTAAAGGTTTTTCTAATTATATTTTTATAAATAAATAGAGTTAAAGTAGAAAATATTTATGTATTGTGTACTATGTACTATGAATGAGCACGCCTACTTCCTTTTAATTTATAAATACATATTATAACCTCCAAACAATACTAATCTCTACACTACATTATCTCTAACTAGATTTAGCTTAAATTGCATAACTATATGTAACAAAGTTGATGATTTTATGTCAACATGAATTAATATTGTTTACTCTAAGAAAATTGTGAATTTCATATGCATATATTCCAAAAATCTTATTTATCATCTAAATTTGTTAGTCTTTATATTTTGCATTACTTGCAATTAGTTTCCATATCATTGATGCTAATATATATGGAACTTAAAGCGGAAGAATGATCTAAACTTTAGGAAGGGTAAGATAGTCCTAAAGTTTAGGAAGGGTAGGATGGACCTAAAATTTAAGAAACATATGAAATTCTTAAAATGAAGGATTACACAAAGCAAAGGTTAAAGAAATTAGTTATTAACAATTGCTTATGACCTAAATAATGGTCACAAGCAGTTACACCATTATTTTTTGAAAAAAAAGTCATACCACTCATTTTCTAAGAATTAGTAGTTCAACTACTTATAGCCCCATTTTGTGGGAAAGTTAACTTATAGAAGAGGAATAACCTAAAGGAGGATAATAAATTTGTATGATGCAAACAACAATCACAATCGCAATCACAGGGGGTTATTCCATAGCCAAAATATATATTATAATAACATGGCAATTCTATTAGAAATATTTTAAAAAACTAAAATAAGATAGCATTTTAACGGTACAAGAAATAAGATATAAAAATTTAAGAGAAAAATAAGAAAGAGATCCAATTTTTTTGTCAAAAAGAACCTAGTCTAAGTGATACATAACTAAACGTATAAAAATGTTAATAAAATAAAATAAAATAAGTGAAGTCCAAAAAACAAAGATGCGTAGATATGGCTTATCAATTTCAAATCCCACTTTCCCTGTGTTCTCACACTCCTTGAGTGTGAATAATAAATACATTATTTGCACCACCAAATTTATGCATCGCTGATATGAATCACCAATAGATTTCCTATTCAACAAAGTGAATGTCAGTGGAGTGGGCATCTAGAGAGAAACATAATTCAAATTTAGATCTATGAATTTCTTCTAGAATTACATCTCAGAATTATCAATAGTTTCCTTGTTTAGGAAGAGTGAGCCACTATAGTTGTTAGTAACTTAGTGGTTCTTGATGTCGCAAATGCTTTCAATAATTTCATTAACCACACTCTCCAAAAATTTTAAATGTTAAAAATAATTAACATGCTTAGTTATATTGATCTCATGAGCACGTTCACACCATTGACACCCTACAATATTGTAGTTATGATTAACATAATTTAATTGTGTTTATCTCTTAAGTATACTTTATTGTGTTGATGATAATCATGATTGAAATGCTCCACAATTTTAAGATGGGCATTAAGTTGATCTGGGAAATACTTATAGAACTAGTATCACCTTAGTTGAACTTTTCTACTTCTTTGATCAACATAACAATCAACTATGTCATTAACTTAATAAGGTACATCATAAGCATTGAGGATGGGAAGTTATGCAATTTTGCTTATTAAGTGATGAAGATATTATCCTTGATGAAGACATCTCAACTTTATCTTTACTAAATCATCCCTTCAACTCACTCAAAATATAACCCTAATTATATACTAAGTATCAACATTTTAAAGACCAAAGAGACAATTTCATGAGTGTTATAGATTGAAACAACATTACACTCATACTGATACTACCAAGACAACCTCGTCCTCGATATCAAGGGTTGCTTCAATTATAATAATTTGTTTTTAGTAAAACCATCACGACATTAATGGAAAGGCCACCTCTTCCTTAAGGCTCCATTCTATATATAAGATGACCTCTTAATTAACTTTCATTTAACTTTTGATGAGGGTTAATGCTAACATATGCTCTCAGTGACTAATGTGACACTCTTGGAACATCGTAACTAATATGATAACATGTCTCTGCAAGCATACCATAGTGTCAAATTTGAATGCCTAGAGAAATACATGTTAGAGATATAATTGATTGAACTACTTTTAGCATAGAAACTTATACATGTATCGATGATGTCATCCAACTTATAATGGAAGGAGGGAAATCTGATAAAACATAATAGATAACATTATTTATTTATTTTTAAATCTAATTAATATTATTAATTAAAAAATATAGAGTTAAAGTATATAGAAAGTTTCCAATAAAAATTGTGCCCAGCTGGTAATCATAGCTTAATGAATAAGAGTTGTAAAACTCAAGAAACATAAACAATAAGATTTAAAAAATCTATTTATAAGGGAACCTACAAATAGAGATGCAAAATTGAACATAGCATCCAACCCATCTTGTGTTTCGATCGAGTGAATCTACCTATATTTATACTCTCAATGCTGATCTTCAGGGAGTCCCCCTTTATAATGTGCTTTTTATTCTTCTTTGAAAATATGCTCTCAAAGTTTTCTCATCTTTTAGAAGAATCTCAACATATGTAAATCTATTTAAGCCTCTATATAACTCTAAAAGCTCTTTAAAAGAATTATTGTTAGTCTTTTCGAGATAAAAATATGTTGGCTTATGTGGATTACCATATGAATGTAACTAGATAACACGAGCCACTGAGTTAGAGGGGTTACTTCTCTAATCCAAAATCCCTTGAGTGACAAAATAATGACTTCATTAGGCTATTCCTTTAGTTCGAAATCTCTCGACAAGAGTCAAAGTCGTGAGTGATTTGATTTGTAGTGCTAGGCTCCTTTAAGATCTCTGACGCATCGAATGTCTCATCTACTCTTGTATCCTTCATTTTCTTGGGTGCTTAAAATTAAAAGAAGTTTAAGGCTTAACCTCAACTGAACTTTGGACTTTCTCCTTTCTTTTGGAGAGAGGTTTAGAGGGTGGTCTCATGGAGGGAGCAATTGCAACTATTTTAGAGTTATAGGGGGTTGCGTGCAAGTGTAAATCTGTCAAACTGCAAAAAATAGAATCTTTTCTTGAAAAATAGTAGTAGCGACTGCATAGGAAAAAAAAATTTAGAGATGAATAGACGCTAGAAGCAAGAAGTTGTAATCCCTGCAAAAAATTTTAGGCACTTTACAACCAATAAAATGTTTTATAAATATATATTTTTAATTTGGTTTTACATTCAAACCTCATAAATTTTATTTACAAGTATAAATTTTGCAATTTTTGAAATCTATAAAACCTATTCAATACATAGTTACTCTTAAATAATCTCTACAGCCCCTACGACTATTTTTGGAGTTACAATGAAGGTCTCTCTTCCCTTTCTTACCAAACTCCATGGGATTCTTCTTTCCTAACTGTTTTTCAATTATCACTTTCATGGGGACACTCTTGGCCCAAATGATCATTAGATTATAATTGGCACTTCCTTAGTGGCTTGGATACATCCAGATATCATCCAAAGCCTTTCATCCCTAGTATGTGTGAGCCCATAAATCTGTAAGAAATCTGGATTTTTTGACAGAGGGACGGGAAATCTGAGCTTTGAAATCTATGGATGGGCTAGAGTTAAATTGGAACGCCTGCTGTTGCTCCGAAGGAAATGTAACTTAGCTTTGCAATCAGCATTGCACAGTAAAATGCTCACACAGACTGATATTACCATTTCAATATTATTCTCTTACACAAATAAATGGCCATAAAACTATGTGAGGACAAAGACGGTGACACTGTCTCATTGTCCTGGTAGAAGTAGACTGAGTAACAATGCACATTTACAACGCTTCAATTATAATCACACAATGCCAGTGCCATCTACTGCCCATCTCAATCTCAATCTGCTTACCTGCATTGCCAAGAATGTGCTTTCACAAGGTAAACAAATCGACTCCCTCATCACTCACAAGAGATTTTGCACAACTTTTCAAAATATGGTTATCGACATGTATGTTAAGTGCGGTAGTTTGGTGGATGCTCGTAGAGTATTTGACGACATGACAGAACGAGACGGCTTCTCATGGAATGTGATAATTGCAGCTTACAGAAGACATGGATTTCCCGATCAGGCATTGACACTGTTCCACCAGATGCAACGAACAGATGTCCAACCCGATCAGTTCACCTTTGCCAGCATACTCCCAGCCTGTGGCAAAATAAGAGGTTTGGAACAGGGTATGGACATTCATCAAACCATAATGGAAAGGGGGTTTTCGTCAGATGTTGTAGTAGCAAACGCCCTTGTAGACATGTATGCAAAATGTGGAAGCATACACACGGCACGTGAACTGTTTAACAAAATACCTCAAAAAAATGTGGTTTCATGGAATGCAATGATTGCGGGATATGCACAAAACGGTGTTCTTGCCGAGGCTTTAAGGCTTTTGAAAGAAATGCCTCAACCAGATGTCATCTCATGGAGTGCCATGGTTGCAGGATATGCACAAAATGGTGTCTCTAAAAAGGCCTTGGAGACATTTAAACAAATGCGATTGGCAGGTTTAAAGCCAAACTCCACCACCTTTGCCAGTATCCTACCAGCCTGTGCCAAAATGGGATGTTTAGAACAGGGTATGGAAATCCATCAAAGCATAATCCAAAGCGGATTTTTGTCAGATGTCATGGTTGCAAATGCCCTGATAGACATGTATGCAAAATGTGGAAGCATACACAAGGCACGTGAACTGTTTGACAAAATGCCTCGAAGAGATGTGGTCTCGTGGACTGCAATGATTACAGGATATACACAAAATGATGTTCTTGGTGAGGCTTTAAGAATTTTCAAGGAAATGCCTCAAAGAGATGTCATCTCATGGAACGCTATGGTTGCAGGATATGCACAAAATGGGTTTGTTGAGAAGGCCGTGGAAACATTTAAGCAAATGCAATTGGCAGGTTTAAAGCCAAACTCCACAACCTTTGCCAGTATCCTCCCAGCCTGTACCAAAGTGGGAGGTTTAGAACATGGTATACATATCCATCAAAGCATAATCGAAAGTGGATTTTCATCAGTTGTCAGAGTTGCAAATGCCCTGATCGACATGTATGCAAAATGTGGAAACATACACAAGGCAAGTGAACTGTTTGACAAAATGCCTCAAAGAGATGTGGTCTCATGGACTGCAATGGTTGCAGGATACGCACAAAATGGGTTTGTTGAAAAGGCCTTGGAAACTTTTAAGCAGATGCAATTGGCCGATGTAAAGCCAGACTCCTCAACCTTTGCCAGTATCCTCCCAGCATGTGCCAAAATGGGAGCTTTAGAGCAGGGTATGGACATCCATCTAAGCATAATCGAAAGCGGATTTTTGTCAGATGTTGTAGTTACGAATGCCTTGATAGACATGTATGCAAAATGTGGAAGCATAAACATGGCACATCAACTCTTTGACAAAATGCCTCAAAGAGATGTGGTCTCATGGAATGCAATGATTGCGGGATATGTACAAAATGGTTTTGTTGAAAAGGTCTTGGAAACTTTTAATCAAATGAAATTGGCAGATGTAAAGCCAGACTCCACAACCTTTGCCAGCATCCTCCCAGCTTGTGCCAAAATGGGGGCTTTACCACAGGGTATGGACATTCATCAAAGGATAATTGAAAGTGGTTTTTCATCAGACATTGTAGTTGCAAGTGCCCTGGTAAACATGTATGCAAAATGTGGAAGCATACACAAAGCACATGAACTGTTTCACAAAATTCCTCGAAGAGATGTGGTCTCATGGAATGCAATCATTGCAGGATATGCACAAAATGGGTTTGTTGAAATGGCCTTGGAAATGTTTAGGCAATTGCAATTGGAAGATGTAAAACCAGACACTACAACCTTTTCCAGCATCCTCCCGCCCTGTGCTAAAAGGGGAGCTTTAGAACAGGGTATGAACATCCATCAAAACATAGTTGAAAGTGGATTTTTGTCAGATGTTATAGTTGTGAATGCCCTGGTAGACATGTATACAAAATGTGGAAGCATAAACAAGGCACGTAAATTATTTGACAAAATGCCTCAAAGAGATGTGGTATCATGGAATGCAATGATTGCAGGATATGCACAAAATGGACTTTGCAAGGATGCTCTCAAACTCTTTGAACTAATGAAGCATGCTAGAACATGCCCTAACCATATAAGCTTCACTTGTGTTTTGTTTGCATGTAGCCATGCAGGTTTAGTGGATGAGGGTTGTAAATACTTCAATGGCCTCAGTTGCTCTTATTGCATTACGCCTACAATTGATCACTATGTGTGCATGGTTGACCTTCTTGGCCGAGCTGGCTATCTCGAGGAAACTCTAAACTTTATCATCAAAATGCCTATTAAACCTTTGATGGTTGTGTGGACATGTTTGCTTGGTGCCTGTAGATCACATAAGGATATAGGGTTAGGAGTATTTACAGCAATGCTTCTTTTTGAGCTGGATCCTGAAAATGCCGCAACTTACGTTCTTTTGTCAAACATCTATGCAGAAGTAGGCAGGTGGGGTGAAGTTCAAATGGTAAGGAGATTGATGAAAGATAGAGGAATTAAAAAGATACCTGGATGTAGTTGGATTGAAGGCCATAAAATGGTACATGTTTTTAGTGCAGGAGACAGATCACATCCACAGACACAAGAGATCTATGCAAAGTTGGATAAATTGTCTTGGGAGATGAAGGCAGCAGGATATTTTCCAGATTCAAAGAATGTAATGAATGATGTGGAGGAAGAGGAAAAAGAACTATTTCTCTGCCACCATAGTGAGAAGTTAGCAATTGCATTTGGATTGTTAAACACCCCCCTTGGAACAACCATTAGAGTTGTCAAGAACCTTCGAGTATGTGTTGACTGCCACACTGCAACCAAGTTCATCTCCAAGGTTGTAGCAAGACAAATTGTTGTGAGGGATGCGAACCGGTTTCATCATTTCAACCAAGGACAATGTTCTTGCAGAGATTATTGGTGATGCTAAGTGAAGCAATCTGTAAACATAGGCTTGCACTATAACAAGGTGCACCGTGTCAGACCTGCAGTGATAAAGAAGGGATCAGGTTTTATTTTCAGTTTCTTAAAAATATTTATTTCTTGTGTTTGGAGATCCAAACCATGCTTTTGACTTCATAAAATTAGATGCACAGCATGCAATCTACATCACTGTCTGTATATACTGATGGAGTATTTGTTAAAGCCCTGATTTATGATACCATGGAGGTGTCATGACATTTCACTCTTTGCAGGAAATCTGCGCAGTCTGGAATGAAAAATTGGAGGAGGACGTGGAGAAAGTGAAAAAGAAAAAAGAGAGGAACACTTGAAGGAAATGGAAAGGTGCTTGGCCAATAGGAAATGTGAGAGATGCACTGACGATCAATCTAATGCTCAGAGATGATGGGGAGACGATTTCTTGACAGTTCTTTACTCCAACCTTTGTCATTTTATGATGTGAGCCTTTGGTCTGGAGTAGTTGTATTATCTTGTGCCTATGCAAGGTCTGCCATCTGGGATTAAATTGCACACATCAGATTATTTAAGCAATGTTATACATGTCCATATAGAATTTGACTCACTCGTGGTTAGAGATTTCTAATTTTGCTTCACATCCCTTAGCTATTTTTTGAAATCATTTATTAAAAAAAAATGTTTTTTATTTGTTTGTTTTTAGTTGGATATATATTATTAGAATTTATATATGCAGAAGTAAATTACAAATTCTATTATATTGTAAATGGCATACTTGTATGGTGTTTGAAAAACTTCCGTAATGAAGTTTATATATAGATGTTAGAGAGAAGGAAATGGTATTTGCATATGTAGATGTAAACTCACAATTTATGTTACATTATAATTATTGTATATAGTATTACAAAATCATACATAATGAGGTTTATTAATTGATACTAGTAAGAGAAGGGTTAGAAGGTGGCCCAAAGAGACCTAGATAGGCTATGACCTTCCCTTGTGAGCCTTATTGAGCAATGGACAACAAATGGAAGCCATGATTTGTAGTTACAGCCAATTGAAAAATGGAAGGAAAGTATTTGCAGTCATCATAGGTTTGAAATATTAGAAACTTGGAAAGGCATCCATAGGATTGAGAGGAGCATTGCAATTATATATCATAAAATCATCAAATTGGATACTTTCCTTATATGCTGCAAACTCAACAAACACAAGTAAATATTACATGTCACGTGACAAGATATAAATTGGAAAAACTTCATCACTTCCATACCTAGCAAGTGTTAGTGAAGACAAAATTCTATGTAGCCAAAGTAAAGTTTGTTTACAAATCTCAACCACCACCATATTAAGTTTCTTGAATGTTTTATGGTTTTCAAGGCAAAATTTATAATAGAGGATTCAATTTAAATAATGTTCGGACTTTTTAAAGTCACCCAGCTCATGTCTTATGTTTAGCCAATTTAAAAAGTTTAAGATGGTATCATAAGCATAAAGGGTTGTATTCGTAGAAGTAAGATTTTATTTTATTTTAAAAGAATCAAAAGGATAAAACTCTTAAGTTTACATCTCATGCAAATGCATTTGATAACTTTATGTTTAGAAGGAAACATGAAATTCTAAGTTAGTATGATTCTCTATGTCAAGTGAATTCAGTTTTCACAATTCAAAAAGGAAATTTGTTTGTAAAGTACCTTCCATTTTTATGATAGGTAATAAATTTAAATGAATCTTTGTATGTAATAATAGCACACATTTTAATGGAAACAACTCCATTATCATTAATAATAAAAACAATTACAAGATAATTACAAGCCATCTACATAAATAAAAAGGTGTCCCATAAGATTGTGTGGACATTTGAATTATAAAGCATATAAACCATGGTCAAAAATTTATACTAATAAGAAAAATAAGAAATTGTTAAGCTACAAAATAGGGCAATATTTAGTTCATAAAAAGTGCCAATGTCTCAAATATCTAGAAAAGTCTATTAGACACACACACCACAAATCACAAATTATGAGCCATGTAAACATCATAAAACTTAATCAATTGTCATAAAAATTCAAAATGGGGTGCCACAGTGCTGCAATGTGAGTCCCTTCCTTCACACCTAGCAGGAAGAGAAACACTATTTATGGGCCGGTCCCTTAAGAATTGCAAATTCTAATCACCTTTGCTTCCAACACTCCATGCTAAAGTACATTAGTAAAATGACTATATGTCTTCTTTTCCCTATTTAATATAGAATTTTTATTTTGATGTGTATCATGGGCAATTAGTTGTCTCCAAAACATGTAAAAGTCCAATTTATAAGTTCAAGATGAAACAGGCTAGAATAAAGAATTATTAAGCCCCTTTGTCCTATTTTGTAATAATTTATATTTTATATTAAGCTATAATGTCTTAGGAATCATTATAAAATATATCATTTGAATATGAAGGTTTAATCTAATTAATTGTTATGATTCTCAGACAAAAACTTATGGCCACTACAAAAGTAAGAGTAGTTGTGAGTAACGATATTTACATTTATTTTAGTAGATATAAAAGAGAAATTAGTAGCTTGAAGTCAAAATTATGGTTATATTCAAGTTTCCTTTCTATGGATTGGTTGGGAGAAATGGAACAAAAAGGAGCAGACATAATGAGATATGAGACAGTGGGAAGCAAAGCAGATTAGGGGTAGCAGTGAAAGTGGAGTAGCGTTAAAGCAATGACTTCATAGCTTTGGAAATGATATTGGTTGGGAGAAAAGTGGAGATGAGGGTGATATGGAATTAGTTATGTTAGGAGATGGTCTAGTCCTTAGCGTGGGAAGGTACCCTTAGAGACCATGGTGATTATAAAAGGAATCTGTAGAATAAGGGATTGGAGTGGAAAGGCAACCCTGTTGATTATAATGGAAAAGGGGAGCTACAAAAGAATATTGATGCAGGAGCATCTAGTACACAAACACCATTTTTAGTTGTTGAAGTGATACATGCTAGTGAGGGGTCATAGTTGATCTATTTTGGGATGTAGGAGTGTGTGAAGGATGCTCTAGGGTCCAGATGTTGTCTTAGAGTCATCATGAGTCTTACGGAGTGAGTTTTATATGAACTTAGAGTTTTCCTGCCAAAAGTAATAATTTGAATATTTGAAATGGTAAAGGACCTAGTAAAGGTTGTAAGTGGCGTTTCAAGTAATGTCAAGGGTGTCAAATGAATGAGTAGGGTCCTAGGGGTCATAAGAATCCAATGGGATGTCAAAGAGTTATTTAAGTTGTGAGGTGGTCTAAGAAGGTGATGTATGGTAACTACATGTAAAATGCAAGTCATGAGAAAAAGGTGGTGAAAGAATCTTGTTTTGGTAACCACCCAAAACCAACGTAGATGTTAGATGAGAATAGAAGTTGTAGAAGGTGGAGAAAGTAGTTAGAGTAAGGAGAGAGGAGAGAGCTCTGAGAAGGAGTGAGAGGGAGCAAAGAAAAGAATATTGTATACCTTTCAAGAAGGTGGCAAAGTCCATTCATGGACTACATATGTAATGAATGATGGTTCAAGTTAATAAAGAAAAAATGTTTTTTGTGTGTTCACTCTCCCTTGAAAGGTACATTGATTGTTATTGATCATAGATTGCCTTTGAAAAGCCCTTGAGGCTATAAACAAACCTCCTTGTGTGTGGTTGCAGGTTTGAGTAATGGATTGTAGGCTACAGTCATGAAAAAAGAAGGATTTAAAGAAGTTGATGAAGATTGGTATAAGAAAGAATGTTGTTTAGTAATTTAAAAGGTATATACAAATCATAATAAGTTTCATGTTGATAGTTGATACATTCATAAAAGAAAGAACCTAAATAAAAGCTCTGTAAGAAGAAACCCTGTGGTGGACTATGACAATCCAAGAATGTGGTGTTTAAATGTTCTTGAAGTATTTTGCATCAAGAGGATCATTGTTCTAATTGAGATGACTTGTACGTAAAGGATTCTTGGTGGAAAGATAGATAATTAGGTTTGAATACGTAACACTTGACAAATGTTCATTATACATTCATCTTGAAGTCAAAACCTTGTTAACACAATTAGGAACCCCTGTGCTTACATAGTCAGAATGCAAAGGAAGAGTGTATGTGCTAAGAAAGTGAGTATTTGTTGAGTTGATTGAGTCTTAGTAAGAAATTAAGGAGGAAAAGTTTGAGAATAGTCCCTTTAAATCCTGGAAACCTCTTTGAAGAGTAGACAGGCTATTAATGCCCTTACACAGTGCTTCACAAGGACACAAAGTTATGAGTATCACCTGTTGTAAGCCTTAATAAGATTGATAAAGGATTATAGGGTATTTGGGAAGATGGAAATCTTGGGGAAGACCTTGGGAAGGTCTCATCTTGCTTTGAAATGCTCTCAAATTAAAAATATGGCTTTTAAACCCTTCTCAGCCTATATAGTCAACTAACTAGGGTTTTGGAACAAAAACCCCCCATAAGTTGAGTTTTAACCATTGGAAAACTATGAAACTTTGTAATCCTATATATTTTTCCATGAGGAAAAGGATTCAAGTGGTTTTGGTCTGGTACCATATGATTTGTTATGGATTTTAAGTTTGAGCAAGTGTATGGAGGGCTAAAAGGCCTAATTGGCAAGGTGGCTATAAAGGAAGGTGTAATTTCACAAAGATTTAAGTGATGAAACTTCATGTGAGGTAGTAATAAGATAGAGGGTATCTAAATCTAGGTTTAGATCTTCAGGAGGACTTGTATATTGTTCATACATGGGAGATTTGTGAAAAAAAGGCTACAAGCCAAGTAGTCTCACTATTGAGTGGAGGTGTGTAAGTGAAGGATGGAAAGTGAATGAGAGGTTTAAAAGGGTCAAGGAAAGTGTGTTATGACCAAATGAATTCATACATGATATAAGGATTTGTTCATGAACTCTAAAACAAGATTGAGGTTTTGAGCCTTAAGTGGTTAACTAGGGTGAAGCTAGTGAGTGAGTCAAGTGAAAGGAGATGAATCAATGAATGTAATGAATTGAGGGGATGAGTGAGAGATTTATGCAGGGTCTAATGATAGTTGAGAATGATTTCAAAGGTTCCTCTTAAACAGAGTCATGCTAGTGAATGCTATCAAGCTAGTGAGAAGATCAAATACTATAGATTGAAGATTAACGTTTGTGAACCAAAACAAAGATTAAAGTTTGTGAACCAAAAAAAAGCATATTGAGTTTATTTAAGCCAAGTTTAGAGCTAGGGATTTTGAAAGGTTGATTTTGTCGTAACCCTCTGCATCAAATATACATGATGGTTTAGAATAGGAACAAACAATGGATATTGGGGATATCTCTCTACAAAATCTTTAGAAAACCCTGTATATATAAATATTAGACAGTGACTCGGATAGGTTTAGAGAGGAAATTTCACATAAATCTCTTTTATTTAAATTTATAGGGGCTTGGCCAACAAGGGAAGAGTTAAAATTTTGGATTCGACAGAATTAGAATGATTTCTATAGACTAGAAATTAAAATTATAACTAATAACCAAGGCACCCTTGTGGATTAGATTGTATAAGCTTCCCTTAGAATTTGGGGAAAGAAGAAATTTGGATAAAATGTCTTTGAACATTGGTGAACTAGTAGGGATTGAGTAGGCTACCTAGAACGATGAATTATCCTCATATGCAAGGATATGTGTGAATATCAATCTGGTGAAACCCATATTTTAGGTTGTTTGATTATGTTCTTCTCATATTTGGAGACATGAGTTGGATTATGAATGCCTTCTTTCAGGTGTTATAAATGCACAATGATAGTTTATAAAGCTAGTAATTGTTTTCAACCACAACATAAGAAGGAACTCAAACCATCACAAGTCCCTCCTCATAAGAAAATGAATTAGCAGTGGAAACCCAAGACAACTTATTAGAAGAAACCAAAAAAAATTTGGTGGTGAAATCATGATAAGTTTATGTGAAAAACAGGATTTTGGAGAAGGTAGGGGAAGACAAGCATTGGAGGAGATTGTGTGGAGGACCAACAACTTCAAGATATGAGAGATAGGCTAAATCAGGAACTGTATAATGATATATATGAGGTGATGTCAAACGAAGGGACAAAATAAGTTGAAGAAGTGCAGGCAAAGAAAAAGGAATAGGAGGAAGCAAAGATAAAACAAAAAGAAGCACAATTTGTATAACAAATAAGAAATAAAAAGAGGTGCTAGCAAAGGCCAAAGAGGAGTAATGTAAGAAGGAAGAACAAGCCAAGCACATAACTAAAGTACAAGTTGTTGGTTGAATATTTTATCGATCAGCGTACTGATAAACAAAATAGGTCTAATCAGCCAAAGTTGGAAAATTAGTCATCCAAATGTGTAGGTTTACCACATCAGAAGGACACTAATCTCTCCTCTCATCAAGGGGAGGTTCCCTATAGATAAAGTATATAATTATATATATATATATATATATATATATATATATATATATATATATAAACATAAAATAATACTCAGGGGTAGGACAAACCATCCATCTCTCTTTTTTCAGAGATGATGCGTGCGGATCAAAGGAAAAACTCAAGGGAAATGACAGACAACACTCCTCTTCTTTCAGAAGTACTATTCAGCAAGCCACAAGAATACTCCGAGTAGTAACAGCAAAATGTAGCAAAAGATGTAATAACCAACAAATCGAGATGCAACACAAAGTCTTCACCTGGATTGCTCAAGAGTAAGATACGAAGGACAATGAGGGCACAAAGTCGTCCCAAAGTCCTTTACACAGAAAAGAAAAGAAAACACACTAAAGGCAATTATGGGGGCACAAAGTCTCTCCACACTTGACTCTTCAGGACACCTTCCTGATTGCTATCACTAATTTTGCTTGTTGAATTAAAGGAACATAAAATATATTGAAGAAAAAGACATAAGAACAGCTTCCTCAACAACAAAGATATTACAGCACAAAGTCTGAAAAACCACTTGCTTTCTTATTCCAGTAACAAAATATGATCAACAATCTAAGCTCCAAGTCTCAGTAATGCCTTACAATTTGGGCAGAGTTTCGTTCTAATTGTCAAAAAAAAAGATCTTGTTTACAATAAAAGAGAGTTCCTTATATCACCTCTTCAAGAAGGACTCAAGAACAGTAATACATCATGTTGCGTTGGAATCTATTAAGAAGACAGGCTAGAACTTAGGGGCGTTTTACCCATTTGATTTTATCAATGAAGGGAAATAAGTCGCGCTTATTGAAAGTTTGCAACTTTCAATGTCCACCTGGCGATCTGATCTTATCTTCATCATTCCTCCTTTTCTGGTTAATTGAATTGGGTCTTGGATTTAGTTTTTTTGTTTTGTTCCTTCCCCGCTTCTACTGGTCTTGGCCTTGAAATATGTGAATGTATTTTGGTCTGTATGTTCAAAGGATCAACGGCTAGTTCACTATGTTGAATTTGACATTTTTGGGCGCATCATTCCTTTGTCCTCTTTCAGATTTTCTATTTGGCACTTTTCTGCATTGAACTTGCCCTTTCGGGCCTTAACAAATGACCCATTTTGAGTCAGGAAGAGCCTCCCGCAAGGGTATCTACCCTTTGGGTAGTCTTTGGGCGTCCCTTCGGCTTCAGGAAGTGTCTTCGAATTGGCAGTCGAGAGTCCCCCGCAAGGGCCCCTGCCCTTCGGGGTCCTTCGGGAAGCTCTTTGAACTTTGGCAATGAACCAAATGCTGAACTGTTCCATTGAACCACGACTTTGAACCATTCCGTTGAACCAAGGCTTTGAACCTCTTGTTGAACCTGCCTTTGAACCATGTGTTTGAATTAACCGTTGAACCAAGTTTTGGTTCAACGGTTCAAACAAAGCCTTGAACTGATTGACGAATTGTTTGATTGAACCAAAGGATGAACCAAATCATTGAACTGCTTGGTTGAACCGAAACATTGAACCATTTGAACCTAGAACTCATTGAACTTGTAAAAATGAGTCTGTTTGCAAAGTCCGTAGAAACCAAGTCCGTAGTTTTATCTAACCTTGAAAGAGTCTGTAGATTTCAACCTGTAGAAGCCCATTGAACTTGACCTGCTGAGTTCGTAGATTTCCAAGAAGCTTGAAAAATGAGGAATTTGAATGCCCAGGACAAATTTTGAAAAGGGAAGAGAAAATTTTGGTCTATAGGACCAAAATAGTTTAAATGTTGTCCCAAAAATGAGTGATATTTTTGGGGGACAACAGCTGGCTCTAGTTGGGGAACTTCTGTCAATTGCAAAAAGAATTGAAAGGAGTAGAATCCAGAATCTCCAATGTCTTCATGTGTACCATTGGGTTACGGAGTCATGCTACCCAAAAATGAAAGGCATCAAAAATGGAAACAAACAAAACAAAAAAGGATTAAAAAATATACAAATATACATATGTATAGTGATATGATTTGATACTTCAAGAATTGAAGTATTTCAGATACTGCTTTCTCCTGATAGACCATGAAAATAGTGTGCCATCTTGGTAAACCAACAAGAAAACATTTTGTCCCCAGAAACGGTGACGGGCGAATGGAGCTCTCCACTAGGAAACAAATTTTTTGTGTCTTCTTCTTGGCCTTTTCTTCTTCTTGTTCCAAGGCAGGATGTGGTCTTCAAACTGGAAACCATAACTCCTTGCTCTCTTGGTGAAGGATTCCTTTGCCTGATTTTGATTTGCAGCAGCATGGTCCACCATCATAACTTGTTGTTCTGCTGGTCCAGTCCAACACATGATTGGATTTTCCATATCAAACTCCTGACAAACTATCAGATTAACATCTCCTTTGATGTGAAGGAGTTTGACTTCTTCATCTTGAGCAATCTTCAATTTAAGCAACAAAGATTCACATCCAGCTGTGTTGTTGGTGTTGCTGACTTGCTAATTGCATGAAGGAAGAATATCTCCTTGAGGAAATATCAACACCGTTCCAACTTCATCATTGGTGGAAGAATTGTTGTCATCATCAGAAGCTGATCTCCTATCAGATTTATCTTCATTAGAGATGGAAGATCCTTCCTTGTTTATACTGCATCTTACCGATTCTCTTGAAATCTTGTTTGGATCAATTCCTAGATTGTCAGCTACAAGACTTTCATCTGCAGAAACATGAATATCCTCTATGGTAAAGAAATAATTACCCCTGCCTGAAGACTCAAACAGAATTTGTGCTGTAGGGGTTGATGTTTGGGTGACCACGTATTTTGTCTCAGACAGGTCCGCATCTGGTTCTCCATCAATGTCCAATTGCTCAGGATTGACTTGTAGGGATTCAAACTCAGTCATTTGAATTTTGGATTCCTTATCATGTCAAATGACTAGAATGGATTTGGAAGAGAGGATGGGAGTTCATCCTTTTGATTTTTGGGAGGGGGAGGACTGGTTTGTGAAGCTGAAGTAGAAGGTACAGAGATGTTTGATGTACTTACTTTTTTGGTAATCACCAGGTCCTTTGATTGAAAAGGAAGAGGGGTTCTCTATTTAGCAATTGAAATTGTTGGTTGGGGTCGCTCCTCTGTCTTCTCTTTGTCGGCCTGCTGGGTTGACTTATTTTGGGACTAGGTGAATACTGCGTATGATCCTTTGATTGCTTCGCCTTCACTTCTGGGTTCATCTTGGTAATTCAGGAAACCAATGTGGGAGTCGCCAGCTGATTCTTCTAGATCCTCCCTGAAGAGATCAGCACCATTTTCTTGCTCTAACTCAGGTTGGAAATAGGAAACATGCTCTGTTTCCAGATATCCAACTACCAAGTTTGTTGGAGGTGCTTCAAGGGTAGGATTCCTCTGTGGGGGAGGAAGATGATTTGGTTTCCCTTGACTTCTAGCAGCGTTGCCTTGATATGGCTAATTGGGGAATGTCCTTCTTGGTATATCTCTGTATGAAGGAACAAAAGACATACCTTGTGCCACTTGCCTTTTCAAGGCTAGCAATTCATTTGCCAGCTTTTGTACCATTGGGTTAATGGTGACTGTGGGTGAGTATTCAGAAGATGAAGAGGGTTTAGCTCTGTTAGGATCTCCTCTTATCTTTCCTACCAAGATAAGGTCATCTTCTAGCTCAGTAGCCAAGTCTTGAGCAGCCTCAAGGTCTATGTGTCTAGCCCGTCTCAACAAAAAACTCACTTTAGGCAACTATGAGTTGATGAAGAAACACATGAGATTCTGAGGTGTCAGTTGGGTGATCATGGGAATCCTGTGCCTCAGCTTGTTAAACCTAGCAATGAAATCCCTCATAAGTTCATGGGGCTCCTTCTTCATCTGTGTGAGCTGGGCCAGCAAGGCATGCACATCTTCTGTAGGCTTGAACCTGGCTTCAAACTTGGCTTTGAGTGTATCCTAGTCAGGCTCCGATCCAGCTTGTAGATGGTAGAACCAGTTTGCAGTAGCACCTTGTAGTGTCTCCACAAAAAGCCTGACTGCCACATCTTCAAATTCTACCCCTGTAACACCACAGGCTATGTTGAAGGTTGCAATGTGTTCATCAAGGTGAACTATCCCATCACCAAAGAATTTGGAAAAATTCTTTCTTGAACTACGTGGGAGTTCATGCAGAGGTGGAGTCAAGTTGAGTGGGCCAAATGAGTTACCCCAGGGGCCTCAAACGACCATGATCAGATTATGAACAATAGGGATAACACATCTGAGTGGAGTTGCCAGATTATAGGACAAAAATGGAAAATAAATTGGCCCTGCTTCAGGTTAAATCTTGAGGCTTCAAACTGCACTTTCTTTCCCAGCAGCTCTGGTTTTGCAGACCAGATAATATAATGGAGATGGATGAAAATGGTAAGGCTATAAATGGATAATGGGTAAGACCCAGATGGGAGTTGTCAGACTCTATAATGGATAAGGGAAGGAACTGCTTCAATCTGAAACTTGAGGCTTTAGACTGCACGTTCATCTCCAGCGGAGTCGCTAAAAACTGTTGGTTGAATATTTTGTCAATCAGCGTACTGATAAACAAAATAGGTCTGATCAGCCAAAGTTGGAAGATTAGTCATCCAAATGTGTAGGTTTACCACATCAGGACACTGATCTCTCCTCTCATCAAGGGGAGGTTCCCTATAGATAAACTATATATATATATATAAATAAAAAATAATACTCAGGGGTAGGACAAACCATACATCTCTTTTTTTCAGAGATGATGCATGCAGATCAAAGGAAAAACTCAAGGGAAATGACAGACAACACTCCTCTTCTTTCAGAAGTACTATTCAGCAAGCCACAAGAATACTCTGAGTAGTAACAACAAAATGTAGCAAAAGATGTAATAACCAGCAAATCGAGATGCAACACAAAGTCTTCACCTGGATTGCTCAAGAGTAAGATACGAAGGACAATGAGGGCACAAAGTCGTCCCAAAGTCATTTACACAGAAAATAAAAGAAAACACACTAAAGGCAATTATGGGGGCACAAAGTCTCTCCACACTTGACTCTTCAGGACACCTTCCTGATTGCTATCACTAATTTTGCTTGTTGAATTAAAAGAACATAAAATATATTGAAGAAAAAGACATAAGAACAGCTTCCTCAACAACAAAGATATTACAGCACAAAGTCTGAAAAACCACTTGCTTTCTTATTCCAGTAACAAAATATGATCAACAATCTAAGCTCCAAGTCTCAGTAATGCCTTACAATTTGGGCAGAGTTTCGTTCTAATTGTCAAAAAAAAAGATCCTGTTTACAATAAAAGAGAGTTCCTTATATCACCTCTTCAAGAAGGACTCAAGAACAGTAATACATCATGTTGCGTTGGAATCTATTAAGAAGACAGGCTAGAACTTAGGGGCGTTTTACCCATTTGATTTTATCAATGAAGGGAAATAAGTCGCGCTTATTGAAAGTTTGCAACTTTCAATGTCCACCTGGCGATCTGATCTTATCTTCATCGTTCCTCCTTTTCTGGTTAATTGAATTGGGTCCTGGATTTAGTTTGTTTGTTTTGTTCCTTCCCCGCTTCTACTGGTCTTGGCCTTGAAATCTGTGAATGTATTTTGGTCTGTATGTTCAAAGGATCAACGGCTAGTTCACTATGTTGAATTTGACATTTTTGGGCGCATCATTCCTTTGTCCTCTTTCAGATTTTCTATTTGGCACTTTTCTGCATTGAACTTGCCCTTTCGGGCCTTAACAAATGACCCATTTTGAGTCAGGAAGAGCCTCCCGCAACTACATTACAGGAATCCATTTCACAAAAGGCTTCGACCTTCGAACAATAAATTTTATAGTTGTGAGGTGACAATGCAGGCTTGAGTTAGAAGCTTACCAATTTGTGTCAGATATGTTGGGAAATAATGGAAGCACACAATTGATTACCAAGCAACTTAACATGCGGAAATTAACCAGAATACACAAGTAACTAGAATTCAGAAATAACACAGAATATGAGAGACAATACACAACTTGTATTAAAACTCTTCTAGAAGGAAATACAACAAAGAAGATTGCCACAGTTCTTCTTCCTTACACACCTCTAGGGCTCCCACACCTCTAGGGCATAAACAGTAAATCTTCCCTCAAAGCTCTCTCTCTTACGGTCCCAACACACAACTCAAACACAGAGTTGGTGTTTACCTCCAACTAGTCAGTATCCACTACTGCCAGTACACCAGTGCTCCACGCACTCCACAAGTACACAAACGTACTTCAAGTATATCTCCCCTGAACTGCAACAACCTGCAACCCAAATGATCTCACTTATAGAAGGAACTGCCTTGCCTTCCTCTTTGCTCTCCAACTGAGTACACACTGTACTCCAAGTAGATCCTGCCTGATCCTGCTCCCTGTTGTGTTGTTGTCCTCCCTGATCTTGCACACCTGCAAATCAATCTGGTTCTGCACACCTGCAAACTTGGATCATGCACACACATACACCTACAAATCAATGATCTTACTTACCCATGGAGATCTCCAAAAGTAGCCATGCACACCTGCTGACCAAGATCCTACACACTTGAAGAATCCTGCTGATTCTCTAAAACTAACACCCACACTTGGTACTGCTGTGGAACTAGGAGGAACACCCTTGCTCACCTCACACACAGAAGGAGCTAACTTTGCTCAATTCAAACTAGAACACTTTTACAATACAGCCCATGAGTCTCTTAAATAGATCTCATCCAAACAATAATTAGACATCTAATTACAATAATTAGATTCGCAGCTTTTAGTCTAAATTTGGCTCTTGACATGCAAACACTTGGTTCGTTAACTAACTGCCCATAAAACTTACAGTCTGAACTGTACAGGTGATCGACGTCGGTCCCTGTCTGCCTGGAGGTGACCGACGCCGGCCGATATCTGACCGACGTCGGTTGCTCTTCTGTCTGATCCTGCTGACATCGATTGGCCTGACCGATGCCGGTGTCTGTAACACTCAGCAACCACTAGCAACCTCCTCCTCTATTTACATCAGTGAAGCTTTTAGCTCCACAACCTAACAATCTCCCACTTGGAAATAAATAGATGCACTGTACCTCTACCTGTACCCCATCTAATCTATTTCCTGGCTTGTATCCCTCTTCAAGATCAATCCTGAAGACCACCCAGCACACAACCTATGGTGCACCTCCTATCATCCGAGTACCCTACCACATCTGAACCTACAAACCCATGTAGTGAAGTCCTGACCCTGCATAGCATGAATCCCTGCTGCTGGTCCTTCTCAAATACCTGAGAACCCACTTCCTCGAATTGGCTCCTAACTCTCTGACAACACCCACTGCTTGGGCAAACTCAGGTCTATACCAAACCTCATGTGATTTCAGACGCTAAACTGTCCAACCCTTGGTGTGTTCTGGTTCTGCATCCTACGTAATGAACCTCGCCAACACCTGATTCACATCAGCTCCCACTAGAGACAAAATCAACCTATGATCTGCATGTCTCCCATGCCAAAGAATTTTGCTGCTCCAAATTCCTCATGACATGCCACTGAACTAACCTTACCTTTAGCTCAGCAAAGCCCTGTATGTCTAAACCTGCACCAAGCTCATCCTCCACATACAATAACAGGATAATGTTGTGACCATCATCCACCTGGTAAGACAAACATAATGGTTATACTGACATTGACTAAAGCCCTGCTTTGTCATCCACCTGGTACCACTTGTCAGCCCTATACCAATACCCTGCAGCTACCTCAAGACCATATGACCTGGTCTTCCGTCTCACGTGTCTGTTCTCTCTATTCTTCAACTAAGGAATCCATTCATCTCTGTGCTTTTCATACCGGCTGGCAACCCTACCAAATCTCCTGTTTGGTTCTGCATCATATTCCTGCCAAGCTCCCATTGTTTCCTGGATCCTTCATGCTCTATAGTAAGCAACGAGTATAAAGAAGAGGAACAACGAATTTGAGGCTTACTTACCCCTTCAGTCCTCTATATGAGCATTTGAGACTCCTTGACAGCTTGCTGTCCACCCAAAATCCATTACAGTGACCGACTTCGGTCACTACACAGTCTACATCTGATCGACGTCGGTTTCCATGCGCCTGTCCTGACTACCAACTCTGCCGACGTCGGTGTCTACCTACTTCCGATGTCAGTCCTTTTGACCAACGTCGGTCTTACCTATTGCCGACGTCGGTCCTCTTGATCGATGTCGATCTTACCCTACCCGACATCACCGGCTTCGATCTGCACATGACCGACTTCGGCACTTGTCTGTTCGACGCCAATTCCCCTTGACCGACACCGGTACCTGTGTTCACCTGTGAGTGATGACTTTTTACCTGCGAGCTCCTTTGAATCAAAACCCATGTCCAAACTACCTTGCTTAGAAGTATCCAACCCCATCCACTGAACTCTGTCTGTCATCTCCTCCATAAACACCAAGGCTTTCCAGTTCTTAATCTATCAAACACATATGTCTTCCGCTTAAGAACATGCATCTCCTTCTTGCTCATGTGACCAAGCCTACAAAGCCACGTCTCCACAATAAAAGAAGAATCAGTAATATAAGCAAGTAGATAAAGAGTACCTGCTTTCTTACCACCAGCTAATTCAAGTGCAACCATTGTGAGAGTTCTTGTGCATCTCTCATCACCCAACTTTCCTGAAGAAATTAGCCACATCTCCAAGCTTGGGACCTGCATGACCTCCTTCAACACCCATGTGTTGGCTGCCTGCAATTTCAGCTTCACTTCCCCTTTGCCAATTCTTTGGCAAGGCTCACCAGCTCCTCTCCCTGGGGCTGCATGGAAAGAGGCAACAGAATCTATTAACCAAGATTCAACTTTATCCAAGGAACCTCCCAGAGCATCCTGTGTAACAACACCTGCAACATCTGTATCTTCAGTTCCTTCATGTTGATCTGCTACCAACCAACAATATTTTTTTCCCTGCTCTTTCTTTCCATAGGACCGAAAGTGACCATTCGTGCTTTTCAATTCCTCCATTCTTAGCTTACTTTCTTCTGTCATTGCTCTACTCCCACTCAATCAGAAACCCCTGAGAGTGACCTGTAACCAAACACAAACCTGCTCCCTGCAACCTTAGCTCTGACACCACTTGTTGGGAAATAATGGAAGCACACAATTGATTACCAAGCAACTTAACATGCAAAAATTAACCAGAATACACAAGTAACTAGAATTCAGAAATAACACAGAATATGAGAGACAATACACAACTTGTATTAAAACTCTTCCAAAAGGAAATACAACAAAGAAGATTGCCACAATTCTTCTTCCTTACACACCTCTAGGGCTCCCACACCTCTAGGGCATAAACAGTAAATCTTCCCTCAAAGTTCTCTCTCTTACGGTCCCAACACACAACTCAAACACAGAGTTGGTGTTCACCTCCAACTAGTCAGTATCCACTACTACCAGTACACCAGTGCTCCACACATTCCACAAGTGCTCCACGCACTCCACAAGTACACAAACATACTTCAAGTAGATCTCCCCTGAACTGCAACAACCTGCAACCCAAATGATCTCACTTATGGAAGGAACTACCTTGCCTTCCTCTTTGCTCTCTAATTGAGTACACACCGTACTCCAAGTAGATCCTGCCTGATCCTGCTCCCTATTGTGTTGCTGTCCTCCCTGATCTTATACACCTACAAATCAATCTGGTTCTGCACACCTGCAAACCTGGATCATGCACACACATACACCTGCAAATCAATGATCTTACTTACCCATGTAGATCTCCAAAAGTAGCCATGCACACCTGCTGACCAAGATTCTACACACTTGAAGAATCCTTCTAATTCTCCAAAACCAGTACCCACACTTGGTATTACTGTGAAATTAGGAGGAACACCCTTGCTCACCTCACACACAGAAGGAACTAACTTTGCTCAACTCAAACTAGAACACTTTTACAATACAGCCCATGAGTCTCTTAAATAGATTTCATCTAAACAATAATTAGACATCTAATTACAATAATTAGATCCGCAGCTTCTAGTCTAAATTTGGCTCTTGACATGCAAACACTTGGTTCGTTAACTAATTGCTCGTAAAACTTGCAGTCTGAACTGCACAAGCGACCGACGTCGGTCCCTGTCTGCCTGGAGGTGACCGATGCCGGCCGATATCTGACCGACGTCAGTTGCTTTTCTGTCTGATCATGTCGACGTCGGTTGGCCTGACCGACGCCGGGGTCTGTAACACTCAACAACCACTAGCAACCTCCTCCTCTATTTGCATCAGTGAAGCTTTTAGCTCCACAACCTAACAAGATAATCAATAATAGCTTCCCAACACTAGTCACATAAGTCTTAGGTGACTAGGTGATGTTCGAAGAAAAATAGTTCATAACTTTATTGAAGCAACTCACTAAGGACTAGTTGGCTACATAACAATTACAAGCAATACGAGCACAGGGTCAGAACATAAAGCAAGAGATGGAGGCAATGGAATATGAGCAAGTTTTGGACACTGTTACATATCAAGTAGAATAAATCACAAAAGGGATGTTGAATTGGAAGTAACACCTTAACAAATCATTAGCTACTACTCAACTGTAGTTCATAATAGTAGATAAAGCCAAAGTTATAATGGATGATGAAATAACTACTTCTGATGTAATGAGTAATGCCTTCAAGCAATTTCTAGATTTGAGTGATGCCACCATGTAAAAACTTCAAGCTTGGCACATTTAGACTTTGTGCACTACATTTTTTGGCCTACAAGTTCAAAGGCATACAGATCGATTGGATGAGTTCACTTTGGATATTTAGCTCAAGGTGTCCATTGCTAAAGCACTTGTTACCATCACAACAGATGAATATGTTTATAACTTGATGGTGATCCAGATCCTACTATGCATAATGCTTACTATGGTGCGAGAAGTGTTAGTAGACTGAAAGATGCTTAAGTAATATCTTTCAGAGATTGATCCTTACATTGCTCAACTTGTGGATGAGCCTTAATTCATTCCACTATAACAACTTCAACAGAGCTTACAACAAAAGCAAACACTTAGTAATAACAACGTCCACCATCAAACACTACACAACTAAGTGGGTCATCAACAGACTAGCTAGAGCAAGAAAAACAACAAACAACTATACATCTATTTCATAGTTCACTACCACCTACCTAGTAGGTAATGTGCACTTCAATTTTGTAGTTTCACAAATTTTTGCATAATTTTTTAAGATAGCCTTAAACATTAGGAGTAGGACTAGGCTAGTTAAAAACCCATAAAGAGCGACCACTTGGTTATACTAGTCTATTAAAAACTAAAGAGGATAGTAGGCTAGTACACCACTTATTTAAGAACCCAAAAGGGCAACTAAATAGTGCATAAAGGTTGAAAATGGTAAACGACACTTAGAGTGATAACTGTGACTCTTATTTGTAGCTCATCTCCTTAGTTTAAGATTAGAATTCATTATTGTAACTTTATCTTAGGATGAGACAATGATTTAAGTTCAAGAAAGTGTTAGGTGAATAATAAGGTTTTCTAAAGTTGCAAGGTAAATTGGATGGACACGTGCAAATTGTAATATTTTATCTTTTGTATAATCCTTTGTATGTAATCAACCTTGTAAACATAAGAAATGGATTGAAGAATGCAAAGTGTATTTCCTTTTGGCATATCGAAAGGTTGGAATATGAAGAGACAATGCTTTGTAATACTCTATTTACAGTGCTCATCTGTAATAGAATATGGTTATGATGTGTAATATATATTAATACAATGTTCTAAATGGTTTTCCTATATGTCTTTTACTTATGATCTATGTGTAGTGAGTATTGTGGATATTTTGATCTGTAATTCATATAGTTATATTGATTATTATGTATATATTAACCTTGCATATCTTCATATAATAAGCTTGACTTAGTAATTAATGGCATCCTTTAGTATGAATTGCCAACAACTATCCTATTTTTTTATTAATTGTGTAAACTATCCTTCTAATTTACATGTTTTGGAGCTTTCCAAGAACATCTACTAACAAGATAAGGATGACTTATTGGCTTGGGGAGGACAACATAATAGAATCTATAATGTGGAGGATGTTTATCACTCTTTTTGTCATCCTTTAACTCAACCTCTCAAAAATATTTTTCAACAACTTTGGAGTCACAATTTATAGCCTAAAGTTAGGTTTTTCATTTGGCTTCTCCTTCATGACAAAGCTCTTACTGGAGATCAACTTATGAAAAGGAGCTTTAATGGCCCCTTTAGATGTGTCATATGTAAGGATCATGAGGAAACTTTTTCTCATCTGTTCTTTTTGTGTCCTTTCATTACTGAGTAGCGACAGTTCTTGGTGAGTCTTTTTGGCATCCCATGGACATGTATTTCATCCCCGATTCAACCCCTTCAGGATTGGAGACACATTTTCTAGCTTGATGTCTTTTTTAATTAGATTCTTTGGATTGAGATTTCTTTCATCTTATAGAACACATGGAATGAGCAAAAAGCTAAATTTTTCAAGCAAATGGCTACTGATAGTGTTTGGATTTGGTAGCACACTCTTAACAATATCAAAAAATTAGTCATGCAATTAATGAAACACCTTGTAACACCTTCCCAACGTGGGACGATCATTCTTCATATTCTTCACATTGTTCCTTATCCCCCTCCCCCTTAGGTAGATTCTAGTGGCAAGGGTCACTCCTTTATTTCAATCCCAAGCTTCAAAATAATCCATACATATGGCACTTCGAGGGGAAATCGTAGGTATGTCAACATTGGAGGCATTGGTAGCGATTTGGATAATTCTATTACATTTTTTCTACCAAAATTGGTATTACCACGAACAATTCAATTGAAGATCAATCTATTGTGGAAGGTCTTAAGACTACTTGACAGGTTGGGTGGAAGAACATATAGTTGATTCTAAGGATTGGAGAATTTGTAGAATTCTCCACAAAATTCAATTTCTTCAAGATAAATTTGACAAGGTTAGTTATTCACATACTCCTTAGGGTTTTAATAAAGTTACAAATGCACTTGCTAATTGAGTTCTTAACTAGTCTGAAGTGAAAGGCTTTAGTCCTCTTCCCTTATGGTGGTTGGCAAAGCTAAGGCATGAGCTCTTGTGCATGTCAGCCCTGGACAATAATAAAATTGATTGCAAGAATATTTGTGAGGTTGTCATATCCTCCTCATTTGGTTATTTTTTTAATTTTTGGTTCTCCTTGGCTAGTCATTGTCCTCTCCATTTATTTTTATGGTTGTGGGGTGTGCTTCCAATTCTGGGCTTGATTGGAATTATGTTGGGTCTTCTTTTTTACTTCAGTTTTTGAATGAGCTATAATGTTTTAGTATTGTTGAATTTTTTAATTGATATATGCACAACTCAATGACTATTTATCTTTTGGTTAGGAATGCTCTTTGAATATGATGAAAGGGACGAGCCAGGAACGAGGCCTGGACAATTTTAGTAGGAGATATATATATATATATATATATATATATGTTATTTACATAAATGGTTTAAAAGCTTTGTTAGTTTGTTAGCTTCAATTTTAACTAAACATACATTATTCAAAAATAAAGTTCAATAAATCCATTCAATTCTTATAGTGTTTATTTTGGTGTGAGCAATTCATTTATGTAGATATGTTTGTGTTCCTTCGAATTAAAATCTCTAGCATCGAGTACATTGTTTCTCTATAAAATCTATAAAAGAATAAAATTTACTCTATCTTATCCTTTCACTTCCAACATTCATAGTTTAAATTAGATTAATTTTATATTTGTAAATATTAATTAACATTATATTAGGATAGGCAACATATAAAATAATTAAAATTTAAAATTTGAGCTAAAATGAGAGGATAACACTTTGCTTCCTCTACCCTTTTTGTAAGTTACATTTATGTTTTTATAAAATATTTTTATGACATTCACTCCTTGAGCATCGAGGGAACATTTTTATTTACTGTTTACTTTAATTAAAAATCATACAACCTCCTCCCTTATTTAGTATTCCATTATTTGGTATGGTAATAATTCAAGTAGAAATGATGTTTTTTATTAGTATATGGTGGGTGAGTTTTGAGCCCTTAAAGTCTCAAAACTGTGTATGGTGGTGGGAAATCTGATGAACCATAATAGAGATCTTCCCCAAATAAAAATGAGCTAAGTTAGTAAGCTTGGAAGATGTGCATAAATTTTTTTTGTTTCGTGATCATAAGTTATAATTTGTAGTTTCTATGGTTTAGGGTTTTCTTACAGGGAAACGCCTAGTGCTGCTTTGAAAGTAATATAAATTTAGCATTGCAATCGGCATTGGAAAATGAAATTCTCCCACATACTGATATTACATCATTGACATTCACATAAATAAATAAATGGTCATAAAATCAATTTTGAGGACAAAAACTGTGATAGTGTTTCAATCTCAATATGGCACAAGTTTCCAACTATTTCAGACTTGCATTACCCAGAATGCACTTGCACGATGTAATCAAGTCCACTGTCTCATCACTCACAGGGGACATGCATTGGCTACAGGTATAACTTTTCAAAATAACCTTATCAACATGTATGTTAAGTGTGGTAGCTTGGTGGATGCTCGTAAAGCTTTTGAGGACATGTCAGAATGAGACATTTTCTCATGGAATACCATAATTGTAGCTTATAGAAGACATGGATACCCTCAGGAGGCATTGACAATATTTTACCAAATACAAAAAATAGGTGTCCAACTAGACCATTTCACCTTTGCAAGCATACTCCCAGCCTGTGCCAAAATAAGAGCTTTAAAACATGGTATGGACATTCATGATGAACAGGGTATAGACATTGTGCTTAATTGTTTATCTTATGGTCTAACCCTATCATTTATGATGAACCAAATCTTTTGCACTGTACAAAAAGCTTAAACCCTGATACATACCTTTCACTTATACTCCACATAAGGACACCTGCATTGACACAAGTGTCCATGTTCTTATCAAGTGCCCAATCCTAAAAATTCATCTAATTTTAAAATCTTTTGAATCACATGGGTCAGCCCATTTTTTTAAATAAAAGTACCGTGAGATATTTTCAAAAGGCATGGTATAAATATAAATCTAAGTCTACTCATTATTTATCTAGAAAATACCAAGAAAGCACCTATTCAAACTCAATCAATAAATTTTACAACTGAGTTATACTACGTATTCTTTCATATTTTCATAACAATCATAGGAATAATCACATTACAAGTTTGAAGCGCTCAAAGAACAACCCATGAGTAGTATTTATCAAGTTACAAGTCAGATCATTTCATGCCCTTGCATATAGTATATTACACCCTTGTGCTCACACAAACCAACACCTAGCAGATAACTACATATGTTTGAGGCCCTCCTTAGAGTATTGGCTATGTAGGTAACGCTCATTAAAAAATGGGTCCTTGAGATCAGTTCAACATTGTGAACCCACTAAACTATTTTTGGAAATGTACAAAATACTTAAGGTGATGAGCTAGGATTTGATCCACATACAATCATCGACATCATATGCATGAGAATAAAATATATCATCAAAAAGGTGATAGAAAACCTAGAAGGATCTAGGTGGTCTCTTCACAATACAATATTTCATATAAAATAGTTGCATCAATATTTATATATGTGTCGACATAAGTGTCCATGGTTTGATGCAAGTGACCAAAATGTTGATGCAAGTGTCCAGGCCTCTATAAATAATATTTTCAAAATATAACAACCCCATTGTGTTTTATTAGAATAAGATAAAAAAAATTAACATTTACAAAAATTTAATTTACAGATTCTATCACACTGAAACCATAAGACAACAATCTTTAATTAAATGCATTAGTTTAAGTTAACCATAAGCAAGGTCAAGAGCTAATTTATTTAGCTAATGATCACAAGATCAAGCAAATGTTGATTATAAAAATGAATGTTGTATTTATTTCATAAAAGTATATTTACAAATTCAGTGATTGATGATACGATGTTATAGCCAACTGTTGTAATGGTTAAATATAATAAAATAATACAATTTCAACACAATACATGGCTCAATAATAATTTATAATGATATAATGGTCCATGGAGTATGCGAGTCTCATCAAACTCAAATCATCCATAAGTAATCATGAGTGTAATCACTAATGAAGTAATATTAAAGGGAGGGAAAGCATCATTCGAGTGCTTTTTCGCACCAACCACAGACCATAGATCCCTCGTACTATCTCCTAACACGATAATGTCCCTCCCTTCACAGATAGGTAGATAATGATGATGCAAGAATCAAGAGTGACAACTAGAATTTGTATGCTGTAAGATAACTATTACATGCAACATATCATAAAAAACCCGTTCGAACATGATATCATACTAAATATGTAAACTAAATCAAACAGATAAAATGATAATGTTTAACCATAAATACTACTTTGACCAAAGTTTTCTTATAGTTATTTGATCTCAAGGATCAGTCAATTTAATACACACTACTCAATCTGATTACACAATCTATACGTATTAATGACATTAATTAAGTGGAATCCATCTCACTTACATATTTAGGGTCATTAATACTAAATTGGTTCATATATTTAATAATATTAAAACCAACATATTTCATAATGAGATTTCTGCACTAGCAGCTACCTTATATGCTAATACAAGAAAGTCCCAAAGACATGCATTTAATCCATCAAATGCAATGTAATAATGCCAAACATCTAATTTATTTAAAGCATAATATCATCTTTATAAATAGATTTCAAAAAATTCATACCATTCAGGTAAAACTAAGTATCATACTTCAAGTTTGCTAAAGTATTTACATGCATTACATCGCCCAGTAATATTCATCCATCTATCATTAGTTACTAACTTATCCCAAAAAAAAAAAAAAAAAAAAAAAAAAAAAAAAAAAAAAAAACAAACAAACAAACAAACAAACTTTATTTCCATATACCCAAAGTGCATCCATAAGCTATTTGAATACTAACCAATATTAATATGATTTACCTTAATTTACAAATTTATGCATAATTAGAGGTTCTTTGAATCCATTGTATTCATATCTAAGATTGGCTTATTAATTCAAATAAACATATGCATCCGTACATCTTTGTTATATCATGTAACTTTCTTAATCATCGAACAAAATATGCATATACGTATATGATATACTTGATTTAGATTTGTATTATATCAACAAATCACAAGTATCTCATATATTTATATACATATTCGAACGCTCAGCTATATCACTAAATTTAATTATTTTTTAATATCAAACAAAGAATAAACTCTAGTTATACAGCTGTGTGTAAATTCCAAACAACTCACAGTCCATAACCATGTTCCTCTAGTAACTCACAATTATAAAACAAACCCAGCCACATATATGTATAAATAGATTTAAATATATGGAATGATAAATTTGTTTTTATCTCAATAGGTTGTAGGAAACATCCATGGTCACCTAGTACCCAGCTAAGATTGAATTGTTATATCAAACAACACAGAATCCCAACTAAACGCAACCACCTATATGTGTATGAACATATTTATATATATGAATGAATTTATACATTTATTCTCCTACAGGTGGTAAGGAGTCACTCCGTGATACAATCATAATGTTTATAGCAGGTTTACTCTATCAAAATATATTTACAAGGAACTTAATCCCTCTTCATTTTCATATAAAATGAGATTTCATATTTCTACTAAAATAAATAACCAGTCAACAGTCATTTGCCACTAAGTGTTTCCTCATAGTTCAACACAATATAAACACAATTATAAATGTAAATAGAAGAACCATAAACCTAAACGTAATTATATATATATATATATATATATATATATCCACAAGCCATCGAATAACTCGCCCAGGACCTATAGAATGTATGTATATACCCCTATATATTTATACAGTTATGGTTACTTAGGTACAAACTTCATAAATGAATAAAATAGTCCTAGTGTTATTCTTCTCAAAATAGATATCTTCCAACTAAAGTGATAGATCATAGCTACGGTTGTTAAAAAAAATTGTTCCCTTATAATTTATTTCAACTCAGTCAATCCTTACATACCTAGTCATGCCTTACTTGGGTTATTTGTCACTAAGTCTTGACTTGATTTAAACATTAACTAGTACATTTGTATAATGAATAAAATGGTTAAATATTAAATTCAATAAACTGAGCATAACTCAAAATAGGGTCTAAATTTAAACTCGACTAACAATTTTATTTACTTTCAGAGTTTACTTAGGATTTCGTATGCAGGGTTTCCAACCCTCTAAGTGTCACTATTAAACATTTACACAACTCATTCCAATTTTCTCATTTCCATTTAACCCTAACAAAATACACAAAATTTATACATTAAAACTCCATAATTTATATTTGTAAAGAACTTAGTAATTTATTTTTGCAAAGAACTCAGAATATTATTATTGCAAAGAACTCAGTATGCATAGTCATTTGATTAGGGTTATGAGAGTCATATATTTGGCTTTGTGGATGGGCTGAGCCCATCCTTAGTGCCAAGTATATAACCCCCTAAATGTCTACAAATTTCATAA
Source organism: Torreya grandis (assembly GCA_037957365.1). Classification (NCBI taxonomy): domain Eukaryota; kingdom Viridiplantae; phylum Streptophyta; class Pinopsida; order Cupressales; family Taxaceae; genus Torreya; species Torreya grandis. Next base: position 846,405 of record JARHVA010002867.1, read on the forward strand.
TAATGAAAATAAAACCCTTTTCAAACAATTTACCAGCTTGTTGATTTAATTCAAACAATACCAACTACGAATTTAATCAACACAAACACCTACCTAGTAATAAATTCAATGTTATACCCAAATCATATTACTCATTTCTAATCTTGCTCGAACCCTTCATCTTCTTCCTCCGTCATGTGTGTCCCTCCAGACATATATTTTTCCTCTTTTAACCTTATGCATGTTATTTTCTTGTTAACCAAAACCCCCAATATCTCTGCCAAAACTGACAGTAATATTCATGAGCTCGACGAATAAGTCCATGCATCTAAAAATAATTGCAAAATTATGGGTATGACTAATTATTTTTACTATGAAAATACAAAACAAAATATATTTTTTGCATAATGGCACGATTAACACAAGTCAACGCCACATCAATCCTAATTCACAAACCTTCTTGATTAAAATAATCCTTTTAAGCTTTATGGACATTAACAATGACTTTCCAAAAATCATTTAAACATTATAACTATTAACATTGACTTAACAAAATAATCATTTAAACATTATCACATTTACTAAACACAATGATCATGCCAAATTCAGCTTTAACCCATACTTTTTAACTTAGTCCATTTAATAATCATCTATCACAAATGCAAACAAGTCCTCTTTTTTCCTTTATAACAGTGTATTTTATGAATAAGGCACTACTTACTGCTTATACTCATTCAGGGAACATAATCACATGAAATAAGCTAAGCAAGAAGACATACAAGAATTCTAATCTTATAATCGCAACCATGTAACTAGATTAGAGTATGGTAACCATATGCAAACCAACCATATTCAAATGAAACAAACATAATAGCAATCAAAAGCATACCATAAGCTACTTACGTCAAATATAAAGTAGATTCTAATGTACGTGGTGTGTGCAGGATTCTAAGTTTTCATTCTATCATTCCCCAATGCCTCCATCTACTCCACCTTATCTGATGATGCTCTCCATCTGTTATAGTCTGAGGGACGGAATCTATCATGCATCCATCTCAAAATAATAAAGGTAGTTAGCCCAAATCAAGAGTCTATAACATACTATTGTAATGAACTAAGTAATCATGATCATTATGTACATAACATAAACGTACAACCAACTTAATAAGTTAACGATCATGCAAATAAGCAACATATAATTATCCATACATCAATATATAAAATCTAGCTGAACAAAATAGTAATTAACCAATCAATAACCATGAATCCACTAATCAGTAGGTTATCAAGTCTAGAGAGGAATCGAGATGTAACACAAAATCTATCGACTGGATCCTGATCTTGTCTCTACCTATTTCTACCTCTGTAATTCTCATATTGGCATGCACATTTGCATATAAATTAAGTATTATCTCTTCTTTATGTTTAAAAAATCAAACTTCTATATTTAGCATAATTCGATATTTTAATTCAGAATATTCATTTATCTAAGTTTTCAATTAATTGGCATGATATAGAATAGTTTTATTCTTCCTTGTGTATATGTTATTCTGCCACTTTAACTCTAAACACATATTTATAAAAATGATTAAACATTTGGTGAACCTGACCTCTGTGTCTTCTCAGCAACTCCTAGATTTTTTTAGAGTCTTTAGTCTTCTAAGGTTTCTGATTTCTATAATTTATAAATTTCAAATTTTCCATTTCCTTTGGCATCTTTATTTGCATTTATCAAATATGAAAAATGTTAATAAATATTGTTTCGAAATGGAAGATAAAGAAGTCTTAACCAACCATATAAATACAAATAATTAATTAATTAATGTATTCTTACAAGATACATAAGAAGAAATTAATAACCATGCTAATGTTAGTGTATCCACATTCAATAATGGTGAACCTTTAGATGGTATAACTCCTGCTACATCCTCCATGGGAACAATTAACACTCCAACTCAATTCCCAGTTTCAATGCCTACATCAACACAAGTGGTATTTTCATCCCCTTTTGTGACTTCTTAGATCTCAAATCTAAATTCCAATGGGTATAAAGTACAAACTCTTCTCCAAGTTATAAAAAATTTGGAAGCTAAGGTTATCAACATTGAATAAAATGCTTTAAAATCAACTCATGTTATTGATTAAAAATATGTAATACATCACCATATAAGACCTGAGATATATTTCCCCCTTTTGCTAACTAGTTTTGTTTCACCCAAGTTCAGATTTTATTATGGCAACAGTGATCCTAAATAACATTCTCGATATTTATATGTAACATGCCTTGATTATGTTTCAAATTATAAAATTTTGACTAAATTATTTATAAAGAGCCTGAAGAACTATGCTTTAAGATGGTTCTATGACTTACCAATACAATCGATCAAGCCATTCCAACTCTTATTGGATTAATTTCTAGCACATTTCTCTATCAACATCACTGAAAAAATGTCATATGCACAAATTTTTAAGATCAAACAAGGAACCAATGAACCTATCAATGAATATGTTTTGATATACACAAGAATGTTGGCCAAAATGACAAATCCAATGGCACATAAAGAGCTTCAAGACATAGTTAAGATTTTTTTTATTTCCCATTACATGAGTCAATTATTTCTGAGAAGTTCAAATATTTTGATGACTTATGCCATATTTTTTGAGATCATGAAATGAAATATTTCTTTGAAGAAGCTTAAATATGCAAAAAACACATCAACTACATCTACTACCAAGTTTCATATCAAACCAAGCTACAAGTTAAAACCTATAGAACCTAAAATAGAAATAACCACAATAGTTAATGTAGTGTCACACCAACCTAATCGACTCATTTAATCTAATGCATTTCTCAATAAGCTTGTGGAGTGTAAATTATTATCTCTCCCTCCTTCCATAGAGGTTGATATGAGTCGACCTCTAACAAAAGGATATGACGCTAATACATATTGTGACTATCATTAAGGCCCTAGGCATTATACAAACAAATGTTATACCTTGAAAAATAAGATCTAATATATTCTTGATAACCAACAAATTACCTTTGATGATCCTCCAAAGGATTAAGGTTCACAACCTAGTGTCCATCAAAATCATAAGATATTTAACAATCCATTACAAGATCATTCTAAGAAAGATCCAAAAGTAAAAATGGCATATAATGTACATCCTCCTCCATCAAATTATGGGTACCTATTAGATGGGGTTATTAGCACTTATACATGCACAATACCTCTTATGGTTTAGAGACCCTCTATTGCATTTGATGACATTAAAATTGTGGGTGATGACTAAGATATTCATTAATTATTTATTCGAGCAAACCTTAATCATCAGCCTATACATATTGTTATGTTGATAAAAGTGCTAGTGAGAACATATGTACCATGATGTTACTTACATATTTGGGATATACACCTGATGATTTATACCCTTCGATCAAAATAATTAGAGCATTTGATGGGACATCCCAACAAGTTATTGGTGAGATTGATTTACCTTTACAATTTGGTCCAACATATGTGGTTATTACCTTTTTCAATTATACCATACATGGGAGTCTTTGATATGTTATTAGGATGACCTTGGATACATAAGATCTATGCAATACCTTCCATAGTACATGGGTGTATTAAATACATTCATATTAGCAGGGTAGTAATAATTTATGAAATTCTATATGCACATCCACTTTAGCAAGAAGAATTTATTCCCAGATAGATAATTATACATCCTACTAAAGTTAATCATTTATGAAAGGATAAGGAATAGGTAATCCCATTTTTAGGCAATCCATATTTGAGATACCGTTTCACTAGAGATACACAGTGGATTCCACGGAGTCCTCATCTATAGCTACACGATCCATCCAGTTGATAAGAGATAATAAACATGTTCTAATTATAGTTACACCCAAGAAATCAAAAAACACTAAATAATGGGTCCCTTGGACCCCTAATCCTTCTATTACCTATTCATGTCCATAGAGTCCTATAAAACATATGTAGAGTACCACAAATTCTACAATTCTAGATATGACACCTACACATGCTCCTTGGTAGTATCACTAGTTTGATGTACCATAATCTGAGTTTGGATATACTTATGAGCATCCCTTAGATGGGATCATAGGTTAGACCTTTTTCCTTTCCAAATATTTCAAAAATTAAAAAAATAAATAAATAAAATACAAAAACATTTAAATAAAATTAAAAATATAAAAATATTTAGTATACACATGTTTACTAGCTCATTACATCTATGTTGCTTACTTTATGTTAGTAGATATCATATCATTTATATACATATATATGTTTCATGCATACTTGAGTGTGATACATGCATACACTAGACCCATGATACTTGCACATACAAATGTCGGACCTTTCCTCTTCCCATGTGGCATAGTACACTAGGGGTATCTGTTCCCTTAATCACGATTGATACAAGTTATATTATTTTATGATCACCTTTCTATTATCATGTTGATATTATATACTAATGCTTACACATGCTTATACTTATGTTTAAATCTTTCACAATGTACTTGATATGCTATGTTACATTTATCTGTAATTTTTAGTTGTGGTTTTGAGATGGTGAAGTCCACAAGAAGTAAAATTGGGGTTGTATTTTGGTTGGCCAATATATTAAGTGGTAACAAAACGTTATAGTGTAATTTATCTGTACAATACGTTTAATTTTTTAAGAAAACAGTACAATTGTATGATGTATCACTCTATTTCAAGAGTCCATTACATTAAGCATTTGTTATACCATGTAAATAATATGATTATAAATGTTATACTATTATTATTTTCTCGCCAATAATTTTTTGAGAATCATTATAACTTTATAACACTATGCAAAAAATAAATGACATTAGCACTATAGATTTTTTATTTACAAATGTGAAAAATTGTGATTCTTTCATAAATTTTTATGGGTATTATAATATTTTTTTATCAAAAATAACTGTTTAATTAATTTTTGATGCAATTAACTCAGATTAATCTTTCTAAACACATTCTTTGATAGTCTAAAACTTCTTAGCTTACACTTTCTAAAAACTTTTACAAAAGTTTGTTTCTTTTATAACAAAAATATCTTTAAACCACAGGTATTCAAGTTGCATCATGGCACTTGTTTGAATTGTAATAGGGACAATACCATATATAACCAACACAATGTACTTGATATGCTATGTTACATTTATCTGTAATTTTTAGTTGTGGTTTTGAAATGGTGAAGTCCACAAGAAGTAAAATTGGGGTTGTATTTTGGCTGGCCAATGTATTAAGTGGTAACAAAATGTTATAGTGTAATTTATCTGTAATTTTTTAAGAAAACAGTACAATTGTATGATGTGTCACTCTATTTCAAGAGTCCATTACATTAAGCATTTGTTATACCATGTAAATAATATGGTTATAAATGTTATACTATTATTATTTTCTCGCCAATAATTTTTTGAGAATCATTATAACTTTATAACACTATGCAAAAAACAAATGACATTAGCACTATAGATTTTTTATTTACAAATGTGAAAAATTGTGGTTCTTTCGTAAATTTTTATGGGTATTATAATATTTTTTTTAATCAAAAATAACTGTTTAATTAATTTTTGATGCAATTAACTTAGATTAACCTTTCTAAACACATTCTTTGATAGTCTAAAACTTCTTAGCTTACACTTTCTAAAAACTTTTACAAAAGTTTGTTTCTTTTATAACAAAAATATCTTTAAATCATAGGTATTCAAGTTGCATCATGGCACTTGTTTGAATTGTAATAGGGACAATACCATATATAACCAATATAAATATATAGAAAATATTAAGACATATTAAATTTGAGGCATTTATTTTAGATTTATCACATATTATATTAATTAATGATTTTATTATTTTCTCTTGATTAATGATAGATAGCCTCAATCTCGTTGCATCATATGTTAGGATTTAAAAAAATATTCTAAGGAAAAAATATGGGCTCCAAAATCTATTATATACCTGTTTTATCCTATTTTGGATTAATGTAATCTATTAACCATTAATAAGATAGAACTGTGTAAATGAACTCAAATTACAAATATACACATTAAAATTCAAATCTAGATGTAAAAAAATGAAACTAATCTGACACTCTAGCTTGTTAAATATAGAAAGTAGAACAAATGATAGAATACTTAGCAGATCTTTGTACTATTCAGCATTGAGACAATAGGCATGCAAAAGGAAAGGTAAAAAACTGGACTCTGGGCCGCTTGGATCAAGATATGGATCTCTAAATGCCCCTGATAGTTAAGTCAAACTCGGGTCAATACCATCAATCATTGTGTTTTAGATCATACAATTATTTGTCTATAGATTGTCTCTTTGTTCTGATACAGGGAGGTGCACATGCTTGTTTTTCAACTTTGAGTGTGATCCCAAACCCTGATGATACGTGCAACTCCTGAAATCTATCTTCTTCACTTAAAACCATGAATCCACTTGCAATGATAAACTTAGACCTGCAAAAGGGGAAGAAAGGTGGGTTGAGCTAACCCTAACCACTCCTCCTTGAATGGGTGGGTATTTCCTACATATCCATTACTCCAAAGAGAGGAGTCAAATCACATGTAGTTATCATCGTTAGGTGAATGTGTACAAGAATGTTTGTTCAATGGATGCACCCTATAATCTAACTCTTGATATTTGCCAATTAACAACTTTGGCTTGGCTCTTGAGTGCTTTAGACTTGGTAAAGACTTGTTCTTAGTGACTAATTGACAAATTAGGAAGAATAGGGCAGTCCTCTTATATGTGCAAGTGTTTGAATATGTTTTGATAAGTGTTTGTTAAATCGGTAATAGACTTACACCTATTTTGTATTTATTTGAGACTCTTTGGATAATTTCGTGTGCCATCGACATGCTCGATGGATGCACTGACCCATCAGAATGATTTGACTTTAAAATTTGACCCTTAATTGATGCATGGTGAAACCATCAGACTTAGGCGGCACTGTTAGATGATATGTTCTGAATACAAAGTTATTTTCCATGAGACAAGAATATCGATTTGATGATCTAGGACCTTTGAGTAAGATAAACAATTGGTTTGACATAGACTTTGAGAATTCATGTAGATATCTGGTAGCAACTAGAGAGGATCGAATCCATGGAAGGCATGTTAATATGAGAGAATGGTGAATTAGAGTCATGTATGTACACACAAGTTATGTATGATGAAGGTAGGTCAAAATGGATATTGCCAAGTATCAATTTCTAGATTTTAGTGTCAACAATACCAATATAGTATAGGTTTTGGCGAATTCTATGAGTGAGAAGAAAAAACTTCCACATGAATGATCAAATTTTTGATTCATGATAGTATTCACAATAACCTGCCTTCCAAGTCCACATTTAAAATGTCGCATCTCAAAACTGTGTTTGAAGGTGGGAATTCTGAAGAACCATAATAGAGATCTTCCCCATATAAAAATGAGCTGAGTTAGTTAGGTTGGAGATGTGCCCAATTTTTTTCTGTGCCCTGATCATAAGTTATAACTTGTAGTTTCTATGGTTTAGGGGTTTCTTACAGGGAAGCGCCTGGTGCTGCTTTGAAAGAAATGTAACTTTAGCATTGCAAACAGCATTGGAAAATGAAATTCTCCCACAGACTGATATTACATCATTGCCATTCACATAAATAAATAAATGGTCATAAGATCACTTTTGAGGACGAAAACTGTATCAGTGTTTCAATCTCATTATGGCACAAGTTTCCAACTATTGCAGACTTGCATTGCCCAGAATGCACTTGCACGATGCAATCAAGTCCACTGTCTCATCACTCACAGGGGATATGCATTGGCTACAGGTATAACTTTTCAAAATAACCTTATCAACATGTATGTTAAGTGTGGTAGCTTGGTGGATGCTCGTAAAGCTTTTGAGGACATGTCAGAACGAGACATTTTCTCATGGAATACCATAATTGCAGCTTACAGAAGACATGGATACCCTCAGGAGGCATTGACAGTATTTTACCAAATGCAACAAACAGGTGTCCAGCCAGACCAGTTCACCTTTGCAAGCATTCTCCCAGCCTGTGCCAAAATAAGAGCTTTGGAACAGGGTATGGACATTCATCAAACCATAACGGAAAGGGGTTTTTTGTCAGATGTTGTAGTTGCAAATGCACTGGTAGATATGTATGCAAAATGTGGAAGCATACACAAGGCACGTCAATTGTTTGACAAAATGCCTCAAAAAACTGTAGTCTCGTGGAATGCGATGATTGCAGGATATGCGCAAAAAGGTGTTATTGACAAGGCATTAATGCTTTTCGGAGAAATGCCTGTGTCAGATGTCATTTCGTGGAATGCCCTAATAGACATGTACGCAAAATGTGGATGTGTATATAATGCACGTGATCTGTTTGACAAAATGCCTCAGAAAAATGTGGTATCATGGACTGCAATGATTGCAGGATATGCACAAAATGGGTTTGCTGAAAAGGCCTTGGAGGCATTTAAGCAAATGCAATTAGCAGGTTTAAAACCAAATTCCACAACCTTAGCCAGCATTCTCCCAGCCTGTGCCAAAATGGGAGCTTTAGAACATGGTAAAGACATCCATCAAAACATAATTGAAAGTGGATTTTTATCGGGTATTGAAGTTGCGAATGCCCTGATAGACATGTATGGAAAATGTGGAAGGATACACAAGGCACGTGAACTGTTTGACAAAATGTCTCAGAAAGATGTGGTCTCATGGAATGCCATGGTTGCAGGGTATGCTCAAAACAGGTTTCTTGAAAAGGCTTTGGAAACTTTTAAGCAAATGCAATTTGCAGGTGTAAAGCCAGACTCCACAACCTTTGCCAGCATCCTCCCAGCCTGTGCCAAATTGGGGGCTTTAGAACACGGTATGGAAATCCATCAAAGCATAATCAAAAGCAGATTTTTGTTAGATGATGTAATTTCAAGTGCCCTGGTAGACATGTATGCAAAATGTGGAAGCATACACAAGGCATGCAAACTATTTGACAAAATACCTGAAAGAGATCTGGTTTCATGGACTGCAATGATTGCAGGATATGCACAAAATGGGTTTGCTGAAAAGGCCTTAGAAACTTTTAAGCAAATGCAATTGGCAGGGATAAAGCCAGACTCCGCAACCTTTACCAGCATCCTCCCAGCCTGTGCCAAAATGGGAGCTTTAGAACAGGGTATGGACATCCACCAAAGAATAATTGAAAGCAGATTTTTCTCAGATGTCGTAGTTGTGAATGCCCTGATAGATATGTATGCAAAATGTGGAAGCATACTCAAGGCACATGAACTGTTTGACAAAATGCCTCAAAGAGATACCGTCTCATGGAATGCCATGATTGTAGGATATGCACAAAATGGCTTTTGCAAGGATGCTCTCAAACTCTTTGAGCTAATGAAGAACTCTGGAATGTACCCTGACCATGTAAGCTTAGCTTGTGTTTTATTTGCATGCAGCCATGCAGGTTTAGTGGACAAGGGCTGTGAATACTTCAATGGCATGAGCAACTGTTATTACATTAAGCCTACAATTGATCACTATGTGTGCATGGTTGATCTTCTCAGCCGTGCTGGCTATCTTGAGGAAACTCTAAACTTTATCATCAAAATGCCAACTAAACCTGTGGTGGTTGTGTGGATGTGCTTGCTTGGTGTATGTAAATCACATAAGAATATACGATTAGGATTATTTACAGCAACTCTCATTTTTGAGCTGGATCCTAAAAATGCCGCGACTTATGTTCTTCTATCAAACATCTATGCAGAAGTAGGCAGGCGGGATGAGGTTCAAATGGTAAGGAGGTTGATGAAAGATAGAGGAATCAAAAAGATACCTGGATGTAGTTGGATTGAAGGCCATAAAATGGTACATGCTTTTTGTATAGGAGACAGATCACACCCACAGACACATGAGATCTATGCAAAGTTGGAGAAATTGTCTTTGGAAATGAAGGCAGCAGGGTATTGTCCAGATTCAAGACATATAACAAATGATGTGGAGGAGGAGGAAACGAAATTATTCCTCCACCACCATAGTGAGAAGTTGGCAATTGCTTTTGGATTGTTAAACACACCACCTGGAAAAACTATTAGAGTCGTCAAAAACCTTCGAGTATGTGTCGACTGCCACACTGCAACCAAGTTTATCTCCAAGATTGTTGCAAGACAAATTGTTGTGAGAGATGCAAACCGGTTCCATCATTTTAAACAAGGACAATGTTCTTGCGGAGATTATTGGTGATGCTAAGTGATGCAATCTATAAACATTGGCTTGCACCATAACAAGGTGTACCATGTCAGACATGCAGTGATAAAGAAGGGATCGGGTTTTATTTTCAGTTTCTAAAAATATAGTGTGCAACGTGCATCATTGCCCATATATACTAATGGGGTATCTTTCAAAATTCTGTTTTAGATACCATGGAGGTGCCATGTTGTTGAACTATTTTTCAAGACGCCTACGAATCCCTGGAATGAAAAGCTGGAAGAAGAGGTGTTGAATGGAAACAAGTGAAACGAGAAGAATGCTTGAAGGAAATGGAAATGTGAGAGGGGGGCTTACAATCAATCCAATGATGGGAGATGATGGGGAGAACATCTATTGATAGTTCTTTACTCCAATCTTAGTAATTTTGTATGGTCCATTTGTTTGGATTAATTGTATTATGTTGTGCCTATGTCAGGTCTGCCATATTTGATTAAATTACACACCAGATTTTATGTTCAAATTTATATATGTTGATGTGAAAGTTGTCTCTTTCATAGTTAGAGATTTCAATTGTTGCTTCACATTCATGTGTTTTTAATTTGTTTTTTAAGTTTAATTATAAATTATTAGAATTTATATATGCAGAGATAAAATTACATTTTTTATTATATTGTAATTGGCATACTTCATTATAGATTTATGTTAGAGAAAAGAGAATAGAATTTGTATATGTAGAAGCAAATCATAATTTATATTGTATTGTAAATTCAAGTATATTGCTTTACAAAATTGTGCATAATGAAGTTTACATATTAATATTACTGCGAGGAGGGATAAGTGTCAAAAGGTGATTAGAGAGAGCTAAATAGGGTATGACCTCTCCTCGTGAACCTAAATAGATTATGGACAACAACAGGATACTTTCTCCCTATACTGCAAACCTAACAAATGTTAGTAAAGATTAAATTATATGTGACAATATATGAATTGGAGACATTATTCATGAGTTCCATACCTACGTAAATGTTGATAAGAACCAAAATCTATGTGGCCCAATTAAAGTTTGTTTAATTTATGTGAAGGTTCCACGGCAAATTTTTATAATAGAAAATTCAATTTATATTTTCTAAGCAATAAATTAAGAAAGAATAGTTTTGTAAAGAATTTTGAAGTATAAAACTTTAATGTTTCATTTCATGTAAATGAATTTGATAATTTAATAAAACTTTGTTGTGAACGTAAAAAATGGAGAAGCAAGATAAGCTCTTCTCATCTAGGATCTTTCCTAGATAGGCACGATTCATTTCTCAATATATACAAGAACAAGGAATATTTGCATGTATAAAATTGAATTCCTTCAACAAGTTGCTCTAATAGAGATTCTTCTAAGAAACCTAGCTTGAAAAAACTCTTTAAGTTGACTTTTTATTATGAAAAATTACACACAAAGTCTGTGAAGTATTTATAACATTTTTAAGGTTTCCTCTTTTTTTTCCTATTGGATGGAAAAGGGGCAACCCTAATTGGTTCTAAGAAAGACTACTTCCTATTGGTTGCTTAAAAATCAAGCCATTTTGTTAATTCTGAAAAAAAACTTAGGAAAATAGAAAACACAAAACTTACGCTAAAGCTGCTACCCTAAGTTAACTTATATTGTATGCAAATAAAAAATTGCACAAACACCCCACCTTAAGTGCAACTTAAAGAGGCATGTGAGGAAAATGTCCTAAAATATGGGTCATGGCACTAGGCTTGATGAGGTACCTATGTATAATGAAAGTTCATGAAGGAAGGAGGGCTTAGGACTACATCCTTCACCGCCACCCACCCTAGACCCCTTGCTTCCTCCTCAAGAATAATTTCTTTCAGATTAGACGCCAAATGCGGAGAAGGAATGTGAATCACAAATTAAAGAATGTTGATGACGAGGGCCTCTCCCTGAGTGTTGAAGGAGGTCTACCTACACCACTGATCTATATTTTTGTCCTTTGCAAGAGGACGGACATAAGAAGTGTGCTCATAGTATACCCACTCCACAAAGAAAAACAAAGGCAAAAATATGAACACCTTTGTTACTGGTCCAAACATAAGTGTGTCATAGGTCTAGCAAGATCATGCACAAGAATTGAAAGTGATGCCACTAAATTAGAACTGTTATAAGGAGGGCATGAAAAGAATGTTCATGTGAAGTAGAATTCATGGCTTGATAACTCTCAAATAATTTTAAAGAACAAGGATTCACATGAAGAGGTGGATCGTCAATGATATCATAAAACGTGGAAGTGCCAAAGAACATAGTTGTAACAGACTTCGGTTTGGCGAGCTTGTTGGGCTTGTGGGGACTTGTTCCACTTTTGGTTTTGTCAAACATCTTCATGGAGGGTTTGGTTTTTGTATGCTTGTTTCTTTTGTTTTAATAAAATGGGTGAGGGACCCCCCAACCCTCAAATCACCTATCAAAAAACTAAAAAAAGATAAAGACAAAATATTTTTGTGAGGCCCTTGGTTCTTGAAAAATGTTGGTCTTTTTATTTTTAATTGGAAAAAGGGCCTTGATGTTTTGAATTTGGATCTTCAAATCACCCGTCTATATCAGAATTTTTGGTCTACCCTTAGAATTTTGGAATGGCTATGTCCTACGTCGTATTGAATCTGAAATTTTGCCCTCGCTTAACATTGATCCGACAATGTTGACTAGATATGGAGGACCATGTGCTAGATTATGCATCAGCTTTAACTTGTACAATCATCTGGTCAAAGAGATTGAACTAATGGTTGGTTATCATACTTGGCTCCAACAAGTTGATTATGAGAAGCTTCCCTTCATGTGCAATGGTTGTCATGTACAGGATCATTTATGGGCAAATTTCCCCCTCTCGACAAAGCCCCACAATCCTTCTGCTTTCCCCCTACCCCCCTCCTTGTAATTGTTCTTTTGAATGGGTATGTAATACACAATCCCATCTCTCTTCTTCCATTAAGGTTCTAACTGAGGTTGATCTTTTGGACCCTAGCTTACTATGGATATTCCACGTCCCTGAGTGCATGTTGTAAACCATGTCCTGGCTTCCACCACTTTTCCTCCTCTTTCCACGGTCAGGTCCACTCCCCTCCCTCTCCCTCATCCTTCTTTGGATCCCCCTTCCTGATTGTTTGGTGAACTCCTTGGGCTCTCCAGTTTGAATTCTAACTTTGATTGCATTCCTGATACTTTAGTAGGGGAAATTAAAAGATGGGGGGACAAAGAGATTTTAACTCCTAAAATTCTTCAAGGGAATTAACTCCATTTGTCTCCTTGGTTCAACTTCAGTGCTCAAGGGGTTGGAACAACAAGTATATAAGGTCCTCTTTAAAATTTCTTATTCTAAATGAGAGAAAAGTCTGAAACAAGGAAGAGGAAGATCCCTTCCAATGAGCAATGAATAACTTCTCTTGGAATGTTAGGTGGATGGGATCCGCTAATAAATGAAGGTTGCTCAAATGACAACTTCAAATTCAAATCCCAAATTTAGATTTAATCCAAGAAACTAAGCTTCTTGAAGTAGTGTGTCTTGATAAGTGTTTCAAAGTCCTCAAACTCTTTGCCTTCTTTTCTATTGGAAGTGAAGGTCAATCAAGTGGTCTTTTTGTCCTTTGTATTAAATCTTCAATCACTTGCTCAATTGTGCACTCTAGGAAATATTGGATTCGCCTTAAGATATCAGGGCTAAAATAAAATATGTTTTTTTCATCTTTAATGTGTATGCTCCTTCAAGCTCGATTGCTAAACAATTATTGTGGAAGGAAATCTCAATGGTCTTGAACTCTTTTGAGATGAAATATTTATGTTGGCTTGGGACTTCAACTATATCTTGAGAAATAATGAGAAAAGAGGTGGGATTTAGAGAAATACTCAATCCCAATTAGACTTCTTTAAATTTGTTAGTGAAAATAATCTCTAGGACATTGAGCCTAAATATGGATCTTTTACTTGGACTAATAGAAGGGTTGGTTTTAGAAACATTGTTGAATGAATTGACAAATACCTGGTCTCTAATAATTGGCTAAACCAAACCAAAATTAGATCCTTCACTCATATTCTAAAAGAATCAGGACCTGACCATTTACCTATTTCCCTCACTATCAAAAGAGATAGGTCTCCTTTTGGCATGCCCTTCAGTTTTGAACTAATGTGACTGAAGGATCCAAATCTGATGGACCTTATGAAAGACTAGTGGAAGGAACCAACCCTTAGAGGTAGCACTAAGATGTTTGTTGTAGTTCAAAAGCTGAAAAAATGCTAGACAACACCTCCACAAATAGAGCAAGGAAGTATTTGGGAACATCTTTAGGGAAAAAGCCATCGTTGAGTCTAATATTCAGAGTCTTCATGACCAAGTGCAAAGGGTTGGTCATGATAGAACCTCACTTCTTATGCAAAAAGAACTAAGTGCAAAGCTAATCTCCATTTTGGTAAAATAAGAGATTTTATGGAAACAAAAATCTAAAGAGTGCTCGTTTAAGTTAGGACACCATAACACTAGATTATTTCACAATCAACCTTGGCTACTCGTAATTATAACAGGATCTCAAAACTCAAAATTAGCACTGATCCTTATACTTAAGATTTATATGTGATTAAAAGTGAGGTTGTCCATTTTTTTGAAAACTTCCTTACGGACTCGTTTCCGCTCCCTAGTCTTGATGGGTTCCCTCATAGGTTTTTTAAACACTTTTGGGAAATTGTAAAAAAGATATTCTCAAAGCTGCTAATGAATCCACATCCTTGAGAAAAAAATTGAAGGATTTTATTTGCACCTTTCTGGCTCTAATCCCCAAGAAAACTAGCATGGACTCTCTAGACAAATTCAGACCTATAGCCCTATACAACACCATTTACAAGATTATCTTAAAAGCCTTGGCTAATGGTCTCCAAATCCTCCTTCCTCTTCTTATTTCAAAACAATGAGGTTTTGTTTGAAATAGACAAATATTAGATGGAGTGGTTAGCTTGCACAAGTTAATTCACTCAACTAAACTAAAGAAAGAAGCGACATTGATCATCAAACTTGATATCAACAAAGCATATGATAGGGTTAACTGGGGCTTTCTTTTCAAAATCCTTAGGAAATTTGAGTTCTCAAAAGCCTAGTCTGATTGGATCATGTCTTGTGTTTCTAATCCTATGTTTTTTGTTCTTATAAACAAAGTCCCGACTAGATTTTTCAATGCTTTAAGAGGTATCCATCCAGGGGATCCTATATCTCCCTACCTCTTCATCATCATGGAAAATGCCCTAGGTAGAGAGCCTTCTCAAATACAAAATTGTTAAATCTCATTAGTGGCTTCAATATTACTGAGAATGTAAACTTATTTCATGCTCAGTTTTTGGATGATACAATAATGGGAAACTCTACTCGCATTCGAGAAGCTAGAGTGCCAAAGAAAATTTTAGACTTGTATCAGTGTGTTTCAGGTTAGGAGATTCACCTTTTGAAATCTAGCATTTTCTTCATCCACACTTCACCCTGCATAAAAAATAAAATAAAACAAATTATTGAATTTTCTTTAGGTTCTCTTCCTAGGAAATACTTGGGGATCCCATTCTTTGATGGGCAGTCAAAAAAAAAAAAAATTGGGACAACATGACTACATTCTTATAGAATAAACTAACTTCATGGAAAGGAAAATGGCTCTCTTGGGAAGAAAAAATTCAATTATTTCAAGTTGTTCTCCAAGCAATTTTAATCTATATGTTGTTAGTCTTGGAAGCTCCAATTATCGTCAAATCCAATTTAACTAACATTATGAAAAAAATTATATGGAATGGTCATTATGAGTCTAAGAAAATTGCTTTAATGAAATCAAAAGAGGTTTGCTTGCCTAAATCAAAATGTGGGGTTATATAAAAAAAAATTTCAAGATGAATGTAGCTCTAGGAATAAAACTTCTATGGAGAATCTACCATGTCAAAGATAACGATTGGAACATCTTGATCTCAAAAAAGTATCTTGATAACGTGGATGATTCAAACCATATTTTAGTACAAAGCATTGGATATATGGGTCTCACATCTAGAATTTCCTTGGGAAATGTAGAGACCTTATCTAGGATATTAAAAATGGTAGATTTGTTAATTACTAGAATGGTGCATGCCCTAGTGTGGACCCTCTTTGCAATCATCCTTCCCAACATTTTAGAAGAGTTATTTTCAAACCTATGGAGACCTCTAGTTGTAATTTCTAGGTTGAAATCCAAAGTGTATGGGGCCCTCAAAGAAGATATAAAAATCCAAGTCTTTCTACTACCAACCATTCATTTGATCATCTACTTTCTTTCAACTTCTCCCTGAACTCTCACCATATCAATAGCTCAGTGGAGACTGATGGATTAAAATGGCCTGGAAATCCTTCTAGCAACTTTTTGGTGAAATAAGGTTACAATAAGTTGATCTCTCATATTAATACACTTTTATGCCATGTGAAAAAAGTTTGGATCCCTTGGGGTCTTCCTAAAACAAACGTAAGTCGGTGGTTTATCATGAACAATAAATCTCTTTTCTGGGACAGAATCCAAAGGATTAGTTTTTAGGGGCTCTCTTGGTGCATCTAAACCACATCCTCCATTGCTTCTTTGCTTGGAATATTTGGTCTTGATTCTTTAATAAAATGAACAGACTTTAGGTAGCAACCAATTATATCCATGGTTTTTGATTAACTAAACAAAAGGAAGGGATCAAGTTAAAAGTATTTGGAAAATAGCCCCGTCTCTCATCATTTGGAATTTATGGAAATAAAGAAACAATAAAATCTTTAAGACTGTGTCGCTATCTAAAGATTTCCTCACACTTAAATTTGAGGCACACTTTCAAGAGGTCTTTAAGGCTAAAATGTTGCCTCCTAAAAATAAAATCACTAGAAAATATTGTCATATTTTATTAAAATGAGAATCAGTGAAAAATAACTTCATCCTCCCTTCCCAAGTTAACAAAAAATTATTGGCCCCTTGGAAGCCTTCGAGCAAAAGTTTTAGATTCTTCTTGCAATTTTGGGTTTTCCCCTTTCATTTGGAAGATTCCTCGGTCAGGGAGATGATACCTGAGATACTGTTGGTGAGCACCCATTAAGGATTACAAGTTGTGATGGCTTGATCTCATTTAGTGTCTTATTTAACGGAAAAGAACGGTTGCATTTGCAGTATCGAAAAAGAACTGAGAAATTTAGTGTTCCAATTAATTTGACACCCATAGAAACCAAACCAGGGTAATTTTTTCCCTGAAAATCCCATTTCCATTCACTATCCAAAACTTTGAATAGTTACACATGCTATTTTGTTGCTACAGTAAATAGGACGCTCAATACCACCACGAGATTATTTTTCTAATTTTGTTTCTGAAGCACTAGAAGCAAATTTACAAAAGATGAAGAAAATAAGAACCAGGTGAATTATTCTAAGAAATCTTGTGTCCATTCAAATCCAGTTAATGCCTCTATTTTTGGAATCAAAATCTAGCAGGAGTCGCATAAATTAATTTTGTGCCTAGAAAAGTGGGCTTGTGTTCACTAGGCATAATTACATATTCTTTTTTCCCCTAGTCCTGGGGATAATATCATTGAAAATAAAAAAATCTACGCCATTAACACCCGGAGAAACAAATCGACCATAAAACCCTAGAGCAACTGCCATTTTCCTCCATCGTATCTCTCCTTCCATGTCTTTCTTCCTTCACACAACAAAAACTTCAGAAAAGTTCATTGTGGGGTTGGAATTAGTTTTTTTTTCAATATGAATGTAGCTCTAGGAGCAAAACTTCTATGGAAAATCTATCAGGGCAAAGATAACACTTGGAGTATCTTGCTCTGAAGAAAGTATCTTGATAACACAGATGATCCGACCTGTATTTTTAATCCAGAGCATTTGATGTATGGGTCTCAGATATAGAACCTCCTTGGGAAATGTAGAGACCTTATCTCTAACACTCTCTAATAGGATATTAAAAATGGTAGATCTAGATTAACTTCTGGAATGATGCTTGGTCTAGAGTGGGCCATCTTTACATTCCTTCTTCCTTCTACGTTTTAGAAGAGTATTTTTCAAACCTATGGGGACCTCTAGCTTGTAATTACTGGATTGAAACTCAAAGTGTATGGGGCCCTCAAAGAAGATGAAAAAATCCAAGTCTTTCTGCTACCAACCATTCCTCTATTCTTCCACTTTCTTTCAACTTCTCCTTGAACTCTCACCATATCAGCAACTCAGTGGACCCTGATGGATTAAAATGATCTAAAAATCCTTCTGACAACTTTCAAATGAAACAAGACTACAATAAGTTGATCTCTCATATTAATACACTTTTATGACCTATGAATTTTTTTTGGATCCTTTGGGGTCTTCCTAAAGCTAATGTAAATCGATTGTTTGTCATAAAGAAGAAATCTATTTATAGGACAGACTCCAAATGATTGGTTTTCAGGGGCCCTCCTGGGGCATCTTCTATAAAGAAAATATTGAAATCCTAAACCATGTCCTCCTTCATTGCTTCTTTGCTTGGAGAATTTGGTCTTGGTTCTTTCAGAAATTGAACATACTTTGGGTAGCAACCAACTCTATTCAAGAACTTTTGATTAACTAAACAAAAGGAGGGGATCAAGTTAAAAGTAGTTGGGCTATTGTTTTGTCTCTGATCATCTAGAGTTTATGGAATGAAAAAAACAATAGTTGGGCTATTGTTCTGTCTCTTATCATCTAGAGTTTATGGAACGAAAAAAATAATAGTCTTTAGGACCCCGTCCCTTTCTAAAAATTCCCGCCCCTCTCTCCCCCAGCTCCCCCACTTAAAATTCTTTCAAGAGGCCTTTAAGGTTAAAGTGTCATCTCCTAAAAATAAAAATCACTAGAGAGGATCATCATATTCTCTCAAAATGAGCGTCACTGAAAAACTTCTCCCCCACCCCACATTAACAAAAGGTTGTTGGCCTCTTAGAAGCCTCTGAGTGAGTTATGTCAAGCTAAAATTTCATAGGGTGTCCAAACGTAAACCAAGGCTCTCTGATGGAGGAGGAATCTTTAGAGATTATTTGGGACAAGTGTTTTCATGTTTTGCCTTCGACATTCAATGGTCTTCTAACAATTCAGTTCAAGCTCTGGGTTTTCTCAAAGTTTTGAGAAACGCTTTTGATTTAGATTTTAGGAAATTATTCGTGGAAGGTTATCAACATTATTAAAATGAGAAGATTTGATTAGCGGATTCAAGATATCCTCCGTGTCAATCCTTTTTTTTATGACATTTCTTTCTCCCACAACTATTGTGAGACAAAACTCTCCATCAAATTTCTTCACTAACTTTGGAACTCTCCACCTTCCTCCTAATGAAGAATGGCACTGTAAAAGCCCCCCTACTTGAGAAGAATGTAGAGAATTAATTATAAAAGACTTACCCTGCTGACAACTTCCCTGTTGTTCAAGTTGTCGTCGAGGGATTCAGTTGTCTAATTTTTGGAGTGTGTATTGTAATCTTAGTGCTAGAAAGACATTCTGGTTTATGGAGTTGGTGTCTCCCTGCTTCGCAAGAGTCGTCAAAAGATTCAGTTGTCTAACCTTTGAAGTGTGTATTATAGTCTTAGTATTTTTCAAGTTGTCCAAAAAATTCACTGTCGAATTTTTGGATGAAGTTGGTATCTCCCTCCTCCACGAGAGTGGTTCCATGATGGTACTTCCCTCTAGCTAAAAGGCGCAGCCTCGCTGCTCATTCTAAACCCTCACCCTTTGCCTAGCTATGAAAAACTATGCTAATCTAAAAATAGTATGCCGCCACCATGACTGGCACTGCAAAAATGATGCCTGCGCTCCTCAACCCCTGGTCTCTAATACGAAACTTTGCTTACCCAGATGGCAATCTTCCAGTGGTCAGCCAGAGCTAAACCCTACGCCTCCCTTCGTAAATGACAAGGGAAATGATAATAATCATTTTTTTAACTGGGTAAATTTTAACTTTGCACTTCTGGACATTGTTTGAAGCCCTCGGAAGCGCTGGGATTTATCACTCCATGTGCATATCCTGCAATCATTTGTTTGTATGGCTGCAGTTCTGACACTCGATTGAAGCGGATTGAACAACGAACACGGTGCTAGAATTTTTAATGTCACTGAAGTACAATTACATTGAAAAATAATAACAATGTGCATTCCCAATGTTGCAATTATGATCATACAATGCCAATGCTGTTCACTGCCAATCACAAGCTCAATCTCAATGTCACAGCATTGTGTAGCCTTTCTACTTGCGCCCACAATCCCATCTTATGCTCTTCTACTTATCTTCAACTATTGCGCACCTGCATTGCCAATAATGCGCTTTCACAAGGTAAAAAACCCCACTCTCTCGTCACTCACAGGGGATTTGCATTTGCCATACGCACTTACTTTCAAAATAACCTAATCAACTTGTATGTTAAGTGCGGGAGTTTGGTAGATGCTCGTAAAGTGTTTGAGGACATGACAAACCCAGACGGCTTCTCATGGAATGCGATCATTGCAGCTTACCGAAGACATGGATATCCTCACGAGGCATTGACACTGTTTCGCCAAATGCAACAAACGGGTATTAAACCCGATCAATTCACCTTTGCCAGTATACTCCGAGCCTGTGCCAAAATAAGAGCTTTGGAACAGGGTATGGACATCCATCAAAGCATAATGGAAAGGGAGTTTTTATCAGATGTTGTAGTTGCAAATGCCCTGGTAGATATGTATGCAAAATGTGGAAGCATAGATAAGGCACGTGAACTGTTTGACAGAATGCCTAAAAAAAATGCGGTTTCATGGAATGCGATGATTGCAGGATATGCACAAAATGGTGTTCTTGATGAGGCTTTAACGCTTTTCAAACAAATGCCTCGACCAGATGTCATTTCATGGAGCGCCATGGTTGCAGGATATACACAAAATGGGTTCTTTGAAAAGGCCTTGGAAGCATTTAAGCTAATGCAATTTGCAGGTTTAAAGCCGAACTCTACAACCTTTGCCAGCATCCTACCTGCCTGTGCCAAAATGGGAGCTCTAGAACAGGGTATGAACACACATCAAATTATAATCGAATATGGACTTTTCTTAGATGTCTTAGTTGCAAATGCCCTGATAGACATGTATGCAAAATGTGGAAGCATACACAAGGCACGCCGACTATTTGACCAAATGCCTCAAAGAGATGTGGTCTCATGGACTGCAATGATTGCAGGATATGCTCAAAATTGTATTCTTGGTGAGGCTTTAAGGCTTTTCAAAGAAATGCCTCAACCAGATGTCATCTCATGGAATGCCATGGTTGCAGGATATGCGCAAAACGGGTTTGTTGAAAAGGCCTTGGAGACATTTAAGCAAATGCAATTGGCAGGGTTAAAACCAAACTCGACAACCTTTTCCAGCATCCTCCCAGCCTGTGCCAAAATGGGAGGTTTAGAACAGGGTATGCACATCCATCAAAGCATAATTGAAAGTGGATTGTTGTCAGATGTCATAGTTTCAAATGCCCTGGTTGACATGTATACAAAATGTGGAAGCATGCACAAGGCATGTGGACTGTTTGACAAAATACCCCAAAAAGATGTGGTCTCATGGACTGCGATGATTACAGGATATGCACAAAATGGGTTTTTTGAAAAGGCCTTGGAAGCTTTTAAACAAATGCAACTGGCAGGGGTAAAGCCAGAATCAACAACCTTTGCCAGCATCCTCCCAGCCTGTTCCAAAATGGGAGCTTTACAACAGGGTATGGACATCCATCAAAGCATAATTGAAAGTGGATTTCTGTCAGATGTCATAGTTTTGAATGCCCTGATTGATATGTATGCAAAATGTGGAAGCATAAGCAAGGCACGTGAACTGTTTGACAAAATGCCTCAAAAAGATGTCATCTCATGGAACGCCATGGTTGTTGGATATGCACAAAATGGCTTTTGCAAGGATGCTCTCAAAGTCTTTGAACTTATGAAGCACTCTGGAACATACCCTAACCATGTAAGCTTCGCTTGTGTTCTATTTGCATGCAGCCATGCAGGTTTAGTAGATGAGGGCTGTAAATATTTTGATGGCATGAGTGACTCTTACTGCATTATGCCTAAAATTGATCATTATGTGTGCATGGTTGACCTCCTTGGCCGTGCTGGCTATCTTGAGGAAACTCTAAATTTAATCATCAAAATGCCAATTAAACCTGTGGTGGTTGTGTGGACGTGTTTGCTTGGTGCCTGTAGATCACATAAGAATATAGGGTTAGGAGTATTTACAGCAACTTTCCTTTTTGATCTGGATCCCAAAAATGCTGCAACTTACATTCTTCTGTCAAACATCTATGCAGAAGTGGGCAGGTGGGGAGAGGTTCAAATGATAAGGAGATTGATGAAAGATAGAGGAATCAGAAAGATACCTGGGTGTAGTTGGATTGAAAGCCATAAAATGGTACATGCTTTTTCTGTAGGAGACAGATCGCACCCACAGACACAGGAGATCTATGCAAAGCTGGAAAAATTGTCTTGGGTGATGAAAGCAGCAGGGTATTTTCCACATTCAAGACATGTATTGAATGATGTGGAGGTGGAAGAAAAAGAATTATTTGTCAGCCACCATAGTGAGAAGTTGGCGATTGCACTTGGATTGTTAAACACACCCCCTGGAACAACTATTAGAGTCGTCAAGAACCTTCGAGTATGTGTTGACTGCCACACTGCAACCAAGTTTATCTCCAAGATTGTTGCAAGGCAAATTGTTGTGAGAGATGCGACCCGGTTCCATCATTTCAATAAAGGACTATGTTCATGCGGAGATTATTGGTGATGCTTAGTGAAGCAATCTGTAAACAAGGCTTGCACTATAACAAGGTGCACCGTGCCAGACCTGCATTGATAAAGAACGAACCAGGTTTTATTTTCAGTTTCTAAAAAGCCTTTTTTTCTAAGTGTTTGCAGATCTAGACCATGCCGTTGACTTCAAAAAATCAGATATATGGCCTGCAATGTGCATCACTACCTATCTATATTGATGGGTTATTTTTTAAAGCCCTGTTATGGTACCATGGTGGTCTCATGATGTTCAACTCTTTTTCAGGAACCCTGAGCATCTTTGAAATGAAAAGCTAGAGGAGGAGATGGAGAATGGGAAAAAGCAAAAGGAGAGGAATACTCGGAAATGGAAAGATGCTTGGCCAGCAGGAAATATGATAGAAGAACTTACAAACAATTTAACACTTGGAGTTGAAGAGGAGAGCATTTATTGATAGTTCTTAACTCCAAACATTGTCATTTTGTTTGAATTAATTGTGTAATCTTGTGCCTATGTCACGTCTGCCATTTGGGATTAAATTACATATCTCAGATTATGTATGCAAATTTTTATATAATTGTGGATTTTGTCTCATTCATGGTTAGAAATTTATAGTGTTGTTTCACATTCCATTGCTTTCTTGGAGAGTTAATTTGCATGCATGGATTCATCGAATACAATATCGAGGGCTCACCTCAGACTAGGTTCCTCGATCAAAACTTTATGCACCAAAGCAGAAAGTAGAAAAAGGACCTAGCCACAAGTTGCCAATCCTCTATTCTGTGTGTTCCACTCCAGGTGTGCATGTGTGTTATCTTCAAGTGCCACACCCACTCTCCATAACCATACCAGTGCCAAATGCAAAATTCGTGCTCTCCCAAACTTTCTACATTTATGTACTTCCAATTATTTCCAGTTCCTCACTCTCCTTCGGTTAAATTATATACCTCTATTTCCCTTCTGCGGTCTTCTGATATCAGGCTCATTGCCCCTGGGGGGAAATTTTTCCGACATTTCTTACCTTCCTCGACTTTCTTATTAGCTGCTCAATCTGCCACCTTGTTCCCTGATTTCTGGACGTGGCCAAGTGACACTCTAGTAGGAGCTATCTCTGTTTTAATCTCACTAACAATGTTTTGTAGTTTCCAATCTGTACATATTCCCTTTTGGACAGCTTCAATCACAATCTTGGAGTTGCCTTTGATCTCTAAATCCTTCCATCTTTCCCTTCTTGCCATTGCTTCTGCTCAGTTATCTGACTCCACTCCTAGTTTGATTGAGTACAATAGAATTGGCTGACCTTCATCATTTCAAATGATTCCTCTGCTTTCTGCAGCCCCTGGGTTTCCTGTTTCTGCCCTATCAAAGTTGAGTTTGATCAACGCTTTTATTGCCTTCCTCTATGTTTCGTCCCTTATCAGGCATTCTTACTAGCTTCCATCTACTGAGGGTTTCTTTCTCGTCTTCATCCAACTCTTCTGGCTTTGGTTGCGAGGCATTTATTAATTCGGAAATGGATGCTTCAATCTTCCCCCATATTCTCCGAACTGGATTCTCTGTCTCCCTGAGAATTTGAGAATTTCTCTCCAGCCGGAGGTTCCATATTACTGACGGTCCTATTTTCCAAATTGATTTTAGCATTCCTTTCATTGCACTGTCTGTCCATTCTTTATCCAGCCTCGGGTTGATTCAAACCCTACCCAGTAAGAGTTTATCTTACTAAAGAACTTGCCCCAAACT
Organism: Torreya grandis; assembly: GCA_037957365.1. Classification (NCBI taxonomy): domain Eukaryota; kingdom Viridiplantae; phylum Streptophyta; class Pinopsida; order Cupressales; family Taxaceae; genus Torreya; species Torreya grandis. Next base: position 871,171 of record JARHVA010002867.1, read on the forward strand.
TCTCATTCTACTTTGCAGTGAAAAAAGGGTGATCCCCATTTCCCCGATTCTCTTTGCCCATCAGGCACCTAGAAGGCCCATTAAAGCCTCTTCTCATTAAGGCATCAGATGTCAATATCTTCCGTAATATTGCCAGCCATGGGAAAGAGTTGGCTTTAGGGAGACCATGCTTTTGCCATACCTTTTTCACTGGGAATTTTCTTCCTCTTCTCTCTTGTTTAGAGTGCAAGTACTCAAATGCTGCTTTCACTATTACTTCTCTTGAATTTGATTGTTTCCATATCAGGGGATCCTCTTCCCCAGCATTTGGTGATGGGTTTCTCTTTAGCATGCTCTTCAAGTGTTTCCTTTTGTCTATTCTCATATCATCAAGCCATACTAGCTCCCTCCAACTAATCCTTCCTTCTTCTTCTATCCAATATCAATTAATTATTTTCTTCCATTTAGATTCAGCGTACGTCTTGAGCTCTCTCATTACTTTTATCTCCTCAATTGGTTCCTCACCTAACCAGTATCCTTTCAAAAATCTACCTTCTTTCTTTGTTTCACATTCCACCTTATTCTTTCTCTGACTAGGGAAATGCATCTAAGGAAATTCCAAGCCTGGGAGCTGTATAGAAAATCTTGTTGTGTGAAGATCATTTTTGTTGCAGGGTTACCTGGATATTTTCCCCTCAACACTTTACTCCACAGTCTCTCATTTTCTTTATAGATTCTCCATGCCAGCTTTGCACCTAGCCAGAATTCATTGTCTTCAAAGATATGATTGCAAGGCCTTCGTTAACCCTTAGCATATTTTCTCCCATGCCACCGATGGTATCTTCTTTCTTTCATTTGTCCCATTCCACAGAAAATTTCATTGCAGTTGAGTCATTGTCTCTATTATTTTCCCTATTGCATGAAAGGAAGGAGGACATCATATAAATTGGGACTGCTTATAGACACGACTTGATTAGTTGTATCTTTCTTGCCATGTTCAGCCATCTCCCTTTCCAGGTTGATAACTTCTTTTGCATTCTATCCACCACCCTTTTCCAACATTCATTCTTCATCTTGCCTTCCATCACGGCATTCCTAGGTACATACTTGGCAGTTCTGCCCTTCCAAATCTCATAATACTACCAATATTTGTGTGTCCTTCTTCTAAGACATGGAAAATCTCATTAGACTTGTCATTACTAATTCTTTAACCAGCTGTAGTTTCATAGGTATCCAGAACCTTCCTATAGTTTCTTGCTTCCTCTTCTGTGGGTTCCCCTGTGAGCATTGTATCGTCCACAAATTGATAGTGGGAGATTGGATTGACAGCTGATGTGATCCTTAGTCCTTTGATGCCCTTTTCTTATGTTCATGTTTGATCTTCCTTCCCAGGGCATATGCTGCTTTAATGAATAAACAAGGGACAGGGAATCCCCTTGCCTTAATCCTCTTGAGCCTCGGAAGTATTCTGCTGGTATATTGTTCACTAGAACCAAGAAGGTTCAAGTGCTAATATAGCTTCTTACCCAGTGAATCCAATCTTTGTCAAAACCAAAATTTTCCAGCACCTTTAGCATGAACACCCGATTCACCCTGTTGTATGCTTTGGTCATATCCAACGTCGTTATCATTGCTCCTCCATCCCTTTGTAGACCGAATGTATGTACTTGTGCTATCAGGATCCCAGCCAATAATTGTCTACCTGACACAAATATGCCTTGTTCCTCTGTTATTATTTTAGGCATCAACCCTTTCAATCTATTTGCCATCACTTTTGTGACAATTGGATAGATAGTGCCGCATAAGGATATTGGCCTATATGCATCCCAGAAATTTAGCTTCTTCCTTTTTAGGGGATCAGAGTGAGGAAAGTGTCGTTCCACTCTTTTAGAACTTCTTTTTTCTTTCTGCACTAAACTACTTCCCATACATCTTCCCCCACTATGTGCTAGTATTTCTACAAAAACCCTGCATGAAAGCCATTTGACCTAGGGGGGCTTTCTCTCCTCCTAGCCCACAAACTGCTTCCTGTGCTTCCTTGGGGAAAATCTTTCATCAGCATCTTATTGTCTGCTTCAGTTATAATGTATGGAATTTGTTCCTGCAGCCCGTCCTAAGCTTCCTCCCTGTCCTTTGCTTCCTCGGTTAGTAGTTCCTTGAAATAGTGTTATGCTTCTCGCCTTGTTTCTTCATTGTCCTCCATTCTCTCTGCTCCTGGGGGTCTGAGATAGCTAATTTGACTTTTTGGCTGTCGGTTTATCGTTGATAAGTGGAATAATTTTGTGTTTCTGCCCCCTTCCTTCAACCACCTAACTTGGGATTTTTGTTTCCAAAGGTCTCTTCCATCCTCAGAACTTTATATATCTCTTCCATCATCTTCTTTTCCTCCTCTTTATTGCTCCTTCATCCCTTCTTCCTTGATATATTCTTGAAAATTTTCCCATCTGGTGAGAGCTGCTGTTTCTTCTCAAAAATATCTCCCTAGTGACTCATGTTCCATTCTTTTGCTTTCTTCTTTACATATTTCAGCGTCTGGGTCAATTTCTATCTTTTGGAACCTATCCATTCCTTATCCACCATTCTTATATTCTTCCTTCAAATTCTTAATGCTGAGTCCACGTTATCGCAAATTTGAAAAAAATACCTTCTGTTTTTTTTTCTCCATGGATCACCAAAGATATTGGCCAATGGTCTGACCATGTTTTCATGTTTGTTTTATTTAGAAATAAATTTATATACGTAGAAGTAAATTTATAATTTCTATTATATTCTAACAGGTACATACACTGAATTAAATTACACATACCATTTCAAACACCATATTATGTATAAATCATGCAAACTATACAAGAAGGCATATTTGTGGTAGGAAGACAATAGTGCCACAAATGGTTTCATTTGATTCTCGTATAACTTGAGCTAAGTGTGAAACTTAGAACTTTGAGCAAAGCCTCAAGCCAACCATTTGATAGCTTGCAACTTTCCTGGAGACCAACGCATTGCTCTCCACTTTGCAAGTTGAGGAATTGGATCTAACATTTCATACAAATTACGCAAAGTTATGCCCTTAGTTTCTTCTTCCCCACCATTGCCAAAGCACATCTCATCCACCTCTTGAACAAAATTAATAAGGGAAACATATCTGGGCTCCATAACCCTAAAGAAGTACAAAGGAATGAAACCCAATCCATCTTTCTCGGTGAAAGGGAGCTCCAAAAAGGGACCCACTTGCAGATTATCTATTTCAGAAAGCAGAGCAACCCTATACTCAGGGCATACAAAGAAACCAACCAGCTCTCTTCCCTGGTCCTTATCCTCCAACACCATACACAAATTTCTTGCAAATAGAGCCACCAAATCCGAGTTCATTTTTACACCCTTGCTCCCCTCCAACAAGTCCGCCACTAGAATCTTCTCAATTGCATCAGACACTTCCAGGGACGGTACCCAAAAAACATTCATTAAATGCGTCCTTGTCATCCCACTAGAAAACCCATCTCCCTTGTCTTGGCTCCATCAAAATGCAATGGCCAAACTAGTGATTCCACCGCTTTCGGCTCCATTCTTTTGCATTTAAAAGGACTAATGCCAAAACAAACAATGTATGCACTTGAAGGGCATATTTTTAATAAAATCTATCTCTCGACGATCTCGCGCGCTCTGATTTGATAGCCCATCATATCTGACACAAAGTATTAAACACTTCCATCATTACCACCTCCGTCACCCTCAACTAAGCAATTAACACTACCATCATGTTAACTTCCGTCACCTTGAGACATAAGCCTCGATGAAGGATATTTAATTATAATGCCACCAATTCAATTCCAATGCAATCCATCCAGCGATCTTTACTATTATCAACCCTTACCTCTTCTTTGTGATCGATTATAACATTCGAGAGAAAACCTGCCACCCTATTGCTTTCGCGAAAGCAATGTGAGCAAGACCAGCGTCAGAAGAGGCCCAACTTTACCTAGACCTGAGATAGAATATTTTTTCCGTGCCAAGCTTTGGCCTTTTGCAGAGAAAGAGCTTGAATTATTACTTGAGAATTGTCTTATATCTCCAAACAAGCCACTCCACACTCCATACCCAATTCAATCCCCGCCACCACTGTTTGAACTTCTGCGTCGTTATTGGTTCCGTCCATAAGTTTGAAAGACGCTGCTCTAATTACAGAATTGTTGCAATCATTTATCGTGCATCCAGCCCTTAAAGCCCTTGGATTGCCACGACAAGCCCCATCAAAGTTGAGCTTGAACCAACCCAACATTAAGGGATTCTAGACCCTCAAAGCTTTATTATTCGTCTCTGACTTATCTACAATTGACACTTTAATGGGAAAAAAAAATAACAAAATACTTTAATCTAAACTAAACTAATGAAATAAACTAAGCTATCTAAAAGACTAATCTAAAAACTAACATAATATAAAGATTAATCTAAACACTAAATAAATTTAAACAAGCTAAAGAAATCGAAGGAATAATTAAAACAAAACACTTAATTTAAACAAGAGAAAATAGATAAGGATTGGGATAGGACCAAGACGGAGGCGCGATGGATGAAAGTGAGCAGGAGGGCGCGACAAGGCAGAAAGCAGGGCGCAGCTACAGGGAAGCGCTTGGACTGCAGCAGGCATCCCAGGGAGCACGCAGTAGTGGGAAGGCTCCACTTTTGCAAGGTTTAGGTTCTTTTGCTGCTCTTGAGCAACCAAGTATGTGCATCCCCAAAGTCAACGACTGTCTGGAAAGATGCAAGGAGAGGCCCAAGCTGGTTATACCAATGGAAATGCTTGCTAAAGACATTGACTACTATTCCAATCACTCCCTGTACTGCAAGTTTTTGGGACTTAGGATGTCCATGTTATTCCTGGAAGCATGGGCTCAGAGGATGTGGGCACCGGAAGGAGAAATGGATATTACATTGCTGGCCAATAGCTATTTCATGGTCACTTTTACCTGTATAACAGATTGTCAAAGAGTTTTTGCTGGAGGTCCTTACTTCCATAATCAAGTGGGACTGTTTATCAAGCCCTGGCATGCTAGTTCCATACCTTCAGAGGAACTACCAAACCGTGTCTCAGTGTGGGTGCGTCTACCCCGCTTTCCGGTGGAATGTTGTCGAGAAGACATTCTCCAATTGCTTACATCCTTGCTGGGAAGGCCAGTTGGTTCCTCAATGTCACTCCAGGGGAAAAAGGTAATGACTTATGCCCGCATTTGTGTTGAAATTGATCTTAGTAAGCCATTACCATATGCTGTTGAAATGAGTGCGGGCCCTTTTTCATGGGTACAACAGTTGGATTATGAAACCCTCCCTTTCCGCTGTCGTCTATGTCATGCTTATGGGCATTTGCAATGATGGTGTCCCACCTTGAAATCCACTGCACCTCAGTGAGCTCAATCTACTCGCACTCCTTCTGGTACTGACAAGGAAAGGGGTCTGATTCCAGGTGAGGTCCCTGAAACTGATGGTTTTATGCTGGTTAAAGGCCGATAAAGAAATAGAAGCCAAAAACGGTCCTTGAAGGAAAGACAATTAGATGACTCGCTCAATAGATTTGAAATATTGGACGACCTTAATCAGCAGGAGGTGAATCTCAGGTTGATGATTTTGGACCAGGGGATTGAGGTACCAGCTCAGGAGACCAATGCTTCAGGGGCTTTAATTGAAACACAGGACACTGGAGATTGTCATATGGATATGGACCAGCCGCTGATAATTTTGGAAGGAATGACTTCCTCAGTTGCTCCCTTTAAAGAAGACGGAAATATGCCCCTTATCGAGAAAATTGGGGACTCAGGGGCAACAAGAAGCAGTAAATCTTCTCTTCATCTTGGACTTCTGCAACAAGACCTGAAAAAAGGAGGGGGAGAGAAATCTGGCAAGCTTGGCAGAAAAAAGGACCTGGAAAAGATCAAGCTAATGGGAGAGTCTTTGGTGGAGTCGGAGTCAGTAAAGACTCTGGATGCACACTTTTTGAACCCTCTGAAATGATTATAATATCTTGGAATGTAAGGGGTTTGAACAACAGCCCCAGACAAAATGATGTTCACAACCTAATTAAAAGTCATAGGCCGGATGTCCTTTTCTTGCAGGAGACTAAGCTTTCAATTGAAGACATGTCCAGACTAGCGTCCAAGTTGTGGATGCAAGGAGAATGTCAATGCATTGGCGCTACCAGATACTCCAGAGGACTAACTTGTCTATGGAACCCACGAAAGATTGGCCTCATAGGCTGGGTGAGTTCTAAGTACTCCATAACTATGATTGCTTCTAGCTTTGAGACGGGGGAAGTCATTCTCTTCTCCAATATCTATGCTCCCAATGATTGGCGGGGTAAAAACTCCTTATGGGGCCACATAAGTTTTGTCCATAGTCTGGCCCCCTTCCACCCTTGGATTATGGCAGGTGATTTTAATGATATTCTTGATTTGACTAAAAAAAGTGGTGGCACGTCAACACTGGACCCATCTGCTTTGCTAATGCGCAACTACATTGAAATTTTGAATTTAGTTGACGTCAGGGCCAATAATGGACAGTTTACTTGGAACAACCACAAGAGTGGAAAACATTGCATAGCTGAGAGACTTGACCGTTTTTTGGTCTCAACTTTTTGGGTTGGAGGTATGTGGTCTACGAGGTCTGAAATTTTGGACTGGAGAGGATCAGACCATTGGCCCATCAAGCTTAATAGTGTCTCACAGTATCACCCGCACTCTCATTCCTTCAGATTTCAACTCATGTGGCTACGGGATCAATCTCTACATGAGTGTGTTGCCAATTGGTGGCGTTGGGGTAGGCCGGCCCATGGTACGACGATGTACATTTTTGCCAAAACACTGCAATATGTGAAGTACAAGCTCAAGTGGTGGAATCACCAAAGTTTTGGGAACATTTTCCATGCTAACGCTGCTGCACAAACTAAGCTTGAAGGTATCACGAGAATAATAAGGGAAGAAAGACTGACTAAAGACGAACTGCAAGAAGAAACACAGGCTGTGAAAGCCTGGAGGAATGCAAGCTACGGGAGGAAATTTTTTGGAAGCAGAAAGCTCGAGTCGAATGGCTCCAGGAGGGGGACAGAAATACATCCTTTTTCTTCAATTCATCCAAAGCCAGGAGACATGGCAATTCTATTTCGGCCTTGGTCAATGAAAGAGGTGAGCGGCTTAACTCCTTTTTGGCAATTTCAGAGGAGGTAGTGCAGTACTTCTCTACTCTCTTCAGGGAAGATGCTAACGGAGAATCACCAGAAGAAGCTCAGGTTCTCTTCTGCATTCCGTCATTGGTGACGCGTGAAATGAATGAAAATTTAATGAAACCAATCACACTTGGAGAGCTTGAGGAAACCATTGTTCAGATGAAAAAAGGGAAAGCGGCTGGACCTGACGCCTTCCCAGTTGAATTCTACCAAGAATTATGGGATATCATCAAACTTGACCTTTTAGCTGTTGTCCAAGAATCTCAGCGAAATAAGCAAATGCTTAAGGCTACAAATGCGACCTATCTTGCTCTCATACCCAAATGCGAAGGTGCTGATAGGCTAAGTCAATTCCGCCCTATATCCCTTTGCAATGTTGTTTACAAAATTATATCTAAAATCATTGCAGGTAGGTTAAAAAGAGGGCTGAGTGCTGTGATCTCAGAAGAGCAGAGTGGTTTTGTGAAAGGCAGGCAAACCCTGGACGGTATTGTTATTGTTGTTGAGTCCATTCACTCCATGGCCAGCTCAAAAGATAAGGCGATGTTCATTAAATTAGACATGGCCAAAGCCTTTGATAGGGTCAGATGGTCATTCTTGCAGAAGGTTCTTAGTGTTTTTGGCTTTGCGAACGAATGGACTCAATGGGTCATAAGCTGCATTTCCTCGGCTTCCTTCTCAGTGCTTATCAATGGAGAACACACGAAGCTTTTTGGTGCTACAAGAGGGCTGCGACAAGGCGATCCTCTGTCTCCGTACCTTTTTCTTCTCCTTGCTGAAGGTTTGGGGAGGTTGATCAGCAGGAACAGAGAGGAAGGACATATCCAAGAATGGCGATGGTGAGGGGATTTGCCGGCGCAATCACACCTGCAATTTGCTGATGACACTGCCCTTATGGGCATGGCCACAATGACTGAAGTTGCTAATTTACGCAGGGTGTTAGATGTTTATCTAATGGCCTCGAGACAAAAGCTCAATGAAGATAAGTCGTCCATCTTCTTCTTCAACACTCCGGGCCCTATTCAGCAGCGATAGCGAGGACTATGCATTTTCAGATTGGGACTCCCCCCTTGATTTACTTGGGTATCCCTATCTCGACTGGCCATACATCCAAAAAATCTTGGCAGACTATTTTGGAGAAATTTCGAGTGAAAGTGAATCATTAGACACATAAGTGGTTATCATTTGTGGGCCGGGTTCAACTTATCCAATCTGTGGTGCCGGCTTTACCTATTTACAGGCGTATGTTCCAGGTTGCCCCGATGGGAATCGTTAAGAAGTTTGATTCGGTTACCAGACAATTTTTATGGGTTGGTAGTCTGAACTCCACTAAATGGAGCCTTATTAGATGGGAGATTGTCTGCATCCCCAAACACTATGGCAGGCTCGGTCTGAGGCAGATGGACTTAAATGGTATTGCTTTGGCGGCCAAACTTTATTGGCGATGGTGCACTGAACAAGACAAAGCTTGGGCCAAAATCCTCTCATAGAAGTATTACTCCGGAACTATTCAGAGGGACATTCCTCGCTATCCGCTTATTGGGAAAGGTTCGACAATATGGGGTACTCTCAAAAAAGGGACTGTTCTCATCAAGGACAGCGTATTCTAGATTTGTAAACATGGATCCAAAGCTCTTTTTTGATCTGACTCTTGGGATGGTTATCCTCCCATCATTTTTCAGTTTCCAAATTTGTTGAACCTTTGTCAGAGATTCCTTGATGCTAGCTGGTCTCGGGTGAGTGACTTCAAAGTTTACATTACACAAGGACAGGTGGAGGTAGCTCGCTGGAAAGCTCTCGAAACTTGGCCTGTTAATGGGACGCAAGAAGAGAATGAGGAGCTATTGAGCATCCTTTTCAGGCGTCGCTATAGTCCTCTTCAGGAGGAGGACGAGCTAGATTGGTCTTCCAATCCCAAGGGAGCTTACACAGTTTCATCTGGATATCAGGCTTTACTTCTTCAGAGATTGGGCAGGGGGGAAGTGCATTGGTGGAGACAGGTCTGGAATAAATTCACATGGCCTAAATGCAACTGTTTTGCTTGGAAGCTAGCTTGGAACAGGTGCTTGACCTGGGACAATCTCCGAAAGAGAGGTTTCCAAGGCCCTTCAGTATGTGTTATGTGCGGAGCGGCCGAGGAGGATTCAACACACTTTTTTTTTGCAATGCCCCTTTGCTTTGCAACTCTGGCATTATTGGTGGGATGTTTGGCAGCGCCCATGTTTTCATGCTCAATCTGTGGTCGATTTCTGGAATGGAATGGAAGAACCCCCCTCAAGGACGCCCTTCCTATAGGACATATGGCTGGGCGGCCCCATTTTTCTATTCTGGCAGATCTGGCTTGAGAGAAATAGGCGAATTTTCTGGGGGGTGAGGGTCATGGTGCAACAAGTATGGCAGAAAGTGGTGGGAATTGTTAAGACCCACAAGCACAATTGATCACCTTTGTATAAGCAACTAAACAGGGAATTTAACGAGAATGCACAAGTAACTAGAATTCAGAAACAACACAGAATATGAGAGACAATACCCAATTGTATTAATACTCTTCTAGAAGGAAATACAACAAAGAAGATGCCACAGTCTTCTTCCTTACACACCTCTAGGGCTCCCACACCTCTAAGGCATAAACAATAAATCTCTTCAAGAGCTCACTCTTTCAATTACGGTCCCAACAATCAACTCAAACATAGAGTTATTGTTCACTTCCACCAGCCAGTAACAATACTGCCAGTCCACCAGTCAGTAACAATACTATCGGTCCACCAAGTACTCCACGTACTCCAAGTCCGAGTATACACACATACTCCAAGTACACAACGTACTCCAAGTAGATCTCACCTGATCTTGCTACCTATTGTGTTGCTGACCTCCCTGATCTTGCACACCTGCAAATCAACCTGGTTCTGCACACCTGCAAACCTAGATCTCGCACACACACACACACGCCTGCAGATCAACCGACCTTACTTACACATGTAGATATCCTTCTTGATCTTGCACACCTGCAGACCAACCTGATCTTACATACCATGAAGAACACTTGTCTTCTAAACCGCTGTGGATCTTCTATCAGACCTTGCTCTCCTGCAGATCTACCTGATCATACACACTTGACACTATGGCACTATGAGGAGCCAAACTTGCTCTCTCTATCTAGCACCCAGGGAATCCCTGCTTTGATCCCTCACACTTTACAATACAATCCATGAGTCTATTATATAGATCCCATGCAAACAATAATTAGACATCCAATTACAATAATTAGATCCGCAGCTCCAAGACTAAAATTAGTCTTTTACATGCAAACAATCGGTTCGTTAACAAACTATTCGTGAAACCGACAGTTCCAGAACCGCACAGGTGACCGATGTCAGTCCCTGTCTGGCTGGAGATGACCGACGTCGATCGATACCTAACCGATGTCAGTTGCTCTGCTCACTGAATATGACCGACGTCGGTTGTTCTGCAACTCAACAACCTCTCAGCAACCTCCATGTTTGCATCAGTGAAGCTTTTAGCTCCACAACCTAACAATCTCCCACTTGGAGATAAATAGCTGCACTATACCTATACCTGTACATCGTCTAATTTATTTTCTGGCTTGTATTTCTCTTCAAGCTCAATCTTAAAGACCAACCACCACAAAACCCTGTGATGCTCCACCTGTCATCCAAATAACCTGCCACATCCAAACCTACATACATACCCATGTAGAGAAGTCCCTGACCCTGCATAGCATGTTACCCTGCTGCTGGTCCCTCTCAGATACCTGAGAACCCACTGAACTGCTCTCCAGTGCTTCTTTCCCAGATTGGCTACAAACTTTTTGACAGCACCCACTACTGGGGCAAAATTAGGGAGTACACATGTACGTAACCTCATCATGTGATTGGAGACCCTGTTCTATGAATTGTCCATCCATAGGTGCGCTTGCCGTTCTGCATCTTGCACTACCTTCACACAATCATCCTGAGACAACATCAATCTGTGATCTTCCCTGTCTCTAGGAATACTCATGCCAAAGAATTTCGCTGCTCCCAAATTCTTCATGACATACCACTGAACTAACTTTACCTTTAGCTCAGCAAATCCCTATATGTATGCACCTGCAACAAGCACATCATCCACATACAGTAATAGGATAATGTAGCGACCATTATCTAACCTGGTAAAGAAACACACAATGGTTACAATGACATTGACTAAAGTTGTGCTTTGTCATCCACCTGTCAAACATGTACCACTGTCCTGCAGCTTCCTCAAGACCATATGACTTGGCCTTCTGTCTCACGTGCCAATTCTCTCTATTCTTTAACCAAGAAATCCATTCGTCTTTCAGTGCTTTCATACTGGGTGGCAACCCTACCAAATCTCCCGTTTGGTTCTACATCCTAGGAATCAAATTCTTCATTCATGCCATGCTCCCACTGTTTCTTGGATCCTTCCTGCTCTGCAGTGAACAACGAGTATAAAGAAGAGGAACAACGAATTTGAGGCTTACTTACCCTTTCAGTCCTCCATATGGGCGTTTGAGACTCTTTGACAGCGTGTTGTCTGCCCAAAATTCGTTCCAGTGATCGACCTCAGTCACCACACAGTCTGCATTCGATCGATGTCAGTTCCATGCGACTGTCCTTACTGTCGACGTTGATTTCTTGACCAACGTTGGTGTTACCCTGCCCAACACCACCGGCTCTGGTCTGCACATGACCGACATCGGCATTTGTCTGTTCGACGCCGGTTCCTCCTGACCGATGCTGGTACCTGTGTTCTCCTGTGAGTGATGACTTTTTACCTGCGAGCTCTCTTTGGATCAAAACCCTGTCCAAACTGCCTTGCTCAGAGTTACTCAGCCTTTTCCACTGATCTCTGTCCATCATCTCCTCCATGAACACTAAGGCTTTCCAGTTCTTAAGTCTGTCAAAGACATCTGACTTCTTCTTAAGAACAGCATCTCCTTCTTGCTCATGTGACCAAGCCTACAAAGCCACGTCTTCGTAACAGAAGAAGAATCAGTAATATAAGTAGATAAATAAAGGATACCTAATTTCTTACCACCTACTAATTCAAGTGCATCCGCTGTGAGAGTTTCTGTGCATCTCTCATCACCCAACTTTCCTGAAGAAATTAGCCACATCTTCAAGACTGGGACCTGCATGACCTCCTTCAACACCCATGTGTTGGCCGTCTATAATTTCAGCCGCACTTCCCCTTTGCCAAAACTTTGACAAGGCACACCAGCCCCTAAATAAATCTTTCCAAAGTCTTCAAGGACCTTAACATGGAAAAATACTCTATTTCGGGTTACATGGAAAGAGGCAACATAATCTATAACACAAGATTCTACCTTATCCAAGGAACATACCAAAGCATCCTGTGCAACAACACCTGCAACATCTGCTTCTTCAGTTCCTTCATGTTGATCTTCTACCAACCAACAATATTTCTTTACTTGCTCTTTCTTTCCATAACACCGTAATTGACCATTCTTGCTTTTCAATTTCTCCATTCTTAGTGTACTTTCTTCTGCCATTGCTTTACTCCTACTCAATCAGAAACCCCTGAGAGTGACCTGTAATCAAACACAAATTTGCTCCCTGCAACCTTAGCTCTGATACCACTTGTTAATGGTATCAAGCTATGAACCAACACCCTAGCTCTGATACCAACTGTTAGGACCCGGAAGCACAATTGATCACCTTTGTATAAGCAACTAAACACAGAATTTAATCAAAATGCACAAGTAACTAGAATTCAGAAACAACACAGAATATGAGAGACAATACCCAATTGTATTAATACTCTTCCAGAAGGAAATACAACAAAGAAGATGCCACAGTCTTCTTCTTTACACACCTCTAAGGATCCCACACCTCTAGGACATAAACAGTAAATCTCTTCAAGAGCTCACTATCTCAATTACGATCCCAACAATCAACTCAAACATAGAGTTGTTGTTCACCTCCACCAGCCAGTAACAATACTGCCAGTCCACCAGTCAGTAACAATACTGCTGGTCCACCAAGTACTCCACGTACTCCAAGTCCGAGTATACACACATACTCCAAGTACACAACATACTCCAAGTAGATCTCACCTAATCTTGCTACCTGTTGTGTTGTTGACCTCCCTGATCTTGCACACCTACAAATCAACCTAGTTCTGCACACTTACAAACCTAGATCTCGCACACACACACACACCTGCAGATCAATCGACCTTACTTACACATGTAGATCTCCTTCCTGATCTTGCACACCTGTAGACCAACCTGATCTTACATACCATGAAGAACACTTGTTCTCCAAACCAGCACCCCTATGGATCTTCTACCAGACCTTGCTCTCCCGCAGATCTACCTGATCATACACACTTGGCACTATGGCACTATGAGGAGCCAAACTTGCTCTCTCTATCTATCACCCGGAGAATCCCTGCTTTGATCCCTCACACTTTACAATATAGCCCATGATTCTATTATATAGATCCCATGCAAACAATAATTAGACATCCAATTACAATAAATAGATTCACAGCTCCAAGACTAAAATTAGTCTTTTACATGCAAACAATCGGTTCATTAACAAACTATTCATGAAACTGACAGTTCTAGAATCGCACAGGCGATCGACGTCGGTCCCTGTCTCGCTGGAGATGACCGACGTCGGTCGATACCTGACCGATGTCAGTTGCTCTGCTCACTGGATATGACTGACGTCAGTTGATCAGACCGACGTCAGTTGTTCTGTAACTCAACAACCTCCTCCATGTTTGCATCAGTGAAGCTTTTAGCTCCACAACCTAACAGGGATGATCCAGGAAACCGTCCAAGCAAAGAGCACGATCTGCCTTCCTTTGACCAAACAGAACGCTCAGGTGGTGGCGCAACTTGGATTTCAGCAGTTAACTGGTAAGTCAGCGTGTGTTAGGAGGAGCAAGTAGGTCAAGGAGCAGATTCTCAGGTCTGGTTAGTGGCAATGCCTCCCAGTGGGATTCTCAAGATCAATACGGATGGTTCTTCCAGAGGTAATCCGGGACCCACGGGTACTGGAAGGATAGGAAGGGATTCTGAAGGTACGGTGATTTTTTTTTAACAGTTCCTGAGGGGCTGCAAACCATTAACATGATGGAAGCCCAGACCATTCTTTATGCCCTTGAGAAGGCCCATGCGTTAGGTTAGCGTAGGATTATCTGCGAATCGGGCTCTCAAGTCTTGATTAACCTGCTCATTAAGAGGAAAGTGTTAGACGTCAATTGGCAACTATCTCTGATTGTGCAACAGATTTTGCGGATTTGCTCGTTTATGGATAGCATTACTTTTGTTCACATTCCGTGTGAATGGAACAGGGCAGCGGATTTTTTGGCTAAATGGGCGTCAGACCATTTGGATGGTGGAAACATTTAGGATTGGGGATCTCTCTCCCCGATGTTGCGTTCTGATTTGGAAAGAATTCTGGAGGCTGATAGGGAGGTTCATAATATTGTCTAGTTGGGCGTGTGCCTAGTTTTTCATTTTTACTACTTTCTTCTAGGGGTTTTTGCCCCCCGTTCTTCTTGTAATGCTTTTTTTTACTTATTAATATTATTTTTACCCCTTTTTTCAAAAAAAAAAAACAAGAGAAAATAAAATAATGATTCCAAATTAATAAACTTTAAATAAATAAATAAATAAATGATAACTTAAACCTAAAATACAATTAAAGCAAAGTAAATTAAAGAGAAATATAAATTAAACTAACATATAATAAAATGAGATGAAACTCAAATCAAAATGAAATGTACTAACAAAAGATAAATAAGTAAACAACAAAAATGAGACTAAACGAAAGAGAAACTAATCTAAACAGAGTAATAAGAAATAAAACAAATTTCGAGTCTTATAACGAGTCATTTTAATAGAAATATAATAAAATTTTATTGAGAACCAATTTTAAGTACAAGATATCTTTGAAATAACTATTACAGTTTGAATAGATTAATAAATTATCGTACATGACGATATAATCATTACTATTTAGGTCAAGTACTTTGGATTCTACACATAGGACTACATATCTACAATCATCATAAGATATTAGATTTAATAAACTTTAGCTAATCGATTTATAAATTAAATAGAAAACCTAGATATCCTTGTGGTGATTAAGCATATTACTTAACCATCAAAAGATGTATTATGGTCTATCTACAAGAATTGTATCATCTCAAAGATGTTGCATATAAAAATGAATGATGAAATTTTTTCTAGTAACTCAAAGTCCTCATAATACTTATGTAATACTTTCTCTTCTGTGATGTAACTTTGATCTCATTTTAAACAATATCTTTAAAAGATGGTTAAAAAAACAAGTTGTAACTAACTTTAGTTAGTTATTTATTAACTTTAATTGACTTTAAAAAAGTAATTAATTAACTTTATAACTTGACTTTATATTCAAGACTTTTAATAAAGTCTTAAGATAAAAATTAAATAATAATAGACCAAAAAACAACTCTGAACGGGTGGGGGTCCTTAAGTTATTGGAATCATTTAAAAATAATCAAGATATGTTAAACAACATAATGACTATAGTAATTAAATAAAATTAAATATTATAAATATTAATTCAATATATATTTAATCATTTAATTCAGTAGATGTATAATCAAAATGAACCATACTACAAAGTATTAAATTGTTGTCATACATCCAAAACATAAAATATCTCCATAATAAAAAATATTATAGTATCATCAACAACACATTAAAATGTCAAACCAATGATCCACTCATCATCACTATCTAAGAACATTTCAATTAAAATATGGCCTTTATCTCTTATATATTCAATATAATTCATTGTAGTTGCAAGGAACTTAACTAATTCTATGCCCTACTCAATGTTTTCATCATCAACTTCCAGCTGTACATTTTAACCATCCTTGTGATTATAGGTGAATCTGCAACTAAAAGACTAGTTGTATGTCTTTTATCTTTCGAAGAAACAACCATGTCTTACTCATGTGAGTAAGGTGGAAATTTATCAAGACTTAATTTAAAATACCCTACAAGTCTACACACGGGTTCAGGTGATGGAGCTTTGGTATTCAAAGGCACAAGAGAATGCGGATACAATTTTGCAGTCAATTGAAGTTCATTTTCAAGAATAGGTGCTCTATACTCAGGTGAATTACGGGGCTTGAGCTGTATGGCGGTATGCATATGCTGAGAAAAACTATTTGGAGTTCCTTGTCAGCGAGAATGAACAATCCAAGGAGGACCTCTCTAACCTCTATTTCCATGGTCTAAAGTAGGATTAGATAGCAAAGAGTTCAATACATTCCAAAAAATAAGGTCAGATGCATCAAAGTGAATAGACATGTGGGTACCTCAATTAAAAGGTCTAGAAAAAACTCTAGCGCCCCTATGGCCACAAAAAAATTGACCCATGTTAGCATGCCTTTGTGGAGGAATACTTTCTCTTTGTTGATTATTGTGATGCCCCCAATTATTTACATATGAATTATGTGAATGAAGAGTCCAACTAGACATCCTTATACTGAAATATATGACCATAAAATCGAAATCAAAACTTTGATTATATTTCAAATCTTGATTTATCAATGTATAATGCAAATACATCAATCTATAAACTATCAACCATATGATTCAACAAATAAATGAAATGAATCTCTTTTAAAATATTTCATCAAAAATTTCAAAAAGAGAAGTTTGAAATTTTGCATTTCTAAAAAAATTAATTACAACCCTAAATTTAAATCCATGTAAGCTTATTTCTAATGAACTGATATAATTGTCAATCAGAACTCTTGTTTCAAATAACAACACAAAGCTAATTGTAATCCTTATAACATCCATGTTATCATCAATTTTTAAAATTACCATAAAGACCAATCATGATTGAAAATTCAACCTTATGAGCCGACTAAAGTATTTGACTATGTCATTATGTCAAATTATCATTTTTCAATTATTTGAAACTTGGACATGCATTCAACACTTCAATACCATTCTACATGCTTACTACAACAATTGAAACCAAAATAGTGCCAAATACCAAGATTATTAAAAAAATAAGAATATTAATCACTTTCAATACTACTTTACTTCTGCTACCCTAATTGTAAGAGCATAACTTAACAAAACATATTATGTGTTCTTCAATACTGCCCAATAGTTTTCTCTTTGACATCAAATTCAACCATTCAATTGCAATCGTAAAATAGCCATAATATCAAACAACTTATATCATCAAAGAAAGGTAAATAATCTCTTAACAAATTGTCAGGATCTTGCTCCACCAAAAGAGCACAATATGATTACCGAACCAAGCAACTTAATATGCAGAAATAAACCAGATTCACCAAGTAACTAGAATTCAGAATAACACATGATATGAGAGACAATACACAAATTGTATTAACACTTTATACAGAAAAGAATACAATAAAAAAGATCCCACTTCTTCTCCACCACCTTACAGAGGTTTCCCACGCCTCAAGTGAACAGTAAATCTTCTCCCCAAAGCTCTCCCTCTCAGGTCCCAACACCCAACTCAAATACAGAGTTGGTGTTCACCTCCTGTGCTCCACGCACTCCACAAGTGCTCCACGCACTCCACAAGTACTCCACGTACTCCACAAGTACTCAAGGTACTTCAAGTAGATCTCCCATGAACCTGCAACAACCTGCAATTCAACAGACCATACTTATGGAAGGAACTCCCTTGCCTTCCTCTTTGTTCTATCTGAGTACACACCTGTACTCCAAGTAGATCCTTCCTGATACTGCTCCCTGTTGTGTTGTTGTTTATATGATCATGCACACCTGCAAATCAAACCCACTTCTGCTCACCTGTGAACCTTGACCTTGCACACACATACACCTGCAAATCAACGATCTTACTTACCATGTAGATCTCCTATATAGGCCATACCCCTGTGACCAAGATCCTACATACATGAAGAACCCTGCTGATTCTCCAATCCAGCACCTACACCTGGTACTGTGGAACTAGGAGGAACACCCTTGCTCACCTCACACACAGAAGGAACAAACTTTGCTCAACTCAAACTAGAACACTTTTCCAATACAACCATGAGTCTATTATATAGATCTCATCCAAACGATGATTAGACATCTAATTACAATAATTAGATCCACAACTCTCAGTCTAAAAATAGCTCTAAACATGCAAACACTTGGTTCGTTAGCTAACTGCCCGTAATAAGCTCGC
Source organism: Torreya grandis (assembly GCA_037957365.1). Classification (NCBI taxonomy): domain Eukaryota; kingdom Viridiplantae; phylum Streptophyta; class Pinopsida; order Cupressales; family Taxaceae; genus Torreya; species Torreya grandis. Next base: position 889,600 of record JARHVA010002867.1, read on the forward strand.
AGTCGAACCACATAGGCGACCGACGTCAGTCCCTGTCTGCCTGGAGGTGACCGACATCAGTCGATCCCTGACCGACGTCGGTTGCTTCTCTTCACTATCCTACCGACGTCGGTTGATCAGACCGACGCCGGTTGCTCTGATGCTCAACAACCTTCAACAACCCCTCCGATGGCCTTCTCCATGTCTGCATCAGTGAAGATTTTAGCTCCACAACCTAACAATCTCCCACTTGGAGATAAACAACTACACTGTACCTGTACCTGTACTCCGTCTAATCTGTTTTCTGATTTGTATCCCTCTTCAAGATCAATCTTGAAGACAACCCACCACACATCCCGTGGTGTACCCCCTGTCATCCGAGTACCCTGCCACATCCGAACCTACAGACACATGTAGTGAAGTCCTGACCCTGCATAGCATGAATCCCTACTGCCGGTCCCTCTCAAGTACTTGAGAATCCACTTCCTCGAATTGGCTCCTAACTCTCTGACAGCTCCCACTGCATGGGAATACTCAGGCCTATACCAGACCTCATGTGATTTCGGACACTGTACCTGTCCAGCCCTTAGTGTGCTCCGGCTCTGCATCCTGAACCTCGCCAACACCTGATTCACATCAGCTCCCACTCGAGACAAAATCAACCTGTGATCTCCATGTCTCCCATGTCAAAGAATTCCACTGCTCCAAACTCCTCATGACATGCCACTGAACTAATCTTACCCTTAGCTCAGCAAAAACCCTGTATGTCTGAACCTGTACCAAGTTCATCCTCCACATACAACAACAAGATAATGTTGCGACCATCATCCACCTGGTAAGATAAACACAATGGTTACACTGACATTGACTAAAGCCCTACTTTGTCATCCACCTGGTACCACCTGTCAGTCCTGTCCCACTGTCCTGCAGCTCCTCAAGACCATATACCTGGTCTCCCGTCTCACGTATCCATTCTCTCTATTCTTCTACTAAGGAATCCATTCGTCTCTGTGCTTTTCTCACCTGTTGGCAACCCTACCAAAACACACCTGTTTGGTTCTCCTCCAAGGAATCACATCCTCATCATGCCAAGCTCACATCTGTTTCCTGGATCCTTCCTGCTCTACAATCAGCAACATGTATAAAGAAGAGGAACAACGAATTTGAGGGCCTACTTACGTCTTCAGTCCTTTGTATGGGTGTTTGAGACTCCTTGACAGCTCGCTGTCCACCCAAAATCTGTTACAGTGACCGACCTCGGTCACTCCACAGTCTGCATCCGACCGACGTCGGTTCCCATGCATTTGTCCCTGACTACCGACCCTGCGGTGTCCCTTCTGCCGACGTCGGTCCTCCTGACCGACATCGGTCTTACATACTGCCGACGTCGGTCCCATGACCGACGTCGGTCTTACCCTGCCCGACATCGCCGGCTTCGGTCTGCACATGACCGAATCGGCACTTGTCTGTTCGACGCCGGTTCCTCCTGACCGACATCGGTATCTGTGTTCACCTGTGAGTGATGACTTTTTACCCGCAAGCTCCTTTGAATCAATACCCATGTCCAAACTGCCTTGCTCAGAAGTATCCAGCACCATCCACTGGGTTCTGTCCGCCATCTCCTCCAAGAACACCAAGGCTTTCCAGTTCTTAAGCCTGTCAAATATATCTGTCTTCCGCTTAAGAACATGCATCTCCTTCCTGCTCATGTGACCAAGCCTACGAAGCCACGTCTCCGCAACAGAAGAAGAATCAGTAATATAAACAAGTAGATAAAGGGTACCTGTTTTCTTACCACCAGCTAATTCAAGTGCATCCGCTGTGAGAGTTCTTGTGCATCTCTCATCACCCAATCTTTCTGAAGAAATTAGCCATATCTCCAAACCTGGGACCTGCATGACCTTCATCAACACCTGTGTGTTGGCCGCCTGCAATTTTAGCTTCACTTCCCCTTTGCCAATTCTTTGGCAAGGCTCACCAGCTCCTCTACCTAGGGCTGCATGGAAAGAGGCAACCGAATCTTTTATCCAAGATTCAACTTTATCCAAGAAACCTCCCAGAGCATCCTGTGCAACAACACCTGCTACATCTGCTTCTTCAGTTTCTTCATGCTGATCTGCTACCAACCAACAATAATCTTTTACCTGCTCTTTCTTTCCATAGGACCGTGAGTGACCATCTGTGCTTTTCAACTCCTCCATTCTTAGCTTGCTTTCATCTGCCATTGCTCTACTCCCACTCAATCAGAAACCCCTGAGAGTGACCTGTAATCAAAACACACTACCCAGATCTAAACCAATCTGTTGGTATCCCAACCAAAAGCTCTGATACCACTTGTCAGGATCTTGCTCCACCAAAAGAGCACAATATGATTACCGAACCAAGCAACTTAATATGCGAAAATAAACCAGATTCACCAAGTAACTAGAATTCAGAATAACACATGATATGAGAGACAATACACAAATTGTATTAACACTTTATACAGAAAAGAATACAATAAATAATATCCCACTTCTTCTCCACCACCTTACAGAGGTTTCCCACACCTCAAGTGAACAGTAAATCTTCTCCCCAAAGCTCTCACTCTCAGGTCCCAACACCCAACTCAAATACAGAGTTGGTGTTTACCTCCTGTGCTCCACGCACACCACAAGTGCTCCACGCACTCCACAAGTCCTCCACGTACTCCACAAGTACTCAAGGTACTTCAAGTAGATCTCCCATGAACCTGCAACAACCTGCAATTCAACAGACCATACTTATGGAAGGAACTCCCTTGCCTTCCTCTTTGCTCTATCCAAGTACAAACCTGTACTCCAAGTAGATCCTTCCTAATACTGCTCCCTATTGTGTTGCTGTCTATATGATCCTGCACACCTGCAAATCAAACCCAGTTCTGCTCACCTGTGAACCTTGACCTTGCACACACATACACCTGCAAATCAACGATCTTACTTACCATGTAGATCTCCTATATAGGCCATACCCCTGTGACCAAGATCCTACATACATGAAGAACCTTGCTGATTCTCCAATCCAGCACCTACACCTGGTACTGTGGAACTAGGAGGAACACCCTTGCTCACCTCACACACAGAAGGAACAAACTTTGCTCAACTCAAACTAGAACACTTTTCCAATACAACCATGAGTCTATTATATAGATCTCATCCAAACGATGATTAGACATCTAATTACAATAATTAGATCCGCAGCTCTCAGTCTAAAAATAGCTCTAAACATGCAAACACTTGGTTCGTTAGCTAACTGCCCGTAATAAGCTCGCAGTCGAACCACACAGGCGACCGACGTCGGTCCCTGTCTGCCTGGAGGTGACCGACATCGGCCGATCCCTGACCGACGTCAGTTGCTTCTCTTCACTATCCTGCCGACGTCGGCTGATCAGACCGACGCCGGTTGCTCTGACGCTCAGCAACCTTCAGCAACCCCTCCGATGGCCTTCTCCATGTCTGCATCAGTGAAGATTTTAGCTCTACAACCTAACACAAATATCCTCTTTGAAAAGTGTTCAACAACAACTATTTATGCATGACCAAATACCATTATACAAAATCAAACCCTCAATTTTTATTCAACTCAAGAAGGTTTATAGGTAGAGCTCACTGATAGTTTCATTGAAATCATTCATTAGATATCTATTATACATTGTCAAGCCTAAATGTAATATGAGAGCGAACAAAAAATGAGGCCGAACATAAATTTAACCCAAAGCAACTTATGGCTCCCTAGATGAATACAAAACTCAATTATAGAAAAATCATTCATTCCCTCTTAAAATTACTCAATTTGCATTCATTTAAAATTCTATTTGAACCTTCATAAGGCAAAATGACTATATATAGATAAACAATTTCAACATGGTCATCCATAAATTCATTTTATGCTATCACAAAATAGAATATTAACACCAAACTATAATCATAGTTTCAAAAACTTATCACTTAATGAACATCATAATCAATTTTAAAACACCAAACAACTTATGCACAAATGGCCTCTCTCATGAACCAAAATATATGCATACAGAAAGAAAGACAAATCTATTATATTGAAACTCATGTCTGTATGCCTAGAAGAAAGAAAATAGAGATAACCATTCTTTTCATCATATTGTCTCATATATTTCCATTCTGAAAATCACATTTTTTCATCTTATAATCAATGTAGAAAGCAAATAAGATATTTTAAAGATTTACCTCGAAGTCTTAATATCCAAAAAAAACTTTTAAAGAAAACTGTTAAAAAAACATGAACATGCATATTTTCACCATAAACTAAAAGATCCATGAAATTTTCACAAAATACCGTCAATTGTAGAAACAAAATCTATTAACCCAAAACCAATATCCCTGAAGGCTTCGAGTTTCTAAATATTTCCCAACCACATACAAATTACTCAGCATGTACAACTTTCACTAAATCAAAGTTCAAAACCAAACTCAAATGAAGTTATAGTTGTTTTGAAAATAAACTTAAGCTTTCATAATTTCCTTCCATAATGCCATGCAAACAAAATGAAAAAATACATGGTGATGTTTTCATTTGACCATTCAAACCAAATTACAATTTTCCATGACAACTGCAAAGGTGATCAACATACACCGCTTGCAATTACAATTAGATGCACAAAACCTTGCAATCTCAATCTTCTCCTTGTTCCACTTGTAGAGCTTCACTTCTGCCCATAAGCTTTGCAAATGATTAACAAATACAAAATAACAATCATTTGTATATGCCAAGCTTCGCATTAACCATTCCTATTGATGTGTCTGTTCATTTTTTGATATTAATGCTACCATTGATTATTGAGTGGTTCGGCCAAATTTACCACCTTTTTGTCAAATATAACAAATACCAACCTTATTTCTAAAAGCCTCGCCAATGATAATAAATCGATGTATGTACCTCGATAATCAATGCAATAAAATCTCCCGACTTCAAACAAATCCCTAAGAAATCTTCACACAGAAGTTGCACCAATACATTAACATTACCTCATTTGAATGTATTTGATGGTACATCAATATACTCTGGTTAGGTTCAAACCCTGACTTCGAACCAAATCCCATTCACAACTTATATGCATTTTCATATACCATAAACTTTTCGATCCACCACCTTAACAATCCCATGTCATGATGACCATATCACTTAGCAACTTAATCCTAAAATTTAACACTTGGGTTAAAGTATTCACATATAACTTTAGGCATACATCGTCAATAAAGTTTAATATATATGTTAGATTAAAATCAAACATATAACCTTATCACCTTGACCACAAAAATCATTTATTGCATATATGAAATGAAACGATATTGAGACAATATATCATTCTCAATCCTGACTGGTAACCTTTTATTAGTTTGAAAACTAAGCCAATGAATCACAAAAGAAATTAGAATAAGTATTATATCAAGCTTTCACTAATTAATCTATTCATTTAAAGTAGACAAGACAATGCAATCTCTTTATTTATATTGACATCAATGGATAAAACTGTATCATTTATAACTGAAATAGACAAAGTGAAACCAACAAGTGTCATTACTCAAATGACCAAGTCAAACTAAAAACAACTACCATTCTGCACATCTTAATCATATAAATATTGAATGTATTTTTATTAATCACCAATTATACTTTTGAAACCACTTGTTAACATTCAAGTAAAAATTTCATCAATGCGACAATCATAAATAATTATTTAATATAAAAATACATATTCAAAATGAAAGCAAATGACTTAGACCCCCCAGAAGCAATTTTAGACTTTATGACCTAAGTCATCAGTATGGCAGAATGTATAAGTACATTTGAGTTTTCAAAAAAATAAAGGGGTACCAAAAATAGGCATAATAGAGTATGACATTATTTGATTAAATATATCATTGGATGGCATTTTATTTGTGTGACACTCACCTTTGTTGTGTGACATTTGATTTTCTATCGTGTGTGACTCTTGCCTTGTGTGATATTGCATATTCATTTAAGTGTTATAGTGTGTTTCATGACCATGGCATTTTTTTCTTATAAATGGATACACCTAATATTTTCTACTGAGTTTGTGGTGCCATGATCCATGTCATGCATCTAGCTATTTGTTTGTGATGTCATGATCTATATCATGTATCTTCATGCATAATCTATTATTCTATGTTTATATTTGTGATGGTTATTATTACATGCCTAATTGTTATATCTATCTTGACATGCTACTTATATGCTTTAGGATACATGTTTCATATATTATTTGGTAAGTTAATCATACTATGATGACATATTTCCACATGTTAGCACATGCTTACAAATTTATATATAACATGATGTGTTTAACACTTTTATTTTGAGATGATTAATTAATAGGCTACATTCTTCATCTCAGAATGAGGGCATATTAGTGGGATTGTCATAAATATTTAAGCCTTCACACATATCTTTTTAATTTTTTTGACAAATTACATGTTTCAGAGGTTCAAAGTGGATTAGATTATTGATTTAGTTTAGATTATGAAGAAAATATGTACAAATTAAGATAGATTTTGGGCATATGCATATATTTTAAGGGTACATGATTAAAGAGTAATTAGATTTTTAAGGTTGGGATAAAGTGTCATATATATTTTATAACATTTTGCATCTCATGGTGGCACTAATTGGATCAGATTGGGGACATGAACATTGTTTGTGCTCATATTATTATTGTTCTTCTCTATTTTCAAGTTGGCATTGAAGGTATTGATGGAACATTCTGAATTTGGGAATCATTTGCAATGGTTGATTTGGTCTACCTATATTTACATGAGCTTAATATAGGCTCCCACTTCCATATTTAGGTTCAAGATCAGTTAAATGAGATGTACATTTGAGGTTTTGTGTCACTCAATGACTTAGTTCCTTCTTCATAAGGGTTGGGGCATCTATTTTCCAATCCCATGGTTTAAACAAAAACACTTTCTTTGGGGCATAATCACCCCATACCATTCTCCATTGGGGCATACTCACGCCAATCTCCAATAATTCAGAGGGAAGCATGTCCACCACTTACATGTGTATTCCTTCTTTGCTCTTCCAAATTTTTAATGTTTCATTGATCTAATTTATTTCAGACTTCATATCACATGTGGACATTGATTTAATCATGTTTTATTATAGGTTTTGCATGGATAAAGCTGCAAATTTGGAGCCTTTTCTCAAACACAAAGTGTGTTTCAACATTAAGGTATAGAGTCTCTTAATTTTTTTTACTTTAGCATTTTCTAAACTAGAATTAAAAAGGGGCATTTATTGACACTACAATATGGTATTAGACACTTGAAAATATAAATATTGGCATATCCTTCCCTTATATGACTTGTACATACACATATGGATCTTGCACATCCTTCTCTTCTATGTATTTGCCTTTTATGGGTCCAACCTTCCTGATTTTCTATCAATTACCTACATAAATTCCCTAGTTTATGTCTAATATACTTATTTTCCTTATCAGATTATTTCCTAATCGTCATATCATTTTTCTTGTTTTCCAAACTCCTCCGACTGTACTCAAATGGATTTGTATTTTCATAGCCATCCACCTCTACCATATATGTCTATGCACCAACCAATGGTAATTTTAAAAATTTAAATCGTCTTTATGTGTTGACTTGTATAATTCACATGTCAATGGCATGATAAGTTGCATAAAGAATCCCATATTTATACATAGTAGGTATAAGACTATTCCCTATCTAAAACTTATCAAGAAAACATCTCTACACATCTTTACATTGATATGAATAACCCTAAAACTCTAAAATAAGAAATCATTACAAAGAATAAGTCTTATCCAAGATCGAAGCACCTCTAAGCCAAGTCACTTAAGTACCCATTGTCAAGTGTCAAAATATATATTACATAATGCATCCAAAATAGTGGATCACAATTTCATACATACTCTTAAGGAGAAGAACTACGTGATGTTTGATTTCCCTCCTTGGAGTATTAGATACGTAGGCATCACTCAACCATTCATTAGGAGTGGTTGGGGTCATCTCAACCTATCAATATTCTTTATTTATATAGGTTAACCTAGTGTTGAAATGGGAACTAGGGTTTTGAATTAAATGAGATAATATACTAGACACTATACATACAATGAGCTTCTGATATCACTCAAGAAGAAATTTTACAAGTCAACATAATGATATGTGCCAAAAAAATGGGTCATAGTTTATAGGGATGGATCCAAAAGAAGGCAGACACCTACATCTAGCGTAGGTTTCCAAATCTTGATGGACTCATCTAGCTAGATATACATATATCTAGTTTCCTGATTTGAGAAACTCCTGGTCCATTTTTAGTCATTTTTCACCTTCACTTAGTTTCAGACCTAAATAGAATAGTAACAAGCTAAAGACCCTTCTCCTCTTAGTTTTTTCCATAAATTATAAAGTGTAATTGACCATATTCTTGTAGCATTCAAATTTCATTATTTTAGACAATTTAAATATTCAAAAGTTTTATCATGTTTAGCAACATTAATCCAAAATAAGATAAAATAATTATAAGTAGAGAAATGAACATTACAATATGTCATTTGGGTAATGACTAAAAACATACATGAATAAATTAATAAATAAAAAATCTCACAAAAATTAAGATATAATTAAAATTTCTCATGGAAGCCTTCAATTTAACATTAAATTACATGATTAGGTTATAATTGGGTTATTCCCATATTGGCAATAATTGTGAGACGAGGGTCATTTATTAAACACTACACTCACTAAACGTTTTTCCAAAGGATAAAGAGGCTAGAGGGTGAGAAATCCTAATTGGTAAATTGTATTCATCATTCACCCCCACCCCTTCTGAAAAATGCTTATGACGGCTATGTGCTAAAATGGGTCCCCTTGCCTTGTGATTATTACAAAAAAATATGAAGACAAATATCATTTGAGAAATGAATACTCATGGAAGTCATTTGGGTAATGATTAAAAATATGTACAAGTAAAAACAAAATCCCACAAAAATTAATTTTCAATTAAATTTTCTCATAGAAGCCCTCAACTTAACATTAAAATACATGATTGGGTTGTACTTGGGTTAATTCCACATTGGTAATAACTATGAGGCAAGGGTGATTCATTAGGAATTACACTCACTAAAAGCTTTGCCAATGGGGAAAGAGGCTATAGCGTGAGAAGCCAAAAGTGGTGAATTATATTCACCATTCCTCTCCCAACTAAAAATTGTTTATGGTAGATGTGTACTAAAGTGGGTCCCATTGCCTTGTGATTATTACCAAAAATACATGAGGAAAAATGTCATTTGGGTAATAAATACTCATAGAGGTCATTTGGGCAATGACTAAAAATATAGATGAGTAAAACAAAATTAACAAAAAATAATATCTAATGTATAATAGAAATAGAAAAAATTGTTTATGGTAGATGTGTACTAAAGTGGGTCCCATTGCCTTGTGATTATTACCAAAAATACATGAGGAAAAATATCATTTGGATAATGAATACTCATGGAGGTCATTTGGGCAATGACTAAAAATATACATGAGTAAAACAAATCCAGCAAAAAATAATATCTAAGTATGCCAAATTTATGTGTATGTTGCAAGAATCATAGGCCAATCTCCCAAAAGTATATTATCCCAGACAAATGACTTTAGTCTGAAAGGTATGTAAAATAATGAATACAAGACCAAACATTTTTTACTTTTGTACATAACTAAAACAAATGCACAAGTGTCTCATAATGCCCACAAAATAAACATTTGGGATTAACAACCCCTACTTGAATAATTCATCAACCAAGAGCGAGATCTTGATAAATAAGGCACCAAAAAAAGTGTGCTAGCTTAGGTTCAAGAATAACATTCCATACTATTTAAAATCATCTACTCCAAGTGTTAGCAGTAAAATGAAGAGCCCACCAAGCATTGAGCTTATTGACCATGGGAAGATAAGGTGACAACCGTTTGTATGCCTTGTTGGGATTATACTTATGAAAATGAGTTTCAACAAACCATTTCCAATTTCCACAATGGGAAAGTAAAGGTGACTAAAATAGTATGCAACATCTCTACAAGGATAAACTCGATAAATTTGTGGTAATATTCTGTCATTTTTGTTTAAATAAAACTTAACCTTGAATTCCAACCAAGAAAACCAAGATTGACTTTGTCTATAGAAAATGTCTTTCACATAATGCATTTATTTTCTAAAGAGTTTGAGGACATGAACTGCTGGAAATTATGCAAGATGGAATTCATGAAAATTGATTACAGGTGACCATGATAAATAATGTTGATTAATAGGTAGATCATCCCCAAAACCATTACCATTTTAGAGAAACCAAGGCTTGATCTTTTCCCATGCTTAACATATACTTTTAGCAATAAAGAATGCAACAATTTTAATAGGATCCCAAAGAATGAGAAGATTTAAAAATCCCAACCCTTTTCAAGTTGAGAAACCATACAAAAAGTCTTCATAAAAGTAGTTGTGAAACAGGCATTTCCAAGACTATTTTCCTTCAATAGACCTGATGATCCATTTGGCACACAAAGTAGTGCCTTGGCAACTAATTTTTAGCATACACAATCATCCGACGTCTTTGGAAAGGAAACAATATTCTCAAACTACCCTATGTAAACCCTTCCCATGTGAAGAGATGTCCTAGAGGAAATGTATAAGAAACTTATATAAATTTTGATATGAATTTTTATAAGGAACCCAACAAGATTAGTACACATGATTTGCAACAAAAACTTTATAATAAACTGGAATAACCTAACTAGAAACAATGGTTTAGTGATCCAGTAATAGATATTTTTATCAACTCGATCAATAACATGTTGCCATAGATGGAAAAGGGTAGCTTGAAATGCAAATGGAACCCCTAAAAAATGAAAAACCTCACCAAATTGGATTCATTTCCAATCATAATTGTCCAACTAAGGACGTGAAAGTAGAAAGAATTATTTGTAGCATTAAGTCTTTTGGCATTGAATACTTGAGCCAAAATCAAGTAAAAAATGTATCAAGACATTGCACAACATTACTAATATTAGCCTCATTCATGATAGGAGTGAGAAAAGATTTATTAGAAAAAATGGCAATTGAGTAGCTTGAGCAGGTTCATATGAGGGAAGAAAAATACCCTCAATAAGACCTTGCAATTTAACATTTGAAAAAACTAGCCAAAACCCTCCATATCAAGTACATACATAGATGAAGCTAATGTGCATCCTTGTCTGATGGAGAGTAATAACCCAAATTTATCTTAACTAACAACATTGACTGATAGAAAAGAGGAGGCATCTGCAAACACATTTGAACTAACTATAGAAAATTAGGACCTAATCCAGGATTGTTAACAAAGCCAAGATGAAGGGCCACTTGATGTGATCATAAGCTTTCCCAAATTCTATCTTAATTAACAACACTTATTTATTAGACATGCAAGGCCACTCCATGTCTTCACAAATTGTTATGATGTTATCATGAACGTATTTGTTTTAAATAAAGCCAATCTGTTTAGGACTAACAATCAATGGTAGGAGATGGAAAATGTGCAGCATGAGAGATTTGACTATTGTTTTATATAAAAAATTGATTAAGGTGATGGGATGCTAGTTGCATATCAGTTATGGGTCTCTCATCTTAGGTGTGAACTTTATATGCCATTTATTTATTAGTTAGTTGAGAGAGTTGGATTTGAAAGCTTCACAACATATTTGAAAAATGTATTCTCTTATATTATCCAACAAAACTTTGTATAATTTGCAAGGAAAACCATCACACCCTGGAGCTTTATCATTTTTTCATTTTCATAATAGCTCCATACATATCCTCAATGGAGAGAGGCCTATCATAGCACCTTCTTGGGATTGAGAGAGTTTATAAGGGACCACTACAATGCATTATGAAAAAGGTTGTTATCACTCATGGGATGGTTCCTTAGCTTTGAATACTTGTTGGTAATGGTGTAATAAAATATGAATTGTATCTAGCACCTCAGTTAGCCTCTAATCAGCTTCTTTAATGGTTTTGATTTTATGAGTTGCATGTTTGGAAAGTTGAATAACTCTATTGAGGATTTGTCGCCTACTTTAAGTTAATGAAGTCAAGATTTGATCTACACACATCGTGCATTGTAGGCGTTCATAATCTAAATGAATTGAGGAAGTTATGCTACTCATAATTGAAAAGGTTCATGGAAGGGAGCCTACTCTAAAGCAACCACTACATGTTCCCTTTTGAGTTAGTGGAGGAGTACAAATGATAGTAGATGCATGTTAATTGACACCTGTAGATTTAAAAGAAAACTAGCGATGCATGTGAGAGCATTTGGACACCTTTCAATCTAACTATGCCAAATGGGATATGAGGTTTCAAAATCGCCAGACATATGCCAAAATCGGCCATGATTCAAAAGTGAAGTATTGAGAAAAAAATAATTAATTTTTGGATGCTTAAATTGCCAATTAATGCGAAATCGAATGGGTAGGTGATCAAAAAGGACAAAGTCTAGCAATTTATCCATCAAAAATGGAAAATAATTGTCAAATGAGGAAAATTGTTGCATGGATATCATGGCTCTATCATCATTTTAAAACGTTATGATATCCACGATAAAGGTTGCCCATATGTGCCATATGGTAGTCGTGGGGTTGCAAGAAAAATCAGGGTCATACAACCCAAATTTACTATGCATATAAAACATGCCTCTCACTCACCAACTATCCATCACATAGGGATATGGCCAAGTTTTCTAGTTGGTTGTTTGATCATATTAAAATCTCCACACATAATGCAATGCATATCTATAAACTCATTAGCAATCCACTACCAAAGAGCCACCCTTTCCATTGCATCATTACAATCATAAATATTAATAAAACCAAAATAATGGTTGTTAATATTTAATAAGCAGAGAACACAGTTCAAAGGGTCACACCCATGATCCATATAATGTGGCTTTCATTTCAAATAAATAAATGTTAACATGCCTCCACACCCTAGGGTGTTATTCATGACTAGATGATCAAGCCAAATTGCTTTGCTGAAAATAGTAAGAAAAACCCCTACCACCATAAATTTTTTTAGTCAAAGAATGTCCATTTATGGAAATTGGAGCCATAAATCACACACCGTAGTTGTGATTTTAGTATGTGATACCCCACACATTCCATGAAAATCATTTCATGGATTATAAAAGTCGTGAGACATATCCTTAAAACCTAAACCCTCCAGGGCACCAAACCTATCCTACATTTTTTTTATTGGTTTGATTGCATAAAATCATTAAGCTAAAATGGCCATATATTCTTCAACATACTCTCCTTCCTTCAAATGATGATGAGGATTGTGAGAGCAACAACGTAAGCTTGCCATGCAGGATCATGATGAAGACTCAAATATTAACATTGAGAGTGAACTTGAGTTGAAGTTTGAGAAACTAATAAAACATTTGTAGCTAGAGGTTTAATGAAAAAATAAGGGTTTTTTACCTCTTTTGAAGTTTCAGTTTGATTACGAATGAGCTCCCAAGAGGGTTGAGCATCTTTCCCTTTAGCTTTAGACACAACATGATCATGAGGATCTGGGCTTGAGGTCAATTTAATGAATTTTTTGGTTTTTCCAATAGTGAGGTAGAAGTTGTTGGAGAGTTTTCAATGATGTCATAGATGTGTCCATGTGAGTGGATGAAGTGTCTTTATAGTCTAAGTGTCAATGAAAAAGTGTGTAGTGTGCTTGTCCTAATATGCTTGAAGTAGGCTTGGTTGATCTTCAATTTTGGCATGATTAGTGATGGGTTTGAAGTATTGAGCATGTGTGAGGTATCTTATTAGAGGTCAAGGATGATTGGAGAGCTTGTGGAAGTGCATGGTATTCAACTGGTTCTTCATTAGGTTTATCTTGGCATAGTTGGTTATGTGATAAAAAAATCTAAGTAGGTAGTTTGTTGACATCACCATTACTACATATGGATGAATCAGGGGGATTTGGTCAGATGGGTGTGATAAAATTAGTCCCAAGTTGTTATGGTCCAAATTTTAGGTCATGAGGTTAAGCATAGCTAAAGATATGTGGGTGCAGAGTTGGCCTCTCAGACAAAAGTTCATTAAGTTTCTATAGTTAACCAGACCATCATTGCATGTCATGCAGACATGTATGATCTAGCAAGTTTGTGCGTTTATTGTAGGTACTTATAAATTCAATAGTGGGAAAATGTTTTCATGGTGATGTTGTCTATAGTGCCAAAAACATACCCTAAATATTTAGAGTCCTAAAGTGTTTTCTAGCTCGAGATATAAATCTTCAAAGTTGCACTTGCAGACTGTGACGGGCTAGAGACTGTCAAGATAAACTACATTGAAGTCTGAGGTCATCTATTCAGTAGATATAACAATGCATATTAAATCATAGATTATGATCTAATGGCATGCATAAAGTCAAAATATCTAAGAATGAATGTGCTAGTGACATGTGTCACATTCATAGAGCTTGCACACAAGATCAATAGTTCACAGGCATTCGTACTATTAGAACATTGATGGTGCAAGTCAAAGTCAAAGAGTCAAATGTGCAAAAGGCACACATAGCTACCAAGTGGCATAATCATGGGATTTTTGATCAAGATCTAATAGTAAATGTTAAAAGATAAAGACCTAGTTAATCCATAGAGATCGATGGTGCGTATTTGGTCAATATTAAAAGGGTGCACAAGATGAGGTCAACATGTTCGATGTTTAACATTAAGCAAAGGTAAATATCGATCTACTTTTGAGGAGATCGATGGTGTGTATTTGGTCAAAATTGATAGGGAACATGAGATGAGGTCAAACTGACAGATGTTTAAGCTAGTTAAAGTCTAGGCAACTCTCAAAGAGATCGAAGGAGCGTGTTTGTTCCAAATTATTAGGAAGTAGTGAGATGATGACAAGTGCTCGATGTTTAACATTTGCTCAATGACCATTGGAATTCAAATATTTTAATTTGTGAGGGAAGACAAGTCTATAGTTTTTGTGCTATAACTTTTGATATATATATAATTTGACCATGGTGTAAAAAGAAAAGTTGTATAAGACTTCAAGGCACATCCAGTAATATTTATTTTAAGGTCTAAATGTTTGTACATTCAAAATTATTGATCTCAAAAGTTGACTATGTATGTTTTTATGCTATGTTAGTAACTTGAGAAGAGTATTTGAGTTGTTATGATGGTATTTGGATGTTTCAAGGGGACAAAGCTATTAGAGATTATTGTAGACTCCATGAGGATCATCTGTATAGATTTTAGAGGTTTGACCAATACATATTTAGTATGAATAAATTCTTATAATTTGACTTTGTGTCCATTCATGGTGTTCTTGTGTATAGAATGTTGTTTGAGAAAATCATGCTTTACAAAAGAGTGTTTTGGTGACTGTGATCATTTTAGGCTATCAAGGGGTCATATGGAGTGGACTTGTGTAGTTGGAAGTGGTCCTATGTTTTAATTTTCTCAGTAGAGTGCTAAATGGGGGAATAGGTCTCCATGATACCTATAAGGGCTACTAAGGCCTAATTGAAAGGTGTAGTTGCTTAAGTGTGACCCATAGATGTTATGGCTGACCTGTGTGGATGGTATTAATATATGTTAGATATCTTAAGGGATAAGATAAGTACTATGGCCGACCTATAAGATATTAATCATGATGGCTCTATAAAATGTGAAATCAAAGGTGGTGATATCTAGATTTGAGAGAAGAGGTGTATGTGAGAGTTGAAGACCAAAGAAAAGAAGAAAAGGTGTGTGCCCAGTGGATGGGTTATAGAGTAGAGCAAGTTGATGATTGTGTGTATGACCTGTAGTTTATATTTATAATGTCAAAGACAGTGCTCTTATAGGTTTGAATATTGAGGATGAGCAAAAGATAGATGATGTCTATGTGAGCTTGGTGGTTGATTTGAGACACAGATTAGAGTGTGGACTCTATAGTGTGTAAAGTTGAATAAAGTTGGCATACGTTGTATCTCCATCAGATTGGAAGGCAATCAATGATTATAAGATGTTCATCTCATAGGTGTTGGGAGGGTGTTCAACATCTAGGTTAGAAGGACTTGACCAATAGGTGATCAAAAGGACTTGATCATCTTAAGAGCAGGTGCTCCTTGTGAAACAAGTGTTTCACTAAAGCCGATCAAAAGGACTTGACCAATAGGTGGTAAAAAGGATTTGATAATCTTAGGTGCAGGTGCTCCTTGTGAAACAGGTGTTTCACGAAATTCTGGTGATAAGGACTTGACCAATCTCATGTTTGTGATAATCTTATAGGACAAGTAGTCCATGTGTTTGCAGGTTTAAGAGTGGGTTTTACTCCCCAAAAGGGTTTCCCACATAGATATTGTGTTATGTGTGTGATCTTGAATTATCTTCATTGTTCATTACCATAAAAGTCTTGTATGCTTCATGAATGGTTGTATTAAATGCTTAAGTGTTTGAAGGGTTTCAAAATTGACTTGGATTATGTGTCACCACTGATTCACCCCACCATCTCAGTGATTGTACCTCTAAAAATTGGTATAAGAACAGGTCCTTCTTACAATTTTAACCACTTGAAGGTGATCAAAGGTACAATGGTTGGCAAAGAGGTTGTGGCTTGTCTTCAAGACAAACTAGTATGTGCTTTATTGAACATCAATACAAGCATGGATGATGTGAAGATGCAAGTGAAAGATCTAGAAGCAATAGTCAAGAATCTGTAGGTCATGATGGATAAAGGTCTCAACCAAAGGATGAAACAATCAAAAGATAAATTGACTTACTCATATGTGCTCTTATCCAAGTACAAATGGGATTTTAGCTCCACCAAAAGGGTCAAGAATGAAAATTCATGGATCATTAATGGTCAAGAGAAAGGAAGGTTGAATATGAATAATGTTTTCAATGGGTATTGCTTCTCCTGCAATCAATTTGGTCATAGATATAGGGATTGTGATTTCTCTCCAGAGATCAAAAGGAATCTCATATGCTACAAATGTAACCAACAAGGTCATATAGCTAAGAACTACATAAGAGATTTTTGGAAAAAGGATATACAAGTCATTGACACATCAAATGGTTCAAAGAGACTAAGTTTAAGATTGAAGAAGAAAAGAAGCAGAATTCAAGTAGTCCACCGAAGGAAGAGTCAATGTTTGTTCAAGCAGCGTTGCATACTCAAGAAGATGGGAACAAGAGATGGTTCATAGACAGTGGATGCTCAAATCATATGACATGAGACAAGAGCAATTTTATCTCTCTCAAGAATACCAACCCAGGTTCAATGAGATTTGGTGACAATAAATCTGCTAACATAGTTGGTAAAGGTACTATGAGTTTGGACAATGGTCATACTAGGACTGAGAATGTCTTATATGTAGAAGGTTTAAAACATAATCTTTTAAGTGTGAGTCAAAAGTGTAATCAAGGAAATGTTTTAACTTTTCATGATGATGTATGTGAAGTAAGAAAGGCAAAATCTGGCAAATTAGTTGCAAATACTTATAAAATAAATAACATGTATGTATTTCATGAATTGAAGAAGGAGGAGTGCTTCATGAGTCAATTGGAAGAAAGCTGGATTTGGCATAGAAGGCTTGGACTTATAAATTTTGATAATATGGTAAAGATCAGTTTAAAGGGGTTGGTAAGGCATATGCCCAAGATTTCTAAGATTCCTCATTCTCTTTGCAAGGCATGTCTTCATGGGAATCAAACCAAAAGAAGATACAAATCCAAGGAGTTATCCACTACAAAACCATTAGATTTGATCCACACTGATCTATGTGGACGTATGAGAATTCAAAGTATTCAAGGTAATAGTTACTTCATGCTTATCATTGATGATTTTACTAGGATAACTTGGATATTTTTTCTTAAATAAAAATCAAAATCTTTTACAAGATTTATGGCATTCAAAGCGCTTGTCAAAATGATAAAGGTTCAAAGATCAAGTGTGGAAGATTAGACAGAGGAGATGAGTTTTGGTCTCATGAATTTGATGATTTTTGTGAGAAACAAGGGATAAGGAGACAATATTCTACTACTAGAACACCACAATAGAATGGTGTTATTGAAAGAAAGAATATGACTATTCAAGAGATGAGTATAACCATGCTTGAAGATGTAAAATTATTAGATGGTTATTGGGAAGAGGCAACCAACACTTCAGTTTACATCTTCCATAGGTGTCAAATCAGGTTAAACGGTGATAAGACTCCTTATGAGTTATGGAAGAATAGAGTAGTTAATGTCAAACATTTTAGAGTGTTTGAGAGCAGGTGCTTCATCAAAAGAAATGAAGAGAATCTTGGCAAATTTAATTCAAGGTCTAATGAGGGAATCTTCTTAGGTTACTCTTCTATCAATAATGCCTATTAGTGTTTCAACAAGAGACTTCACAAGATTCTTAAAAGTTCAAATATAAGGATAGATGAGATAAGTAGAGTCAAGAAGCCAAAATTGCAAGTAAGTGACTCAATTTATAATTTTATTGCAAACAATGATGAGTTATCTATTAAAAAAAATGATAAAGATGAAGAGGAGGAAGAAAGACAAGACTCTAAAGCTCCATCTAGAAGAATTCAGAACGATCATCCAATCTCTCAAGTCATTGGAAATGCTAGTGGTAGCTTGCAGACTAGAATGAGAATGTTGATCAATCAAAATCAACAAGACTCAGCTATGTTATCCATGATTGAACCCAAAACATTCATACAAGCTAGTAAAGATGAAAGTTGGAGTGGTGCAATGGATGAAGAACTTGATCAAATAGTAAAAAATGAAACATGGGATTTAGTTTCTAGGCCAAAAGATAAAAGTGTGATAGGTACCAAGTGGGTTTTCAAAACCAAGATGAATGGGAAAGGAGAAGTCACAAGGAACAAAGCTAGATTGGTGTGTAAAGGATGTGCTCAAGTTGAAAGAATAGCTTTTGATGATACTTTTGCTTATGTGACAAGAATGGAAATAATTTGAATCTTCTTGGCATATGCAAGTTTTTAAAGTTTTAAGGTATACCAAATGGATGCAAAATCTGCATTCTTGAATGGCAACTTAGAAGAAGTCTACATTGAGTGACGTGAACTCAAATAATCAAGATTTTGTGTGTAAACCAAAGAAGGTTCTTTATGGTCTTAAACAAGCTCCTAGAGCTTGGTATGATAATTTAGATAAGTATCTTTTGAGTCAAGGTTCTAAAAATGGGGTAGCTGATAGTAATTTATACATTAAGACAAAAAGCAATCATCAATTGAGTGTGGTTGTATATGTTGATGACATAGTTTTTAGATCTAACAATGATAATATGAGTAGAGAGTTTGCAGATACTATGAGGACTGAGTTTGAAATGTCAATGTTGGGAGAACTTTCTTTCTTATTAGGATTGCAAATTAACCAACTTGATGCAGGGATGTTCATTGCACAAGGTAAATGCATCAAGGATATGCTAAGAAAGTTTGACATGATAGATTGTAATCCAATGGGTACTCCAATGATCACTGGATGCAAGTTAAGAAAACTAGATGACTCATCAAAAGTTGATCAAACTTTGTATAGATCCATGATTGGAAGTATTTTGTACTCTATTACTTATAACCCTGATATCATGCAAGCAATTGGTCTTATGGGAAGGTTTCAAGCTGATCCTCAAGAATCTCACTTGAAAGCAGTCAAAAGGATCTTGAGGTATCTCAAAGGCACCATAGAGTATGGTTTATGGTATCCCAGGAGTAAAGAATTCACTTTGAAATCATATACTGATGTAGATTGGACAGGATGTGTGGATGATAGGAGTACCAATGGTGGGGTCTTCTTCATGGGGGAATGCTTGGTGTCTTGCTAAGCAAGAAGCAACCCTCGGTGTCTCTATCAACTGTAGAAGCTAAGTATATAGCAGCTGCCTCTTATTGCATGCAAGTTGTTAAGGTGTGGAGCTAAAAGCTTCACCAAATGAGCGAGTGCAGAAGTTGCTGGAACTACACAGTCACCGGTGTCGGTCAAGAGCGACCGACATCGGTCAGGAGTCGACTGGGAGATGCTGACGTCAGTCATGGATCGGCCGACGTCGGTCAGGTGCAGACAGGCAGGGACCGATGTCGGTCACCTGTGCGTCCAAAATCTATTTTCGTGGACAGAATAGAATGTTTGCATGATAGGATTAAGTGATAGTCTTAAGTCCGCATCTCTATTTTAAGTAGGACTATTTTGAGCCCTTGATTAAGAGGTTCATCTAATGGTTGTGAATGCATAGCTCATGTTTCCTAATATTATATATAGGATTAGATCTTCATAGCTTATTGAATTGGACAGTACAATTGTATATGTGAATCAATCCAGGTTGTTGGATTTGATTGTAATTGAGAGAGAGAACTCTTGAGGGAAAGAGATCTGGTAAGAGATCTGTACATCTGAGAGAGGTGTGGAAGAAAAGAAGTTTCTTTAATTGTATTCCTTCTGTAAAGAGTTTAATACAAGTTTTCAGGGTGGTTTCTTGTATCTCTTGTTCTTTGCTATTTCTGATTCTAGTTACTTATCATTCTGGTATAATTCCATGTTTAGTTGCTTTCATATAGTAATCAATATTGTTGGTTGATCCCTAACAAGTGGTATCAGAGCTCAGGTTGACTAACAGGTGTTTCAGATCTGGTTAGTGTGTTTTGATTACAAGTCACTCATAAGAGTTTCTGTTTGAGTGGGAGAAGCAATGGCAGAAGAAAGTAAACTGAAAATAGAGAAGTTTAATGGCAAGAATTACCAATTGTAGAGAATGCAAATAGAAGATTATCTGTATCAGAAAGATCTATACTTACCGTTAGGTGGGGCTGCAAAGAAGCCCACAGACATGGAAGATGAAGAATGGAAAGTTCTTGATAGAAAGGCTCTTAGATCTATAAGATTGAGTCTGGCATCTACTGTGATATCTAATTTATCACAGGCAAAGTCAACGATAGAGTTAATGACTACTTTAGCAAATTTATATGAAAAACCCTCAGCTTCAAATAAGGTATATCTTATGAAGCAGTTATTTAATTTACAAATGCAGGAAGGTGGATCTGTATCTAATCATCTGAATGATTTCCATGGAATTATAAATCAATTAAATTCAGTCAAAATAGTGTTTGATGATGAAATTAAAGCTCTATTAATCTTATGCTCTTTACCTGAAAGCTGGCATAGCTTGGTAATGGCAGTTAGTAATACTGCATCTACTTCAAATATTTTAAAAGTAGATGATGTTGTTAGTGTAATCTTGAATGAAGAAATTCATAGGAAAAGCACAGAGGAAACATCAGGGATCACTTTAAGTTTTGAAAGCAGGGGAAGGCAAAAAGAGAAGGGCAAGCATAGGAGATCAAGGTCTAAGTCAAAGATGAGAGGTAGATCCAAATCCAGAAATGGCAGGAAGCCACAATGCTAGAATTGTGAAAAGATAGGGCATATAAGCAAAGATTGCTGGTCAAAGCCTAAAGAAGACAATCAGCATGAAGGTAAAGAAGAAGCAAAAGTTGTAGGTATTGTTGCATAAGATGCTCTTATATTCTCTTTGCATAATAATATAGAATCTTGAGTTTTATATTTTGGTGCCTCTTTCCATGCAACCCCAAATAGAGAATATTTTAGTGACTATGTCCATGGAGATTTTGGAATAGTTTATTTAGGGGATGATGAGCCTTGTAAAATTGTTGGCAAAGGAAAAGTGCAGCTGAAAATGCAGAATGGCAACACATGGGTGTTGAGAGATGTCATGCATGTTCCCATCCTGAAGAGGAATTTGATTTTTGCAAGAAAGTTAGGGGATGAAGATTGTACAATAACTCTCACAACTGAATCTTGAAAGGTTACCAAGGGTGCACTTGTATTGGCCAGAGGTAAGAGAGTAGGTACTCTCTATTTATGTAATTGTATTACTGATATTTCTCCTTCTGTATTATTTACTTCAGATGTAGATGCAAAGTTGTGGCACCAGAGGCTTGGCTACATGAGTGAGAAGGGAATGACAATTCTTAAGTCAAAAGGTAAGCTTTCAGATTTGAAAAGCATAGATCTAGATTTTTGTGAGCATTGTATTTTTGGGAAATAGAAGAGAGTGAGTTTTCTCAAGACTGAGTCAACAAAGAAGAAGCACAAGTTACATCTTGTTCACGCAGACGTGTGGGGACCAGCTCAGGTTGCTTCTATTGGAGGATCACAGTACTATGTTTCTTTCATAGATGATGCTACAAGAAAGGTATGTGTCTATTGTATAAGGAAGAAATCTGATGTTTTTGACACTTTTAAGATGTGGAAAGCTTTAGTTGAGAATGAAACAGGTAGGAGATTGAAGTGCCTTAGAACTGACAATGGTGGTGAGTTCTACAGCTACAAGTTTAACTGTTATTGTTATATGAATGAAATACGTAGGCAAAGGACGGTTCCAAAGACACCTCAGTAAAATAGAGTTGCTGAAAGGATGAACAGAACAATAATAGAGTGTGCAAGGTGTATGAGATTGCATGCTGGTTTGCCCTTAGAGTTTTGGGTAGAAGCTGTGGATACTGCAATTTACTTGATTAATAGAGGACCCTCTACAGCTCTGGATGGTGGAATTTCAGAAGAGGCATGGACAGATAAAAAGGTAGATCTCTCATTTCTTAAAGTTTTTGGTTGTGAAGCTTTTGTGCACGTTGATAAGAAAAATAGAAAGAAGCTGGATGCTAAGTCTATGAGGTGCACATTTATAGGCTATGGCTCTGATGATTTTGGATTCAAGTTTTGGAATCTAGGAACTGACAAGATAATTAGGAGCTGTGATGTTGTTTTCAATGAAAAAGTGATGTATAGTGATCAGCTCAAGAAGCTGAATCAATCTAGGCAGAGCAATGGATAATTGGACGAGGTGATGGTTCAAAATGAGCTCGTGAGAAAGAATAATCACAGACAGGAAAACACAGAGACCGACGTTGGTCAGGCAGGAACCGACGTCGGTCAGTTACAGGCCTGGAAGTGATCGAGGTCGGTCATTGTCAGAGAATTTGGGTGGACAGCGTGTTGTGAACGAGTCTCAGACGCCCATCAAGAGGTCAGAAAGGGTAAGTAAACCTCCAATTCGATATTCCCCTTCATTATTCTATTTATTGCTTATTGATGGTGGAGAACCAGAGAGTTTTGATGAAGCAATACAGGTGGAATCCAAGAGTCAATGGGAGCTAGGCATGAATGAGGATATTGATTCCTTGAAAGAAAACCAAACGTGGGATTTGGTTGAGTTGCCAGCAGATAAGAAGACACTGAAGAACAGATGGATCTACAGATTGAAGGAAGGTGAGAATGGACAGATGAGATATAAGGCCAGGTTGGTAGTGAAAGGATTTGCACAGAAATCAAGTATTGATTTTGGTGAGATTTTTTCTCCTGTAGTTAAAATACTTCTATATGGACTGTATTGTCTTTAGTTTCTATTGAGGATTTGCATCTTGAGCATCTTGATGTTATGACAGCGTTTCTTCATGGAGATTTGGATGAAGAAATATATATGGATCAGCCGGAAGGATTTGAGGTCAAAGGTAAGGAGAAGCTAGTGTACAGATTGAAGAAAAGCTTGTATGGTCTCAAGCAAGCTCCTAGACAATGGTATTTGAAGTTTGACAGGTTTATGACTGAGCATGGCTACAGTAGATGTCAATCTTACCATTGTGTTTATTTTAAGAGATTGGATAATGGTAGATATATTATTCTATTGTTGTATGTAGATGATATGCTGGTTGCAGGATCACACATGCAGGATATCTCTGAGGTTAAGGTGAAATTAGCTCACACATTTGCCATGAAAGATTTGGGAGCAATAAAGAAAATCCTTGGCATGAGTATTAAGAGAGACAGAAAAAATCACAGGTTGATTTTGTCTCAAGAGGATTATGTGAACAAGGTGTTGAAACGGTTCAATATGCAGGATGCAAAACCGGTAAGCACACTTATGGCTGGACACTTCAAGTTGAGTAAAGAACAGTGTCCTAATTCACATGATGAGGTAGAGTACATGAATAGAGTTCCATATATTTTCACAGTTGGGAGCTTAATGTATGCAATGGTATGTACTAGACCGGATATTTTTCAACCAGTGGGAGTTGTAAGTAAGTCTATGGTCAATCCAGGGAAGGAACACTGGAAAGCAGTTCAGTGGATCCTTAGATATCTGAGAGGGACCAACAGTAGGCATTTGTGATATGGTGGGTCAAACACTAATCTACATGGTTATGTAGATTCAGATATGGCAGGTGATTTGGATGGCAGGAGAAGCACCACAGGTTATGTTTTTACTATTGGTGGAACGACGGTTAGCTGGATATCAAAGTTGCAGAAGGTTGTTGCCTTGTCTACTACAGAGGTAGAATACATTGCAGTCATAGAGGCTAGTAAAGAGATGATATGGATGACACGGTTCATGGAAGAGCTTGGAAAGGAGAAAGAGAGTTGCAGATTATACAGTGATAGTCAAAGTGTAATTCATTTGGCTAAGAATTATGCCTTTCATTCAAGAACCAAGCATTTACAGCTTAGGTACCACTTCATTAGACAGGTATTGGAGGATGGTGAGTTGAAGCTGGAAAAGATTTATACAGATAAGAACCCTGCTGATATGTTAACCAAGCCAGTAACAAAGGAGAAGTTGAATCTTCATTCAAGTTTTGTTGGTCTTCATGATTGAGTTTGAAGATGGAGAAGCTAGAAGATGTTGCTGTACAGGTATTGGTGCAACTGTTTATCTCCAAGTGGGAGATTGTTAAGGTGTGGAGCTAATAGCTTCACTAAATGAGCGAGTACAGAAGTTGCTGGAACTACACAGTCATCGGTGTCGGTCAGGAGCAACCGACGTCGGTTAGGAATTGATTGGGAGATGCCAGTGTCGGTCATGGATCGGCCGACGTCGGTCAGGTGCAGACAGGCAGGGATCGATGTCGGTCACCTGTGCGTCCAGAATCTATTTTCATGGACAGAACATAATGTTTGCATGATAGGATTAAGTGATAGTCTTAAGTCCGCATCTCTATTTTAAGTAGGACTGTTTTGAGCCCTTGATTAAGAGGTTCATCTAATGGTTGTGAATGCATAGCTCATGTTTCCTAATATTATATATAAGATTAGATCTTCATAGATTATTGAATTGGACAGTACAATTGTATATGTGAATCAATCCAGGTTGTTGGATTTGATTATAATTGAGAGAGAAAACTCTTGAGGGAAAGAGATTTGGTAAGAGATCTGTACATCTGAGAGAGGTGTGGAAGAAAAGAAGTTTCTTCAATTGTATTCTTTTTGTAAAGAGTTTAATACAAGTTTTCAGGGTGGTTTCTTGTATCTCTTATTCTTTTCTATTTTTGATTCTAGTTACTTATCATTCTGGTATAATTCTGTGTTTAGTTGCTTTCATATAGTAATCAATATTGTTGGTTGATCCCCAACACAAGTCATGTGGATGAAACAAACTTTGAAAGATTATAAGGTAAGAAAAAATGGACATTGTCCTATCTATTGTGAAAATACTAGTGCAATTAGTATCTCAAAGAATCTTGTTATTCTCAAAAACTAAGCACATTCCTATTAGATATCATTTCTTGAGAGAACAAGTGAGTAATTAAAGTGTTAAGTTGGAGTATGTGCCTACAAAAGAGCAAGTTACAGATATTATGACCAAACCATTGTCAAAAGTTGTATTTGAGTATCTAAGACAAAGCTTGGGTGTCATTTCTCTCTGTGAATCAATAGAAGGTCTTTTGGTTAAGGGGGAGCAACAAGTTCATGAGTTTGCTCTAGAGGTGGCTTGAAAAGGCTAGTAACCCTATGTGGTGTTTCTTCATGGTGTTTCTTAGATGTTTCTTGGTGAGTTCCATAAGATTTTAGTGATTTTGTGTGTTCTTTATTCATTGGTTGCAATGCTTGGTTGAAGAGGTAGGCTCAAGGTAAGGGGGAATTTGTATCTTCTTTATAAGGTAGTCCTCTCCTGTTGATGGTCTTTTCAGGTCCTCAAGATTAGCTTATGCCCACTTTATCATTGTGTTAAAGTGGGAGAAGGCTCTTATTGTGAGAGTGTTTGAAGAGAGAGAAGGAAGGTGAGTTTTATGATGGGTGTTGACAACAATGACAAAGGGGGATATTGTTGGAGAGTTTTCAATGATGTCATGGAGGTGTCAAAATGAGTAGATGAAGTGTCTTGATAGTCTAAGTGTCAATGACAAAGTGTGCAGTGTGCTTGTCTTAGTATGCTTGAAGTAGGCTTGGTTGATCTTCAGTTTTGTCATGATTAGGGATGGGTCTAAAGTATTGAGCATGTGTGAGGGTTCCTATCATAGATCAAGGATGATTGGAGAGATTTTGGAAGTGCATAGTATTCATCTAGTTCTTTATTATGTTCATCTTGGCATTGTTGGTTATGTGACAAAAAAATCTGAGTAGGCAGTTTGCTGACATCACCATTACCACGTATGAATGAATCAAGTGGAGTTGGTCATATGGGTGTGATCACATTAGTCCCAAGTTGCTATGGTCCAAATTTCAGGTCATGAGGTTAAGCATGGTTAAAGATATGCAAGTGCGAAGTTGGCCTCTCAAACAGAAGTTCACTAAGGTCTTATACTTAGCTAGACCATCACTGCACATCATGCAAACATGTATGATCCAATAAGTTTGTGCATTTATTATAGTTACTGAGAAATTCAACAACGGTCAAATGTTTTCATGGTGATATTGTCTATAGTGCCAAGAATGTACCCTGAAGATTTGGAGTCTTGAAGTGTTTTCTAACTCGAGATATAAATCTTCAAAGTTGCACTTACAGACTATGATGGGCTAGAGACCCTCAAGATAAATTACATTGAAGTCTAAGGTCATCTAGTCAGTATATATATTAGTGCATGTTAAATCATACAGTGTGATCCAATGGCATGCATAAAGTAAAAATGTCAAAGAATGAACGCGCTAGTGACATGTGTCACATTTGCAAAGCTTGGACAGAAGATCAACAGTTTGAGAGAATTCATACTGTCAGAAGATTGATGGTGTGAGTAAGGCACACAGAGCTTCCTAGTGGCACAATCATGGGAGTTTTGATCAAGATCTAATAGTAAGCACTGCAAGAGAAAGACCTGGTTAATTCATAGAGATCGATAGTGCATATTTGGTCAATATTATAAGGGTGCACAAGATGAGCTCAACATGTTTGATGTTTAACAGTAATCAAAGGTAAAGACCAAGCTACTTCTGAGGAAATCGACAGTGCGTATTTAGTCAAAATTGCCAGGGAACACGATATGAGGTCAAACTAACAAATGTTTAAGTTGGTTAAAGTTTAGGCTACTCCCAAAGAGATCAACGAAGCAAGTTTATTTCAAATTGTTAGGAAGCATCGAGATGATGACAAATTCTTGATGTTTAACAGTTGCTCAATGACCGTTGGAATTCAAATATTTGAATTTGCAAGGGAAGACTAGTTTGTAGTTTTTGTGTTGTGACTTTTGATATATGCATAATTTGACCATGGTGTAAAAAGCAAAGTTGTAGAGGACTTCAAGGCACATCCAAAAATATTTATTTGAAGGTCTGAATGTTTGTACAGTCAAATTTATTGATCTCCAAAGTTGACTATGTGTGTGTTCATGCTCTGTAAGTAACCTGAGAAGAGTATATGAGTTGTTTTGATGGTATTTTGATGTTTCAAGGGGACTGAGCTATTGGATAGTGTTGTAAACTCCATGAGGATCATCTATATGGATTTTGGAGGTTTAACCAATCCATATTTAGTATGAAAAAATGCTTAGAAGTTGATTGTGTGTTTGTTCATGGTGTTCTTATGTACATAATGTTGTTTGAGCAAATTGTGCTTTAGCATAAGAGTGTTTTAGTGACTGTGATCATTTGAGGATATCAAAGGGGTCATGTGGAGTGGACTTATGCATTTGGAAGTGTTTTTGTGTTTTTAATTTATTCAATGGAGTGCTAAATGGGGGAGTAGGTCTCCATGAGACATAGATGGGCTACTAAGGCCTAATTGAAAGGATTAGCTACTAAAGTGTGACCCATGGATGTTATGGCTGACCTGTGTGGATGGTATTGAGATATGTTAGATGTATTAATGTTTAAGACAAGTATTATGGCAGAAGATATTGATCATGATGGCTATATAAAATATGAAATCAAAGGTGGTTATTTCTATATTTGAGAGAAGAGGTGTAAATGAGAGTTGAAGAGTGAAGGAAAGAAGAAAGGGTGTGTGCCTAGTGGATGGGTTGTAGAGCATAGTAGGTTGATGACTATGTGTATGACTTGTAGGTTATATTTTTGATATCAATGATAGTGTTCTTGTAGGTTTGAAGATTGATGATGAGCGAAGGATAGATGATGTTTGTGTGAGCTTGGTGGTTGATTTGAGAGGCAGATTAGAGTGTGGACTATGTAGTGTGCAGAGTTGAAGAGACTTGATATATATTGTATCTCTATCATATTGGCAGGCAATCAGTGATCAGGGGATGTTCATTTCATAGGTGTTGGGAGGGTACTCAACATCTAGGTTAGAACTTGACCAACATGTGGCAAAAGGACTTGATCATCTTAAGGGAAAGTGTTCCTTATGAAACAGGTGTTTCACTAAAGCTGGTTAGAAGGACTTGATCATCCTAGGGGCAGGTGCTCCTTGTGAAATAGGTGTTTCACTAAATTTTGGTCAGAAGGACTTGACCAGTCTGATGTTTGTGATCATCTTAGAGGACAAGTAGTCCATGTGTTTGCAGGCTTGAGAGTGGGTTTAATTCCCCAAGAGGGTTTCCCAAATAGATATTGTGTTGTGTGTGTGATCTTGCATTATCTCCATTGTTCATTGCTATAAACATCTTAAATGCTTCATGAATGGTTGTATTGAATTAATTAAGTGTTTGAAGGGTTTGGAAAGTGAATTGGATTGTTTGTCACCATTGATTCACCCCCCCTCTTTGTGATTGTAACTCTAATAGAAGTCAACAATAAAAACATTATTATGACCATTCTTACGCCCTCCAACTGTAGTCCACCTGTCTTTGCCACTAGTCTTAGCGATTTCAAAAGATGGCTTTGTCATGGATTTATTGTGAGAACTAAATAATGCACAATCTATAATTTTATGCTCAGTAAATTGACATCAAAGTTTCATATATTAGGCAAATTAATGTATGAAAATCTTTGTGAATGACAAACATCAACAACTTAAATTTCAACAAAATCCTTAAAGTTGTGGGAGAGGTCAACTTCCACATAAACCCATTTTTTGGGATGAGTTGAATAGAATTTTGGGGACTCTTGACATATAATGTGACCAATGGTGGCCACTATTTAGTCAATAAAATGCGAACAAAGAAATAAAAGTTATTGTAATTCAACCTAGTTTGGGACCTTAGAGGTTGTGAGTTCAAAAGCAATAAAATCACGTCTAAGAAAATAAAACTATAAGAGAACTGGGGATATGCTTGGTAGAAGACTTATTAGAATAATCCTTGCATGGGTTGGGTTTGAAAAAATTAAATTAAAAAAAAACCCTTTTGCCATGTTTTGGATGCCTTCCAACATAATCCCATGTTGCGTCCAAGGAGATTGCATCCAGATTTTCAACATACTTTTATATAAAATTATTCCAACAAAATAACATATTAAATAAAATTGCTCAAGCCTTTACAAGAGGAATCAAATTCATGAATAGGTAAAACAATATCAGATTGAGAGCCTATACCTCATGGAATACTTTGGGAACAAATTTATGAGGCTTCTTGAGCAAGGACACCATTCTTAATAGCTCCACAATCATCTATCATCCATTGTAGTTTCAACAACTGGATTAGACATTTGAGAGGTCATTAAATAAGTTATGATTGCCCTGCCTCCCTAAAAAAATAATAAATGCAAAGGTAAAAGGCCAAATCGCATAGATTCCACTAAGGAAAGTGGTTTGAAAATAAAACAAACACAACAAAAAACAATGGTGGCATGCATTAAACCCTAGCATAACTCATTTCATTCCTGCCTGAGTCACTGTCAAGGCGGTGTCAAGTCCCATCATACTTTACAACATGAAAGATAAGCTACATGGAAATGCTGTTGGATGTGCTGGATGATGATGATGTTTGGTGGCGTGGGTCCAACATTGCTTCCGCTTCATCCACTAAGTCATCTTTGCTGATTGGATTGAAAAGACATCTGGACTGAAAGGTACTAGAAAGATGCCAGTGTTGGGGTCCAGCTTCGCATGCATGATATCGTGGAGTGATGTAGAAATAAGATTCCCACTCCAGTTGTCTTCTTATGATAGTGTGCACGACAGTGTCTTGATCATGATTCTCCTCTTCATGTATGCGGTGTGGGCCATGTCGAGCGATCCACCGGTACAGATGTTCATTGAAAGGAGATCTAATTTTAATCAGCCAGGGCCATAGGGGACGCTTTAATAATTTAGTGAATTGGTGATACAAAAATTCACTATTTAGTCTTTCGATGTAGATGACTCCAGAGTTTTGATGGCGATTTTCCTGGATGGTAGCTGCTGAGGACATCTTTAAATCTTGTCCCACTGCATATGAAATCCTTGTATAATGAGGATGCAACCCTTCTCGCAGAATCTGTTCTTGGACAAGGATGTTCAGAGACAGAAATCCTTGATTATATAGTTTGGTTAAATTGAAACCAGGAATGGGTTGATGCATCAGTGTGGCTGGAGGATTTCTACGAAGCCAATCTGCAATTACACTTTCAGTTCCTTTGATGTGTTCAACAAAAAAATTAAACTAATTAAAAAATGCTTGCCATCTAACATATTTACCGCGACCATCTTTCCAACCATGATCTTTTTCTTTAAAGGTCAGAAATCTAGTACAGTCGATAATTACAACAAAATGGGGCAGATGGAGAAGTTTTAACATGAACTTCTCTAAGCATTTCTTTACAGCATAGATTTCTTTATCAGAAGAAATCCATTTAAGGACATCAGGACTGAAAACTCCACTAGTGAATTCATAGACGAATTCTTTATTATTATGTACACAAACAAGTACTTCTCCCCATGCAATATCGGAGGCATCAGTATAAACTTTCATTTGATCGGATTTTGGGATGTTGAGTTCTAGGAGCAGAGCAACTATGGATTTGATTTTCTGAACAGCTGCTGTATGTTGTTCTTCCCAACAAAAAGCTTTCTTCTTCTAGAGAAGTTCTTGAAGAATGAACCTGTCTTCACCAGAGTTAGGATAAAAGCTATTAAGATAATTTAACAATCCCAAAAATGCTTGAAGCTTAGACTTATCTAGCTTCTCTGGAAAACTGATGACTTTCTCCTTGATATGTGGCTGTATCTGCAGTCTGGAATCTCGGACTATCATACCGAGAAAATTACATTCAGTTTTAAATAACTGAATCTTTGTCTCAGAGAGGACAATTCCTGCATCTTGAGCCAGTTGAAAGAACTTGGAGAGATGAGTAAAATAGTCAGTCAAACTATTGCTGAAGATTAGTATATCATCAATATATACAAAAAAAAAATTAGAAGTGCCCTAGAAGATTTTATCCATATGAGCTTGATAATATGCTGGTGCATTCATCAAACTGAAAGGCATCACAATCCACTGGAAATGGCCAAAAGGGTGGCTGAATGCTGTCTTTTCTCTGTCAGCTTCTTTGACTTTGATCTGATAAAAGCTGGACTTGCAGTCAAACTGGGAGAAGTATTTACACGTTGCTACTTTCTCCAACAAATTGCTTTTATCTGGAATTGGATATGGGAATCGCTGTGTAATAGCATTCAATGGTCGATAATTGATGACCATCCTTTTCTTTCCTCTCTTCTGTTCTGAATGTTTGTTCACCATGAAAGAAAAGCAACAGAAAGGAGAAGTTAATTTTTCAATGAAGCCATTAGCCTCCATTTCTTTGATCTGGAGTTCCATATCGTTATAATCTTGAGCTGGTATTGGGATCTTCTTCCCAATCTTCATATGCTTACCTTCGAGGATTTTGATATCCATCTCAGGCATAGATTTAGACTAAAACTGCTGAGGGTTGTCAGAACAGATAGTGGTTTTAATCTTATCTCCTATTTCTTGGATTTCAGTTGGGATTATTATTGCTGGCACTTGAGTCATGGACCTTAGAAATTTCTCAGTGGCATAAATGAGGTGAGGAATTTTTAGCCTTTCATTTTCTATTGTAAACATGATACTCTTGGTGGTTGAACCATAGGGCGAGTATCTGTCAATAAAGGCACCGCCTAGAAGAATATCTACAAGCATTCTATCTAAGGCAAAAAAGTCAGCATGGAAGATTTTATTTTGAATTCGAAGGGTCTGCTGATGTTTATACTTATTACAGATGAAACTATTCCCTTGGACATCTAAGCTCTTATAAGCTAAGGCATCATCTAATGTCTTCCAGTCATGGATGAGTTGTGATTTAGCAAAGGAGAGAGAAGCTCCTGTATCTATCTGGGCATCTACAAGTCTGCCATTAATCTCCAAAGTAATAAACTGGGCAAACTTTCCATTAATCAGCTGAGTAAGATAAGCTGGTTGTGGAATTTCCAAAGGAGGAATACTAGTACATACCAATTTTTGTCTCCCTGGATCCTAACCAATGGATCGTTCAGCGTAGATGTCTTCTATTTTTGGTTCTGCTTCTTCTTCCTGAAGGTTACTGCATTCACCAAGGCAGTAATCTTGGTCAGATTAGAAAGAGCTTTCTACTTTGTCATCCTTATCTTCTTCTTCTGTGGGCAACATTACATCCCACTGTGGCTCTATCATTGGCGTATGAATTTCTCTTGGAGGATCGTTGCTGGTGAATTTATTTTTTATCCAAGAGTCACTGGGCTTAAAAGAGCTTGGATATTGCAAAGGAGGATGTTGAGGCCTTTGCAATGTTGGTGGCATCCTTGGCATAGAGGGCTGTCTCCCTCTAGATGTTCCTTCTCCCCTGGAGTGTCCTCTTCCTTTGGATTTCTCTGGTCTCTCTGGTACTTCATGATGATGTCTAGACCAGGTTCCATGTGCTTCATATGGTATTTTTGAAAAGTCATGATGTCGAGGTTGGTACCATGGG
This sequence comes from Torreya grandis, assembly GCA_037957365.1. Classification (NCBI taxonomy): domain Eukaryota; kingdom Viridiplantae; phylum Streptophyta; class Pinopsida; order Cupressales; family Taxaceae; genus Torreya; species Torreya grandis. The sequence goes on from JARHVA010002867.1 coordinate 922,715, forward strand.
CATTGCATGTTGGTTAGCGGTTGTTCCAAGTCATCGGCTAATGACTCGAGAGCATCTGCATCATCATAGTCTACTTGATCTTCTTCGGGGAGATCATCTAGAATTGGTTCATAGATGTCATCCTGTAGGTAAAGATCTTCATCAAAATCTACAATATCTCACCACGCTGCTGCGTTGGAGGTGAAAACAGCTTTGACTGCAGGGTTCTTGCAGTGGCATTGAGGAGCAATATGGCCAGGTTTGCGACAGATGTAAAAAATTGGCTGTTTGGATGGAGGACGAGCAGTTCATCATTTCTTGAGGAAACGATGAGGAGGTGCATAGGAGTGCTTACGAGGAAAGGAGCGACGCTAAAAAGAGAGACGTTTGCGACGCTGCTTTTGCTATTTGCGAGGCTGTACAAATGGCCTACAACCAAATGGGGCTATTTCTAGAAATGTGGGAGTGATTTGAGAGGCTTGATGCTTGGTGAGCTTCTGGATAGACTTAGTCTCAGAGACTAAGCACATAGCTTGCTGCTTAGAAAAGTCAATCACATCTGAGAGAGAGAGATCTTCAATTGTCAGTCCCTTAATATCAATATAAGAAATTACTCTATCAATAAGATTATATGGTAGAGCATGCAAAAACTTGATCTTAATCTTAGTGGATGAAAAGCTCTTGCTTTCATATGCTAATTCTCTAAACTATTTGGCAAAAGCATCAAACTGCTTTAAGTCACAAAGCTCCATCTTGAGAAGCCATTTCTTTGATTCCAGTTCTCTATTACCAACTAGAGGTACAAACTCACTAATCAACAAATTAAATAATGTTGCTAAAGAATCAGGCTGGTTATGTACACGCTCATACTGTTCGGCTTCGGTCATGGTGTTCCACCATTGATTGATAATACCCCAGAAAAACTTTGATGCGAAACAAGTGGTTCCAGCTTGATCTAAATGTGTATTAATAGTGATAACTCTCATGGAGTTACACCAGGCAGTGATCTCATTGAGTGGATTCAATAGATCATCAATGTTTAGATACCAAGGCTGCAACTGGAGATGTGTTCTTTGCATAAGGGTAGTATTAGACTGCTTTTTGCTAGTCTTGAAATTGGAGCCAGAAGTCATAGAAAAATGAGGCTTTGTAGCAGAAGATTCTGCTTGCTGATCCTGTTTAGAAAGCCAATCTAAACTATCTTCTAAAGTATCTAGTTTAGAATCAATAGAAGACACTTTTTTCTATATCTTCTCTACATTATCTTTTATATACAAAACATCTCGACAGAGATCATCAAAATTCTCTGTGAAGTGAGAATTGAACCTTGCCGTATAATTTCTTTGTTTGAACTCATTTGAGAGTTCAACATCTCCTTGGTAAGCAACTGAAAAATACTGTACAGTTCCTGCTGGCTGCTTATGGACTCCGTTATGAGGTGGCCATCTTCCACCTTTATACAGACTAACTTTGTTCTCTGTGTAAAATTCCAGACTATCTTCTCTTGGAAGATTCATCATTGTACAGGGTAATTGATCATTTGGATCATTCCCTTGGTTGATCTCTTCATCTTCAATCAAAATATGACCTGTTTTGATAGTTCTACGAGAAGAGGAAGTAGATGGTCTAGATGGAGACAAACGGGAAGAATTTACAGACAAAGATTTGGGAAGTATATTTATAGTTCTGCCATCACTCTTATGTATTGTGGCTTGACCTTTCATTCTGGGAGAAACATTTTTCAACCAGTCAAGTTTCCAATCAGAAGGTATTTCTATAGACTCTATATGGTCTTTTTGAAGTTGGACAGTACCACTTAATCTTCTGGCATAAGGCAGATTTTCTAAGATCTTTGGATGATTAGTATTTGTCATACTATAGACAACATATATGTTAATAGAAGCATACTTAAATTCACCAAACATATCAAGACCAAATAGGGAGGTGAATAATCCCCAACAATCTAAAGATCCATTTTAAACTTCTTTACAACCTTTATCGCGAACTGCGACAAAGAGGTTAGGACAAAAATCAAAACAAATAACTTCATCGTTCAAGCGACCAAGACTGGATATTTGACAGGAATGCTTAAAACTGACTTGACGACGATCACACAAAGCAAGATATATAACAGGCTTAATATTACCGGGAATCAAAGGAGTTATATGAATTCTTATAAGACCAAAGTGAACAAATTTCACATCTTCATGTGACCTGATATAATTGATTTATGGTTTAGGTAATAAAGAGAGCAAATTTGTTTGGAAACTCTTCTTTGGCTTATAACTGATTGTTAACTCGATAGATTTGATTCTAGGTTTTACAAAAGATAAATAGGTAGAATTATAAACAAACTTAGATTTCAATAATTCAGACTTCTTATAGACATGTGAAGCTTTAATAGCCGGATGTTTATACAGGCTATTTTCTTTTTCAAGGTTTTCTTCTGTAATCTCAATATCTGGACAGTTAGATATTTATTCGGGAATGAAGGACGGGAGTTCATAGGTTCCTTCTAGTTCAGATTCATTTACTAGTTCTACAGTGGAAGAGGTAGAAGCCTTGCCGAATTCCATGGCTGAGAGATTTGAGATCTGGTAAGCGAGAAAATTCTGATAAGGGAAACAGAGGATGCAGAGATAAAAGAGGCCTATGACAATTTTAAAAGCGGCCGAAGACTCGATGCAATAAACTTTCCCAAAGAATTTTTCAAAGCAGAGAACTCAAAAAGTCAAAGCTAGAAATTCTTACAGAATAATAATTCTCCCAAAATAGCTAACAATAGATCTGTGTTGGCTCTGACACCACCATCAATCCTCAAAATAAAATATTTTGAATGATTATAACTTGTATTTAGATCTCTTAATTTCTTCTAAAACTACATCTCATAATTGTCAATACCCTTCCCATTTAAGAAGAGTGAGCCAATGCACTCAGTTAGTAAAGTGGGTTTTGATCCGATGAACCCTTTCTAAAATGTCGTCGATGGTGTTCTCTACAATTTGTAAACACTGAAGGGAACTAATACACTCAGTTGTGTTGACCTAGTAAACATGTTAAAACTATAGATACACCTTTTGGAAATGATGATCAATGCATTGATGATAAAAAAAAATTAGATACGAGTAGAAGCGAAGAGGGTTTTGACGGGGCCACTCAACCCGATACCAAGTCAACCATATCAACCGGATAAACGAAAGAAACAGTAGACTTGAACACCCTTAACAACAAGCCTACAATGAACAAGAAAGACAACATTCAAAATCGCTGCGAGAAATCAACCAAAAGAACACAAAGCCACAGACTTTAGCTAAACATCCGTAAAAAATATGCCAAGGGGGAGCCAAACATCCCACAGGTTGTCATCAACCAAACCGACCTAAAACACTAAAAGCTACCAGAAAAGACACCCAGAAGAAACAACAACAAATCGCTGGGATCGGTCTTCTTCCGCGTACGGATACATTGATGATAATTGAGATTGTTACACTCCATAATTTTAAGATTCTAAAATCTAAATATCAATCTTTATCGAAAAATCGTTAATCCATTGGTGAAGTTGCTTGTGTCACAAAAAGCCCCTAAAAATCAACCATTGGTGAAGTTGCTTGTGTCACAAAGAACCCATAAAAATCAATTCTCACGGGATGCAAAATCCTAACACCATATGATTAATAACAACTTGTAATGTCCTTACTCTAGGGTTTGCATGGAGTGGATGAGCCAATGGCGCTGTTATGAAGGAATTGTAACTATAGCATTCCATTCAGCAGTGGAAAGTGAAGTCCTTAAACACACTTTAGCATTCCATTCAGCAGTGGAAAGTGAAATCCTTAAACACACTTTAGCATTCCATAAATAAATAGACGGCGATATAATCACTTTTGAGGACAAGGACTGTCACAATATTGCATTGTCATCGTCTTACAAGTAGATTTGGGTAACAATGCATACTACCAATGCATATGCCAATGCCATCCACTGCCAATCTCAATGCGTTATGTAGAGAGAGTCGGTTTATAGAGGCGCTACACATTCTGCTTACTACGAACAATCCCCCTGTAGACTCCAACACATATCTTCAACTATTGCAGACCTGCATTGCCAATAATGCGCTTTCACAGGGTAAACGAATCCACTCTCTCATCACTCACTGGGGATTTGAATTTACCCCACGCACTTTTTTTCAAAATAACATTATCAACATGTATGCCAAATGCGGGAGTTTGCTGGATGCTCGTAAAGTTCTTGACGACATGAAAGAACCAGACAGCATCTCATGGAATGCGATCATTGCAGGTTACAGAAGACATGGGTATCCTCACCAGGCATTGGCACTGTTTCATCAAATGCAACGAACCGGTGTCCAACCCGATCAGTTTACCTTTGCCACCATACTCCCAGCCTGTGCCAAGACAAGAGCTTTGGAACAGGGTATACACATCCATCAAAGCATAATGGAAATGGGATTTTTCTCAGATGTTGTAGTTGCGAATTCCCTGGTAGACATGTACGCAAAATGTGGAAACATTCACAAAGCACGTGAACTGTTTGACAAAATATCTCAAAAAAATGTGGTTTCATGGAATGCTATGATTGCAGGATATGCACAAAATAATGTTCTTGACACGGCTTTAAGGATTTTCAAAGAAATGCCTCGACCCGATGTTATCTCATGGAATGCCATGGTTGCCGGTTATGCACAAAATGGGTTTGTTGAAAAAGCCTTGGAGACATTTAAGCAAATGCAATTAGCAGGTTTAAAGCCAAACTCCACAACCTTTGCCAGCATCCTCCCAGCCTGTGCCAAAATGGGAGGTTCAGAACAGGGTATAGACATACATAAAAGCATAATCGAAAATGGATTTTTGTCAGATGTCGTAGTAGCTAATGCCCTGGCAGACATGTATGCAAAATGTGGAAGCATACCCAAGGCACGTGAAGTGTTTGACAAAATGCCTCAAAGAGATGTGGTCTCATGGACTGCAATGATTGCAGGATATGCACAGAATGGGTTTGTTGAAAACGCCTTGGAAACTTATAAGCAAATGCAATTGGCAGGCATAAAGCCAGATTCCAAAACCTTTGCCACCATTCTCCCAGCATGTGCCAAAATGGGAGCTTTAGAACAGGGAATGGACATCCATCAAAGCATAATTGAAAACGGATTTTTCTCAGATGTCATACTTGTAAGTGCCCTGGTAGACATGTACGCAAAATGCGGAAGCATACAGAAGGCATGTGAACTGTTTGACAAAATGCCTCAAAAAAATGAGATCTCATGGAATACTATGATTGCAGGATACACACAAAATGGGTTTGTTGAAAAGGCCTTGGAAACTTTTAAGCAAATGCAAATGGCAGGTGTAAAGCCAGACTCCATAACCTTTGTCAGCATCCTTCCAGCCTGTGCCAAAGTGGGAGCATTAGAACAGGGTATGGACATTCATCAAAGCATAATTGAAAGCGGATTTTTGTCAGATGTCGTAGTTGGGAATGCCCTGATTGACATGTATGCAAAATGTGGAAGCATACACAAGGCACGTGAACTATTTGACAAAATGCCTCAAAGAAATGTGATCTCATGGAATTCCATGGTTGCAGGATATGCACAAAATGGCTTCTGCATGGATGCTTTCAAACTCTTTGAACTAATGAAGCACTCTGGAACATACCCTGACCATGTAAGCTTCGCCTGTGTTTTATTTGCATGCAGCCACGCAGGTTTAGTGGATGAGGCCTGTAAATACTTCCATGACATGATTGACTCTTATTGCATTATACCTAAAATTGATCATTTTGTCCGCATGGTTGACCTTCTAGGCCGTGCTGGCCATCTTGAGGAAACTCTAAACTTTATTATCAAAATGCCAATTAAACCTGTGGAGGTGGTGTGGACATGTTTGCTTGGTGTCTGTAGATCACGTAAGAATACAGGCTTAGGAGTATTTATAGCAACTCTCATTTTTGAGCTGGATCCTAAAAATGCTGCAACTTATGTTCTTCTATCAAACATCTATGCAGAAGCGGGCAGGTGGGATGAGGTTCAAATGTTAAGAAAATTGATGAAAGAAACAGGAATAAAAAAGATACCTGGATGTAGTTGGATTGAAGGCTATAAAATGGTACATGCTTTTTGTGTAGGAGACAGATCACATCCACAGACACAGGGTATCTATGCAATGTTGGCGAAATTGTCCTGGGAGATAAAGGCAGCAGGGCATTTTCCAGATTCAAGACAAGTACTGAATGATGTGGAGGAGGAGGAAAAAGAATCATTCCTCAGCCACCATAGTGAGAAGTTGGCAATTGCATTTGGATTGTTAAACACACCCCCGGGAACAACTATCAGAGTTGTCAAGAATCTTCGAGTATGTGTTGACTGCCACACTACAATCAAGTTTATCTCCAAGATTGTTGCAAGGCAAATTGTTGTGAGAGATGCAAACCGGTTCCATCATTTCAAACAAGGACAATGTTCTTGCGGAGATTATTGGTGATGCTAAGTGAAGCAATCTGTAAACATAGTTTTGCCCTATAACAAGGTAAAAAGTGTCAGACCTGCACTGAGAAAGAAGGGATGACATTTTATTTTTAGTTTCGAAAAATAGTAAAAGGAGAGAAACGCTGGAAAGATGCTTGGCTAATAAGAAATGTGAAAGAAGAGCTTACAATCAATCCAATTCTTAGAGACGATGGGGAGCATCTTTGGATAATTTTTAACTCCAACCCGTTGTCATCCTGCATGATCGTTTTGTCTGGATTAATTGTATCATCTTTTGCCTATGTCGGGGCTTCCATTTAATTATGCATTCAAATTTATATATATTCACGTGGTTTTTGTCTCATTCATGGTTTGAAATTTAAATTGTTGGATCAAGCTGTCTGTTATGGCATGCACAATTTAAAAAAAATTGTTGGATCACATCTCTTTGCTTTCTAGGAAAGTTAATATGTTTGGGAACTCACAATTTTTTAAAATATATATTTTTATTTTTATTTGTTTGTTGGTTTAAAAAAAATTATTAGAATTTATATATGGTGTTTAAAAAACTTGCATGATGAATTTTAAGATTGAAGTTAGAGATAAAAATATATAATTTATATATGTAAAAGTAAATTCACAATGTATATTACATTGTAATTGTATGTACGTCATATCAAAAAATTGTGCACAATGATGTTTGTAAATTGATATTAGTAAGAGGGTCAAAAAGTGACCCAAAGATAGCTAAATGGGAAATGGTCCTTCCTCCGAGCCTAATCCAACTATGGATATTGAGCAAAAGTACATAATTTTTAAATAATGGTTGATTGAATAGTCAAAGGAAAGTATATGTAGTCTTTATGGGTTTGAAATAGGAGGAACTTGGGTGTATGAGAACACAATAAATTCTAAGGACTATGTAGACTACAATTGGGAACTCTAAAGACTTAGTATACCTTGATGGTGTAGCTCCTATTCTTGAATCCTCAAAGCCTTTATAGTAACTTGTATTCCTTTGGTTAAGCTCCACAACCCTAATTCATCTCCTTCTTCCCTAGAGGGAATTACATGTGAAGGTAGAGGAAAAGAAGTAGTTGTTTGAGAAATGATTAAAGGAAACCAATAAATATGGATATATATTCCTAAAATTAGGCTTCAATTTTAGTCCACATCATTAGTGTTGTTGAAGACATTGAAAGAAATCAAAATGTTATTGGCTTGGCCAATAACGTTGGCCAAAACAAGGTGCTAAATGGAATGTCTTTGTTTGTGCTAAAGACACCACCTATAAGAAGGCAAATTAAGGAGTGGGTCAGAGGAAAGCTCGAGAGGCAAGAAGGAAAATTTTTATGGTATGAATGTGGTATAAACAACAACCACAACACATCTCTTGCATAGTACTTGAAGCCATCTCACCCCGATCCCAAATTTGGGAGGTTAATGTGCCAATAAGACTTGGGAAAGAAATGTGTCAGTGAAGTGATTTTAATGTGGATACATATTCCCCTCAAAGGTCATTGCTCTTCACAATAGTGGAACGAGAGAGAATGCTTCATGCAAAATATATGCAACAAAAATGTATGAAATGATGGCAATAAATAAGATAAATCAAACTGAATAAATAAAGATACAAATGTTCACATACATGGATGATGGAGAGATATTACCATTCATGTCAATCATTGGTGCTAGGTCGAGTCCAGTGAATAGGTGTTAAGATAGGTTTGACAAGGATTCAAAATAGATGACTTTTGTAAACTTTTAGAAAAATAAACAATTAGTAGGTCATAAAATTCCTTGTGGCATCAAAACTCTAGTGCTCGTTATAGTTTGTTGATAGGGTCAATAGTTGAAAATTTATATTTGTTTTAGGAAATTTGAGGAAAATCTTCCTCAAGGTAAATTATTCCAACAAACTTTGCATTGGAGTCAGTCAAAATTTAAAGCATTCTTAGCTCATTTTAGCACTGCACCATTAAGACCTAAGAGCCAATACACAAAAACCACACTGTGTTAGGACATCGACTTTAGTGAAGCTGCTCATTTGAGACTCACAATAGTTTGCATCGAACCCTCAATGCTTAAATAGTTTTAAACTAGTTTTAGAAGATGAAATCAACATAATATACATCATAGAAAAGTTTCCCTTGGGATACCGACCCTTTCTAGAGGTCTAATGTAAGAAAATATGGTAAAAATATGTGCACGAAGTGGATTTCATTGACCATAAAAAATGAATACATAATAGAAAACTAAGAAGTGATCCCCGACCCTTTCTAGAGGTCTAATGTACGAAAATATGGTAAAAATATGTGCACGAAGTGGATTTCATTGACCATAAAAAATGAATACGTAATAGAAAACTAAGAAGCGACTACATCAACCCATTACTCATAGCTTCAAGTACTTGCCATTGTTGGTGCACATGTGTAGGGAGTTGGCTAAATTTAGCAAGTGTTGTGCCTTCCATTCATCCAACTACTATTGGAGGAATATAATCAAATCTTCATTCGTCTAACTACTATTGGAGGAATATAATCAAATATTCATTCGATAACCCAACAGGTACCAGTAGAAGGACAATCTCCCTTTTTTTCTCTTGTCCACTTTGATCTTAGGAAAAATTAGAACCAAGGTGAGTTGTGTCACTTCTACAAAGGACACAATGACCTGAACTAAATTTACAAATAGATCAAATAGGTCCTCTGGTGGGAGTTGGCTAGATTCTTCTTTGTTACCTTTATTAGGGTCATGCATTGTCCAGTAGACACTGCACTGACCTTCTTGTTAACCTGCACCTCTATCCATGGGGACGTCTTTGTCTGGTAGCTTACTTGTATCGATCTTCTTTGGAGGGTTTGCTAAAGGTGTATACTGCTTTGATTGAATGATTAGCCAACTGTTACATTTCCTACATTTTTCCTTTTGATGGTATGGAGACTCAAACAAAGCCCACTCAAAGAACCTCCATTGCTTAGTAAAACTAGAAAGAAGATTTAGAGGGAGACAAGTTGTGCATTGTCAAACTAATGTCACACATAGGGGTCACAAGAAGAGGATTTAAAATAGATGGGCTTCTCCTACACTCCATTAAAACCTTGTGCAGTAGAATATCATTCCTTTCCTTACTCAAGATTCACATTTGAAACCATCACTTTATCCTCCTCATTTAGCTAGGTGCTAGGTGAAACATCAAACCTCATGAGCCAAGTAAAAAGAAAGTCATATATGAGCGCCTATCCATTTTAGTGTCAAACAAATTAAACCTAGTGCACATTTAACATGAAGGGTAGTTGATGTGGGAGATACGTAAGGTCAACATTCATGAACCGCATCTCAGTGTGGTGCCCAAATGAAGAATCTAGTTTTATTATAATAAAGCATCTAAAACATCATAGATATGTTGGGAAGATTGGACATCTGATCCTTCAATGCCTCAACCTAGGTTTCCATTATCTTTCAGTGTTTAGTCTCATTGCACTTACTACCATAAACATGGTAGTATAGATGGGTAAGCTAGTACATAGGCACCTTAGTAAGGTCTCTTGCATCTTCTCTTCAAGGGAACCCATGGTGCACCAAAACATACAATATTAAAAGCAACCCCTGGAAGGCTTTGTTGCTATCATCCATGGAATCATACGAGTTCGTGAACATGTCATTTTTTATGAACTCATAAAAAATGAAATTTGACTTCATTGGCCTTAATTTTTTAGTTAGCATAGGCATCATTGATTGTATTTGCATCTCTTCAAGCCATATTGATGATTTTGGTGGCAAGAATTTGAATCATTGTGAGGAATTTCGCTTCTAACATTTCATCAATACCCATGCATCAACCCCCTCACTAGCTTTATACAAATTTTTTTATCTATTATGTATTCCTCCATGTTCCCAAAATTACCACTAGGTTGGCACGAGGTGGTTCTAAATATGGGTAGAGATGATTATAATTAAGCATTGTCACTTGATGGAATATGAGAAAGTTGACCTCAATGATCATCTACTCATTCAGATAGAGCACACCATGACATAAGCGACTCACTGAGAATTAGAGTGTCTGCAACTTGTTTTTGATACATGACAATTGTGGTGTTGGCAAGCCCACACCCAATATGGAACACAAGTGATGGTTTTAGTCCTCGTACCTCCATTATGTCAATCTACCAATATATGCCCTCTATTTTGGGTCACCTAATCACTAGTGGGAATTGAACCTAGGTCACCAATATGCCAACGCATCTGCTTTAACCATTGCACCACAACCTGGTGGATAGAGCATCCATGAATTATTGAAATATGGTAATTTAAAGAGTTGCAACACGTCTTTAACCTATAGTTGAATATCCACCTCCAATCACAATCATAACTCTATGAGAGAATAAGTTTATGGGCTAGCACATAACCCTTGACAGGTGACATTACAGAAAATCTGACATCTTGTGATTATATTCATCCACAAAAAATTTCTCTAGCTAACCAAACAATCCCCCACAACTATAATTTCATATAATTTGGTTAGAATTTATACATGGATGGGGCATCTTATTCATAATATTACGACCCATATCATCTATTTGTGATGTTTGCATAAGGTCACATTGTCGTATTTTTAATCCATTAGGGATAATAACTACTGATGAATTTCACGTCATATTTTATTCACCTCTTTATTTAATGCCATTAAAATATGCTCTTTTATTTCTCACACATGTGGGTACGATGCTACAACACTTCTTAAAAATAGTAAATTCTCTCTATCCTCTTTCAATTCTCTTCACTTAAGCATAAACTCATAACAATGTGAAAACATTTTATAGTTCATTCCTTTTATAGCATTTTCCTGATCCAATGGTCATCTCGTTGTCACATCACATTTTTTATCACCTTCCTTCCTACAAGTTGTGAAGCGTCCCTGCATTCTTATTTGGCATCCTACATGTTTTACACCACATGACAAATGTGCACCTATAACATGACACTCACCATTCCACATGGATTTTAGGTTGCCACACACTAGCTAATCATTTAGTCACGAAACTTATTGTTAAACTCATCTAGTGTGTATCCTATTTATAGTGCATGCTATATCCTTTCCTTTGGATCTCAACTCTCTTTTACACCACTTCCTTATTCTCTTCATTTCTTATTGTTGTGTACTTTGCACTGCCTCAAACCTTTTTAGTCTTTCAACTTCAACTTTTAACCTATCAATTCCCGCTACGCCTAATCACTATGCAATCCATATCTTCATTGTGTCATCTTGTCAATCATATCCTTTCCCCATACATATCTACAACATGTATATGATTTTAATCCAAAATTACCATGCATGTATTTGTTGAACCCTAATTCATCTATTTTCTTTTTACCCATGTTATTTTTGTTTTCCTTAGGAGTCACCAAATTAGACCAACCTAGAAACTTAGGCATCTAGCATGAGGTCTCAAGGAACCTTCGATCGACTTGCCTCATTGTAATTACCAACTCTTTTTTTTTGATATTATAAATGATGGAGAAGGGCACTCACCCATTTACAAATAAATAAAGGCATTATGCACATGCCAAAAAAACAAAACCAAATACAAGGATACTATATAGCAAGATAAACATAAAAAAACCATCATAGCAAGAAGAAGGAAGTAGTTAATGAAAACCATGGATACTTTATCACAATGGTTAAACCATTTAACTTTCTCTAATTCTATTCCAGGTTCAGTCTCTTTGCCCATTGTAATTCTATGAAAACCCTTGGCTTACAAAATGATTTCCATTCTGGATTTTCATTCGTGATAATTAAATGGTGTGAGAAGACTTAATGAAATTAAATCGATAATGCAAAAAAGAGGTTGTTGCAGAAAGGAAAGAAGAAAAGCAAAAACTAAAATTGCATAGCACCACACAGTACCCCTTTATAACTATGAAAGTGACCCCCCTTTAAAGTTGTTAATACAAGCATGCTCATATAGACGTCGGGCAGAACTGAGAATGTGTCTTGAGCAATTAGTGCGTAAGTACAAGGAACTAGAGGGATGTCAGGGTCAGCGACTAGTGTATCCATGAGAGTAAAATAGTTGGTTTTAAAGAAGTTGTAATTGACCCAAAATGACCACCAGTGCATAAAGCATTAAAAAATAAGCATACACCAGTGCATAAAGTGACCTTTTTTGAGTGCATGTAAAAGGGTAGTCAGACTCCACCATGTGTGCACGTGGGGTTCTTAGGTTTTGATGTGTGTACATGTAGGGATGTCAGAATCCAACAGGTGCATACATAGGGTGTTGGGTTTCAACTAGTGTGCTCATAGGGGTGTCGAGTTCTAGTAAGTTTGCACATAAGAGTCTTTGATTCACCAAGGATGTAGACAAAAGTGTTAGGTTCTATCAATGATCTAGACAAGGGTGTTAGGATCCAACAAGATTGCTAGTAGAAGGGTGAAAGTCCACTTAGGTTATAATGTCTATCAAGGCCTATTTTCCCATCGCTATAAGTCTGACCAAAACCAAAAATAACTAAATTTGCCTGTAAGGGTTAGAAATTCCACCAAAACTGGAAAACTCAAAAAAGTATAGATTTACTACAGCTCCTCCAAAACCTAGCAAAGACCCATTTGATAAATAAAAAAACCTATAAAATCCCATAATTTTTCCCCTGATTTGAGAACCCCACTATATAGGTATATGCAGAATCATCGAAAAAGCCCCAAACCCCTCTAAAAATGGTCAATAATGGTTGTCGTGAACCTGGGTCAAGTTTTTATATGAATTTAGGGTTTTGATGTCTTTCAAATCTGATGGTGCAAATGTTTTGTGATTAGAAAATTCAGTTGTATAATTTACATGGATTTTCACGAAATCTCACCAAACCTATGAAATCATCAAAAATCAAGAAAACCAACAAGAACACTAGCAAGAAAGATCTCACCAAGGTTATAAGAAATGACAAAATAGTCATCAGATCAGAGCTCTAGGAGTAGGTGAGAGAAATGCAAAGCAAAAGTGATTTTCATATTAGTCCATTAGTCAAAAAGTATAAGAGAGATACATTATATAGTGAGAGACTAGGTCACCAAAAAAGTAACAACTCAACTCACTATTATAAAACACATTATGTGTATTTTCCCCTAATGACATTAATAGCTAATTAACAACCACGTAGGTAAAACTGGAAGTGGTAAAATCCCTACATAACAAATATACACAAGCAACTTGTAACATTAGTATATTTAACAACTCAGGTATCCAATAATCTATCAATGTGAAAGTAAGTGAGCTAATAAATCATGCAATGTAATGTACTAAAGTAGGAAAGATAGGGATAGTTAAAAAACAATATAACATCTATAGAGATCTGTGACTATTTTGTATCTAAAAAAATAGAGCCTATATTCATTGAGATAAGTCAATTGTAATATGAGAAGGGCGCTATGTGATGCTATTTGGGTTAGAGTAATTTTGCCTATGTAAAATTTTTGGGCTTAAGACAATATTGACACCTGCAACTACATTTAAAAATGACAACTTATATGTTCTGAAACTCACTCAAATACACTTGTGAAGCATAAATGGTATGAAACTGGATATAAATAATTAATAGGTAACTAAGCACAAATTAATTGATGGAAATGAACTAAACATAATCATGCATAGGTCATTATTTTTTTTATTTTCATAAATATTATATTCTTTTGTATTTGGATAAATATATGAAAACATGAAAATGAGAAATATACTTACCAATGAGCCTCGAAAAAGAATCACAATCAATAGGTCCTATATTTAACAAAGAAAGGATGAATTCTCGCAAATGGAAAGTGTCATGCCACTATGAAGTAATTGATCTCAGTTCATAATTTAAAAATTGATCTGATTTTATACCATGAATACCATTATCATGATGATAAATTATAGCATGTTGTGTATGTTGGGTAGCATGAGGAACTATAGGGTTCTTTGGAACACATCATGGAGTGTAATAACTCTAAATTGGTGTCCTATGTGGAACACTTTTAATTCCCTATGATGCCAATATATAATGTATTGGAATAAAAGATGACTTTGTAGGATCTGTAACAAACTGTTGATTAAGTGGATTTTCAAGGATGGGTCTCCTTGGAAAGTTTTCCATTTATTTATATTGAACTTTCTGTGTTGGTTGAACCTCTTGAGATTGTTCAATTGAACCATGTTGTGTAGGAACAACGACCTTTGGTTGGAGAGGGTACTCATATGGAATACATGAACCATGATTACTTCATTAACAAATATATACTTTAAGCATATGTGAAATATGAAAGGTACTACATGAATTTTTTGAATCCAAGGACGCACCAATAACATATTGAAGACTCTTGCACTAGGTATTACTATAAAACTAGTGGCCACATGTGTTGGACTAGCCTGTAATGGTAATTTGATCTCACCAATAGAAATCTAAATGTGACCATTGATTACTATTATCGATTGAGAGACATTCTTATTTGTATACCCGATATGTGAGAGAAGTGTGATGGTGCACATATTCACACTTAACCCATTATCAACCATGACACTCTTTATCTCTTAGTGATCAATATAAGCTTTGATGAATAAAGAGTACAAATCAGAATCATCGTCAAAAATCTCATGCTTTGTAAATGTGATGAGTGGCCTGATGACATTTCAATAATATATGTACCAATGATTCCATTCAATAGATGGGGTGCCTTTGTATGATAATAAACTTGTGGAGGGTGTGCATTTTATGTGTAATGGACCCTTGATGCATCTATCATCTCTTGACCTCTATGCTTGGGAGAAGGATCACTGAATATTTTAATTTGTTTGATTCTCACTTGGTTATGCCGACATCAATGATGTTCTTTCTAGCATATTTTGAATCTTGTGCCTCAAACTAATGCATCTATTAGTAGTATGCCCTGGTGCTCGATGATAATCACAATAAACATTCCAATCAAATCCTTTTGGAAGAGTCTTAGTCATAACAACCTTTTTAATGGGATGGGGTGATATGACCTTACATTCTAATAACTTATGCAAAACCATGTAGGGAGCTTTCGATAGGTTGGAAAATTGTCTTCTTGGAGGAGTCGATAATACAATGCACATAGTAGGTTCTGAAACTACATTCATTGTTGCCTATTAATCACTCTTGTTCTCATTTGAGATCACTTTGTATGGTGGATTAATATTATTCTTTACATGATAAGTATAAATTGGGTTAGTTTCATACTTGAGCTTATTCATTATTATCAACTTGACATCTCTTTCCTTCATTGTGACACAAATCCATGAATGAAGAAAACATCTTGAACATAATAGATTCTTGAAAATGTGGAAGCAAAATTTGCTTGAATATATATTGCAACACTTTATTTGCTATAGGATTTGTCATTTTGGATAACATGGTCTTATACCTTAAGATATATTTTATGATAGGCTTGTTGGATTCTTGTTTGAGTTGAGCAATCTAAGCGTATGAAATATTCTCATTTATGTTGATTGAGAAGTGTGTGAGGAAAAAATTTGCTAATGGATTAAATGCATTAATTGACTGATGTGGTAAATCATAAAACCATAATAAAGCATATTCATTTAAATTTCTTGGAAATAACTTAGTCAATAATCTATCATTGGATGCATAGTCCAAACATGTTACGTGAAAAACTTTCAATGCTACTCAGGGACACTTTTTTCATCATATAATGTAAGCTTATATGCCACACAACTAGTTGGTAGAGTATATGTTATGCCAATGGAATATACAATAAATTTTGTGAATCAAGTGCTTGATTAGAATTCAAAGCACTTTGTTCCATTTACAACATAATTTGCAGAGCTAAAATAGTCTACATAAGGGATTACACATCAAGAATAAAGTGCGAGTTGACCAATGGTGGTGCCTCCAATGATTATGTGGGAATTGCATGTTAATCTAAGGAAACCCTTGGGTTTCCCCCATAGTAAATGGTGGTACAAAAGTTGTATCAAATTAAGTAGAAAAGGATAAAAAACCCATAGTCATTGAAGTTTCAGATGATTGACCTTCAGATGCTTTCCTCATTTTCCTCTTTAACAATTTTATGAACACATGTTGCATGTATTTATACTTTGCAAGGTAACTTATTAATTATATTTTATCCATGTCATCAAATATATTAAAGATGATGTTGTGAACTAAAATTTGGAAATGCTCAACTTGAGTACCACTTAATCTAGCACTTTGTCTAAGATAGGTATAAACAACTTTCTTAGATTGAAAAAAATATGAAATAGAAACCTCAAATATCGTTACTAATAAATAATTTACCAATTTTGAAACCCCTAATACAAAAATTGGAAAAAAAAATAAAAAAATGAGAGAAACTCTAACAAAATTTATGGTTAGTGTTTTGAAATATTCAATCAATTGACAGGGTCACAAATATGTTTGATCAAATTTAAGGATTAAGAGATTTTTAATACTAATTAGACAAATTGTTGAGTAAAATCATAATGCTAAAATATACAATAAATGGCACAAATTGATTTGGAAATTGTTAAATATAGAAATATGTTGAAAGGGGGAAATGTATGGAAATAAACAACTTAGCGCGACATTTAATGTGCAAGATTGTGATTGAGACTATAAAACTAATTGGAAGGCTCTATGAGATCATTGTGAGTTAAAACAAGGATTCATTTTCTCTCTAGACATGGTTGCTAAATTTAGATAAGGGCACTCTACACTGATGTCCTTAGGGCATGGCAATATCTTGTAGGGAATTGATATGTGTGATTGATATGATATGTTCACTTGTGTTTGTATGTCATGTTTGACCATGCAAGAGCTCTCAATCTATTGTAAAAGCCATTATGTACCTTATTTTCATTGAAACCTAGCTCAATAACACAAGCAGACGAATGCAATCATGGGGTAAAAGGGGTTAGCAGTTGAAGTTGTGCTTGATCTCAACAACCCCTATGTTGAGCATTGCCTACATACCAATACTCCAAAGAGGGATCAAAATCCATGTAGTTATTCCATTTTATAGTCATGTCTGTGAAACACTAGTGTAATATTAAATGTTGGTGCAATCCTAGTGTAATTAAGTGCTTCACCAACTACTCATGACCTTTGAGGTGTATGCAAACTTAGTTCAGGGCTATTAGAGTTATGTGGACTCTGAATTGGAAATAATATGTGTTATTTCCTCAATGTGCAGTTATATGTTATAGTGTTTTTCCATGTGTGGTTAGATGTTTTAGTGTTTTTTCATGTGTGAGCCTCTTGTGTGAAAAATGGCTTGAAATGTAGCTTTATAGTGATCATTTAGGAATTCCTTTGGATGGGGCTTACTAAACATATAGGATGACCCATTACATGAGTTTGAATTTGAGTGACTAGCCATTATTTGGCAGGAGGATGAGGCTAATGAAATTAAATGTTACCAACAAGCGAGATAGTCCTGATGGAGTGGCCTTGTCTGAGGAGCAAGGATAATTAAGTTGGAAGTATGGATCAATTGGGGATAATATCATGCTATTTGAAATGATAAATAGGTACATTATGTGATCATTAGTTGCTTGGAGGAATGGGTCATCTCCATAAAAGTGAAGGAATGATGGTCAAAAGACCATGGAATAAGGTACGAGCTAAGTGTGCATAAGGAGTGGTTTCAAATCAAATGTTAATTTACATGTCTATAAATATCATTGGTATAATTACAAACAAAAAAACATTATGTCCTATGATTACATTTGATGATAAAGAAGTTGTTGATGATGATTTAGATAAACATGCAATCTTTATTTAAACATATGTTGATAAACAATCCATACATAGTGTTATGATAAACAATGGATCAAGCGAAAATGCATATACCATAACACTCCTTTATTATCTTAGTTACATAGAGAAATATTTACAAGATACTTCTAGAGTTGTTAAAGCATTTGATGGTCATACACAAGATACTATTAGGCATATAGTACTACCTTTACAAGTGGGACCTCTCATAGTGCCCACTCCATTCCTAGTTCTACCCAACACATGGGTCTTTGATATGCTATTAAGATACCCTTGGATACAAAATATTATAGAAGTACCTTATACAGTGTATACATGTCTCAAATATCTTCATGGTAATCAAGTGGTCAAAATTTCAGGAATGTAATATGAATATCCTTTAGAACTAATGATATTTACTCCTAAATAATAATTGGTTGCCACATACATTGAGCAACATGGTAATGAAATAGTTTATAGAACTATTCGAGAACATGATTTACATATTCCAAAACATGTTACATAATCAATTTCTCTAACCATTAGTGAACATAAGCACATGATTGAATCAACTTCCCCATCCATGTATGAGCATGATACAGTTACACATGAGCATAATTAGTTAGTTTCAAAGAGCATGTTACATTCTCCTAAGCATAAAGTCGCACCTAAAAAGAGGTCTTCAATTCCTAATGCACCATAGGTTATTCAAAGAGCTTCACCACAAATACAGGGAGTTACATCTTTTATTACACACGAGGGTGGTATCAATTCACATGCCTATATGAGTAGTCATTCAAATGGTTATATTACAACATATGATTCTAATTTAGATTCAGAGGCATCTATAGTTGACGGTTATTCTTCATAGGAAGTCATTCCTTCATATCATGCCATGGGTTATGCATATATGCCTCTTATTACATACATATTTGGTTAGCTACTTACATTTTTCTCTATACATTGCTTCTCTGATTCTACTCCATTGCTACTTATTTTATTCCTTATCCAAGCGTTGTTCTAGCCTTTGGCTTTATTTTCACTTTGGGCACTTACCCTCTTACATTTTCAAACCGATTCAAACAATCCAAAACAACTAATTTACATTGCTTTTAAATGTTCAATTCACTTTCTTACTATGACATATTTATCATGTTATGGCTTCCCTTGCACTTACATGATCATGTTTTTATACTTTTACATGAGCACGCATAGTATTTTTCCCGTCGAGGAGCATGTACATTCTTATATATATATATATATATATTAATCATCTATGTTACATTGCTATGACTCATTTATACATACATTGGGGGCATATTGCTTACTTTGCTTCTTGCCATACTATGCTTCAACACCATTTTGAGAATTGTTCGAATCCCTCCCATTTCCTCTATTTTTGAAACCTTGCTTCTTAGCACTTTTCAAATCTTTTAAGTCCAAATATTTAAAAAATCCAAAAAAAAACTAAATATTGCAAAAAATAAAATAAAAATCATATGTTTCAAAAATAAAAAAATAAAAAATATTTACAAAAACTCAAAATCAAGACCCAAAAACATTTTCAAATGTTCTTAGATTAATTTTTTACATATGTTATTTATTTCATGTTAGTTAGATAGCATATTCCGTTAAAAAAAAATACATTAATTTTCGTGAGGAATTTGAGGGTGATGCAAGACATTGATCCAGGCAACAATTTAGGTGACAATTCGGGAGACAGTTCCACCCCAATTGATGACGAAACTTCCAGGAGCCATAACTTTTGAACCGTAGCTCCAATTGACTCGCCATTTGAACCATTGGAAAGCTAAGAATAAGGAGAACATTGTGAGATGGAATTGATCTCTACTCAATGAATTTTGACCTCAAAAAACCCAATGGATGCGCCCCAAATTTCAATTTTAGTAGTGCAGTCTAAAAATAGTAAGTTTCTAAAAATAGCAATTCCTCAAATTCTGTATTGTTTTAAATCTTGGAAGTCAAACCACTTAATATCCCTTGAGATTGGTGACCTTTCACATCCTCTTCATGGTTTCAAAATGTGTATAAATGAAAAGGTAACTCGAAATGTGAAGACAAACATCTCTTCCCAGAGATAAGCATTTATTTGTATTGTGATCTTGAGTAATACTACATCTCTTCTCAGAGAATTCATTGTTACTGTGTTATTTCTATGCTATTGAAATATTTATCAACCAAAACTTTTGAGTTTTGGATTAGTGGTATCAGAGCAGTTTGTCTTGAGAGTGTATGATCCCGAGGACGAGGTCAGGCTACAAGAAGCTTGGGTGGGAAACAACATAGCTTCCAAACTTTCCCCCTGTTCACTCCAAATGACTTCAAATGGCAGACAACACTGAGACATTTGATTCTTTCAAGGAAATGGTGAATGAAGCCCTCCAACAGCAACAAGCATAGATGCTGCAATAATTTGCCCAAATTCTTCAAACACTCCTGATGGGAAATTTTGGCTCCGCGGCTACACTTCCTGGCTCCTCATCCAGGGAACATCCTTTCAGTGCCCTAACACCCTTCAAGGTTCAGGTAAATTTTAATATTCTTACATTTGAAGGCAAAATAAATGCTGATGCAGTATAAAATTGGTTGGATCAACTATCTTCCTACTTCTTTGTAAATAAGTTCACCGATGGAGAAAAGATCACTTTTATTCTTTTAAAAACATTATTGCCCGTGAAAAATTGGTGGGAAGTGTACAAAAAGAGGTTCAATATAGATGACATTGGCCTTGAGGTGGAACCTACCTGGGATGATTTTGTGGAAGCGGTGAAAGAAGAATACTATCCCATCAGAGCATATGATGATCTGTACATATAGTGGCAATAACTTCGCCAAGGTAAGGACCAATCTGTTCAAGATTACATAGACACTTTTCATTCTTTGTCTACAAGATTGGGCATTCAAGAAAGTGAGAAACATAAGACTCTCAAATATCGTGGTGGACTACAATGGTACATATGGGGGGAAATGGAACTCTTCAATTTGGAAACCATCGGTGAGGCATACAAATTCGTAGTGAAGATTGAACAGAAGCATGGTAGAAAGAATACGAAGAGTCAACCCTCAAAATGGAAAAGTGACAAGGAAGGTCAAACACGAGGCCAAAATTGGAAGTAGAAGGAGTTTCAGGATAAGAAATCCCAAAAAGGAAATGCTAGAAAATGGTGTGATTACCACAAAACTGGAACTCACTCCAAATAAGAATGTCAAGCCATCACATCACTGCTCTCTGAGTCACAATACTCGACATCTACTACTCTGCCTCATACACAACCCACAGTCAAAGAGGATGAAGAAGTAATTGTAGATGTTGAGCCTGACACCATCGTCGCTTCATCACAGACCCATGAGGAAAGACCAAATGACAAGGAAAGATTGTTTCACTCTAAATTATAGGTAAAAGGTAAGCCTCTGCATTTCATTCTTGATAGTCGGAGTCAAAAGAATTTAATCTCTGCTAAAGTTGTGAAAAGTCTAAATCTATCCATGAAGCCTCATCCAAAGCCCTATAGTATTGGATGGTTGAGCCCAGGGAGAGACCTCTGTGTCACCCATCATTATCTTCTTTCATATGCTATAAAACCATTCCAAGATGAAGTCTTATGTGATGTGGTCAATCTAGATGTTTGTGATATACTCCTTGGTTAGCCGTTCATGTATGAGCGACACGGCATCTATGAATCATGAACTCAAAGGATCACCCTCACTCTTGGAACATGACGCTATAGGGTACCAGAGGTACCACCTCCCACATATGTCTTCTTGATTAGTGTTAAGCAATGTAATAGATTGGTGGAGAAGACAAAGTAATTTGTTCTCATGGTGGTCAAACCACAGAAATCCAAGAAGGCCAATGTTGCACTCTTGACTACACAATCAACACAATAACAAAATCAGATAGGATGAATCACAAGAGAATATGATGACTTATTCAAGTCACCCACAGGAGTTCCACTGCATTGCCAGGTAAAACATTCTATCGATTTGATCCCGGGATCACCTTTGCCTAACAGTCATGTGTATTGCAGATCAGTTTTGGAGAATGATGAGATAAAAAGATAGATTCAAGAATTGATCCAAAAGGGCCACATCAGGCCAAGCTCTTCACCTTGTGGTATCCCAATTGTCTTGGCACTGAATAAAGATGGAACATGGAGGCTTTGCATTGACTATCAGCCCTGAATAAAATCTCTGTGAAGAATTGCTACCCTCTCCTCAGGATTGATGACCTGCTGGACCAGCTCCGTGGTGCGAAGTTCTTCACCAAAATTGATCTCAAATCTGGTTATCACCAAATTCCAATCGATCCCATTGATGTCTTGAAGACTGCATTCAAATCTAAGGAGGGGCTCTTTGAATGGTTGGTTATGCCTTTTGGCTTAACTAACACACCTACAATATTCATGAGGATGATGGATGACATCCTACGACCCTTCACCAACTCATTCATGGTTGTCTACTTAGATGACATACTCATCTATAGTAGAACATGGGAAAAACATATGTAACATGTTTGTAAGGTGCTTCAAACTCTTCGAGAGTGCAAGTTGTATGCAAATCTTGACAAATGCACATTTGGGATGACAACAATTCAGTACCTCGAGTACGTTTTGAATGAGGAAGGGGTCCATGTTGATCCAAAAAAGATTTGGGTTATTCGAGAATGGCCCACACCAAGGACCCTCACAGAGCTTTGCAACTTTTTGGGTCTTGCAAATTTCTACTGCAGGTTTGTTCTTGGAATTTCACATGTTGCTTGGTCACTAACCCAAAAGGAGGAGCTAAAGCTACATTTCAGTGGGGTGAAATACAACAAAGGGAATTTGAGAATTTGAAGAATAGACTCTGCTCAGTCCTTATTCTTGCCTTGCCATATTTGCATCAATATATTGAGTTGATGACAGATGCATCTGAATATGCCATGGGAGTTGTCATCATGCAACATGGCCATCCTATTGCATATCATAGTGAAACTTTCACTGATACAGTCAGGAAATATACAACATATGATAAGGAGCTCTATGCCATTGTGTAAGCTTGCAAACAATGGAAACACTAGATCTTGTGGAAAGAGACAGTCATCCACGCTGACCACAGACCATTGGAATTCATCTAGACACAAAACAAACTATGAAATGAGAGGCACCAAAAGTAGGCCACATATCTTCAGAAATTCCACCTGATAATCAAACATAAAAAGGGGATCTCAAATATAGCTACAGATTGTCTGAGCCTCCCACCAATTACTGCACTCACAATAATTCTTGACCTGTGCAGACATGAGACTGCCACTTGGGGTGCTCTATATGATGTAGATCCTACCTTTTCTGATACATATCAAGTGCTTCAAAAAGGTAAACATGTTTTTGATTTCTATTTGCAAGATAATGTCCTCTGTCATATGGGGCACATCTGTGTTCCAGTTTTAGAGCAACAAAAGATGATATGCGAAGCACACTTCAGTAGTACATCTGGACACTTTAGTATCGAAAAGACATTGGCAGTTCTTCAAAAACACTTCTACTAGCCCCATATGCGAAAGGATGTGGAAAGATATCTCAAATATTTCACCCGATGTACGATAACTAAGCCAACAAATAAGAATAAAGGATTATACATGCCATTGCCAGAACCAACCAGGCCTTGGGAATCAATCTCAATGGATTTTCTCTCAGGTTTGCCCACTTCAAAACATGGTAAGGACTATATTTTTGTGGTAGTTGATCATTTTTCAAAAATGACTATCATGATTGCTTGTAAGAAAAATAGATTTGCTGAGGAAACTACTCAAATATATTTTAGTCATGTATGGCTCCATTTTGGTCTCCCCAAGTCCATTGTCTCAGATTGAGATAGCAGGTTCATGAGCATCTTCTGGTCCACTCTATGGAAGATGATGGATACTAAGTTGATGAAGTCCACAACCTTCCATCCACAGACTGATGGTCAGACAGAGGTTGTAAGACAATTGATTGTTCACATTATTTGGATGTATCACTCCAAAAATCCATGCACATGGGATGAGGGACTTCTTTTCATACAACATGGATACAATCGGGCACTGCAAAACTCAACCAAACACAGTCCATTCCAAGTATGTTTTGGGTTCCAACTCATGGCACCAATTGATATAGTTGTTCCATTTTCCACCATGGAATACACACCTCATGAAAGATCTGAGGCAACAAAATAAATAAAGTTTATTGAACAAATGCAACACATCCAACAACAAGTTCATGACATCCTGGAGAAGATGAATCAGAAGTATAAGCAATGCCATGACAAACATAGGATTGCACACCATTTTGCTGTGGGTGACAAGGTTTAGTTAAGGCTTTAGAAGGAATGACTTGCAGGCCCACATAGAAAGATTAAACCTCTATGATATGATCCCTACACCATCATTAGAAAAGTTGGAGAAAATGCTTTTGAGTTGAATCTACCAGCCTACCTTGGTCTGCATCCAATATTCAATGTGGAGCTCCTCAAACCATATCACCCACCTCTATTGGACACTTCAATTGTAGAAAAACAACTAGACATTGATGAGCTTGATCCACAGAGTTTTTATCCAGTGGAAGAGGATCAGATTATGGACACCTGGATGAAGACAACAAGAGGATGCTCTATTCTGCTTTATCGAGTGGTCAAAAGGGGCCAGCTTAGCCACCAAGGTGAGTGGCTCATAGAGAATCAAATCAAGACACAACTACCACACCTAATGGGGAACATTGATGCAATAGGGACCATTTATTTTCAAGGAGGGAGGAATGATCTAGGAAATAATTTAGGTGATAATTCGGGTGACAGTTCCACCCCAATTGATGACGAAACTTCTGGGAGCCATAACTTTTGCACCGTAGCTCCAATTGACTCACTGTTTGAACCGTTGCAAAGCTAAGAATGAGGAGAAAATCATGAGATGGCATGGAGATTTTTTTGATAAAGTTTGAACCTATAAAACCCAATGGAAGTGTTTGAAATTTCAATTTTAGTAGTGCAATCTAAAAATAGTAAGTTTCTAAAAATAGTAATTCCTCAAATTTTGTATTGTTTTAAATATTGGAAGTCAAACCAATTAATCTCCCTAAATATTGGTGACCTTCCACATCCTCTCCATGCTTTCAAAATGTGTATAAATGAAGAGGTAACTCAAAATGTGAAGACAGACATCTCTTCCCAGAGATAAGCATATATTTGTATTGAGATCTTGAGTAATACTACGTCTCTTCTCAGAGAATTCATTGTTACTGTGTTATTTCTATGCTATTGAAATATTTATCAACCAAAACTTTTGAGTTTTGGATCAGACATACTTTTATATGGCTCTTTTTTTTCAATCTTATCTTTTTACCCAACAACCTTGTTAATTTGGGGGCATTTATTTAGTCTCCATGAACACTTGGGTAGGTTGTATCTAACCACAATGTCTCTACCATGTTAAGTTATATATAATATAAATGTTTTGCTAATCACTCATACTCTATATTGTGTTACATGGATGTGTAAATTTTTTTTGGATAAGGGTAAACACTTTTATAAAGATTAGAGCTACAAACTGGAAACATGTAACCTTTTGGGAAAAAATGGGAGGCCCATATCTCCCATCAAACCACTAACATCCAAAACCAAAAAAATTATTACATAGATATGCTACTTGATAACATTGATATTGATACAAATGGTTTATATAAAATAGCCTCATTTTCTATACGCTTAATTTTAACTTTACTATATAATAAGTTAGGACTTTCTTGCTTAGTGTATATGGCTCTTGGCCTTGTATGTGCAATATATACATATGTTCTTGTTTGTATGACATTATCATGCCATTTGAGTGTGGCCATTAGCCTTGTGTGTTTATACAACATTTACATGTCCCTTGTATGTGGCCTTTGGGCCTTATGTGTAACATTATATGCAAATTATGTGTCATTCTACAACATTACATGTATGTTATTGCTTGTTACTATTGACCAAATTTGACCCCAAGTCAAATTTGACCAAACACTATAAATTCAAACTTGTCATGGTCTTGTGGTCTTGTCACACCCTATATGGTCCCTAAAGTCTTCATTTAACCTTGTTAGCATGGTTTAAGGTTAGTTTGAAGAAATTAAGGTAAAGTCATATTTTATCATATAGTGGGTTAGGCATGTCATGAGGAAATAAGTCATGGTCAAGTTATGTCATAGGTTATTAGGGGTTGGTTAATGTCATTTCATGTGTTAAACATATTCTAACAATGTTTTATAAAGTTTTGGGATGTATGAGGTATATTTGCTAGCTTGACAGTGTTAAATACGCATATAAGTGGATTTTTGGCTAATTTTATGTGTGTAAAAGTTCCTCCAAATTAAAAATATGTACCACACACCTTCTAAGGAGCCTAAATCAGTTACACAACTACCAAACCCATCAACAAGTTAGAGAAAAGTCAAATTCTTGGATTTTAATGCTAGATTAAAGAGTTACAGGAAGTTATATGGACTCTTGAAGTTACTTGCAAGAGAAAATAGCTTCATAACATCCTTTGGAATTATATAGGTAATAAAACATATTTGGAATAAGTTTCAAGCTCCATAGTTGCAAACATATCCTTATCTCTCTCATTGTCCCCTTTATGAGCCAGTGAAGATAGATTTCAATAAGATGTTATAGGCTATATAGCTAGAGTTGGGGGATAATATTTTGTTAAAATTTTTGTACCAATATTTTATTAAAATTTTTATCATTGGTAGTTGGATTGGTGCTCTTAACTTTATGAACAATTGCTAAGAGCCCAGACTACTTTTTGAAGGAGCAAATCCCCATAGGCTGAGTTTGGAGCAACTCCAATGCAAAATATGAATTAATAGATACTTTAAACTAGTTTATTTGAGTTATAATATGTCTATATATTCCTTCCACACATTCATTCATCATGGTGGCACGTGTGGATGTCCTTTTGGCATGAAAAGTCTCTCTTGTGAGTAGTTTGAGATGACTAGCAGTTCTTATGTGTTTTTGAGTTTTTGAGGTGGTTTGATGTATTTGAGTGATTATTCATGGTCTTATAATATATTTAAAATACATTTATGGATTCTTGATCAACTGAGTATTCTGTACAAGTCACAAAAGGCCACTTCTTCATTTACCTTTTGTGGACCGTGTGTTCTATGTGTTTCTACATATAGGGTGATTTGACTAGTTTAGAATGTGTTTTTTAAGGAGTTTGAGAGTTTTTTTTTCCTGATATGTCATGTTGGTCAAATTTAGGTAATGATATTTGAGTCATATTTTCCCATTTTAAAGCTCCAACACATAAGTTATAGTCCTCATCACCTACAAGATGTATGTCTACAACTTCAATGAAAGATCATCTTGTCAATGTTTGATGAAGGTTGCCTAGCCATCGAGTATGGTGATTATTCAGGATTGAAAATGGTATGGATAGATAAGGACCTCCAAGCAGATATATTCAGGAAGCTGAAGACCAAGCCAATTGTTCCTAAAATGCACCTACATGATTCTATGTATAGACAATAGAGTACAGAAGTTGAATGTGCTTTGAGGATGATAATGAGGTTGGGAATGTAGAAATAGAGAAATCTCAATGGACTAACCATTTTATGTATTATGTTTTAGTCAATAAAAAACCATTTCAATGCCATATACTCAGTCAATACTCCACTTAGACCCTTCAACATACACCTACATCTAGTTAGAGAAAATTGGCTTTTTGCAGAACTGAGGATGGAGTTTGGAGACTCAAGGCATGTAAAATGGTCTTAGGGTGTTATTTATATATATATAATTAGTATTACTATAATATATTAATAATTATTATAATATTATATTATATTAATGTAATATATAATATAATATTATGATATTATATACACATATATAATAATTATTAAATTATTATTATTAAAAAATATTATAATAATATAATATATTAATACTACTACATTTTATAAATATTATATAACTAGTATACATATCTTAGATAAATCCATGTAAGAGACATTGAGAGATATCATTCTCGAGGTGCCTATTCCACTTATGCCACAAATCCAATATCATATACGGTCCTTGAGAATGAAATATCTTGGTGTCTTTTATATAGATTTATGTACAATATGTATGGTGCTTTAATGTTATTAATGTTATCCACTATTGCCACCATACATTCAATGTAATCCTTTGTAATAATCTTTGGACTAGTAACTTAATGTCTTATGTAATTTTTCCACCTTTGGATTTCTATCTTCATAGTTGTATTCTTAATTTATTTATGATTTCTAATACTATTTATCAGATAGGCAATATCCTCCCTCCCGCACCCCAACACATATATATGGCAGTGATGTTATCAAATTATTAATTATTGTCTTAGTAGGTATTGTCTAAAATATATTCATGTCAATAAAGGGATCCATTCTCCTTTAATATTAATGTATTTATCTTAAGCATTTTATAGGTTTTTAATTATACTTAGAGTTTTTTTAAAGGTGTAAGTTAAACAGGAAGGCATTTAATTTTTTGTTTTGGTAAAATAGGGTTTTGTTAAGTGAAAGAGTGTAAATCCCCAATCATATTTTATTTGAAATTTATAATTACTTATCTCATATTACTTTTTGTGAATTAATAATTAAGCAACAATACTCTGAATACTATATATATTTAAATAGAAAGGGATGTAATTTTTTGTTTTGGCAGAGAGGGGTTTTGTTAAGCAAATGAGTATAAATCATCAATTGTATCTGACTTGAAACCTATAATCACTTACCTCATATCACCTTTTGTGAATGAAAATTAAGCAACAATAATCTAAATAAAATTATTTTTCTTTAACAATTTATTAACAAAAAGAAATTTGAAGTAAGTGGCTATAGATTTCAAATAAAGTAGAATGATGATTAACAATATTTTTCTTAACAAAACCCTATTTTATCAAAACAAAAAAATATATCCTTTCTTGTTTAACTTGCACCTTTTAACACCTTTGAACAACTGTAAGTAAAATAAAATACCTATAGAAATCCTTAGATAAATACATCAGGATTAAAGGAGAATGAATCCCATTAGTGAAAGTAACATCTTTTAGACAATACCTCTAAGGACAATAATTAATAATTTGATAGCATCATAACACACAGAATGCCTTGACGACAATAGTAGATATTCTTTTTTCTTGATAAAGCTTTTGATAGAAAATATTTAGTTTACATTTATCTGAAAGTGAGAGTAGGGTCCTAATATATATGATGGGGTATGTGTGGTGTAGGTATTGTATGGAAGTTCACTACCTTCTTCAATGTCACTCAAAAGGATCTCTCATATCTAGCTGAATCTCATTCATTCCATCTGAAAGTGTCCATCCAAAAGAATGGACAAGTGAAGCCAAACTTAGATGAACCATTCGATGTGCTAATGACAGCCCGATGCATATTATTCTTCCAGATCCAAAGGGTATCAAATCAAAATCATTCCCCTTGTAATCCTTCATAATATTCTCAGACTCCAAAAACATCTATGGGAGGAATTTTAAGGGTTCCTTCAAATTTGTAAGGTCCCTTCCCATTTCCCACATGTTCACCATCACCTGGCTATGTTTTGGTATCATATATCTAGCAATTTCATAGCTACTCTTAGCTCTATGAGGGATGAGAAAAGGAAGAGGTGGGTGTAGTTGAAACCCTTCATCATTGTGAGGAGATAAGGCAATTTGTTTATGTCAAATTCTTCTAATTTTTTGTTGTAGCCAACTACCTCTACCAGTTCTTCTTGGACTCATTTCATTGAATGGGGATTGTAAATGAGTTCTACCATCACCCATTGTATTGTTGTAGATGTTGTGTCACTTTCAGCTATGCTCAAATCTTACCTACCCAAAAAATTAAAAGAAGACCCATTTAAATTTTTAAAAAACACTTAGAGCTTCATCTAAAGGAAATTATAATTTTAAAAAATCACACTTACAAAAATTAATGCTCTGATATTTGTGAGATTCATATCATTGCCTCTCAACTTGAGCAGCATGTCCACAAAATCCTTCTTGTCTAGCCCTCTCTGAGGGTCAAGACCCTCTAGTTAATTGTTTATGAATACATCTAAAGATTTACAAATTTGGGTAAGATACTTGGTCAGTTGATGGCATACTACTTGAGGCTTGAGGAAGGCAAGAAATGGGAAAAATATTGCCAGATTGAGCTTCTCCCCAATTATCATTACCATGGTGAAGGCCTCCTAGAACTCTGTAGAGGCTTGACTATTGGGATCCATTAGGCTTCTACTGAATATCATGTTGGTTATCACATTCAAACCCATGCAAAACACCAAATGGGGAATTTTCACTCTCTTTCCCTCCATTTCAAAAATTGTTAGAATCATATGAGACACTTCATCTCTTCTGAGATGGTGCAGAGATTGCAGCATCTTGGTAGAAATGAGCTGATTGCTGGAAATATGTCTGAGCCTTTGCCACCGAGCTCCGTATTCACCCAAAACTATGGATGACTTGTGGTGAGAGAGAATCATGGTTTCTTGTGTTACTACTCACCCAACAAAGACGTGGTCATGGGTTTTGAGAACCTCCTTCACCATCTTGAGAGACGACACCATGATGGTTTTTTTCATGCCCAGCGACAGTGCCATCAAAAGGCCGTATTGTTGAGAATGTGCAAACATAGACTCATTGGGATTTTTTCCTAACTAAAATAAATTTCCTATGATAGGCAAACCAAACGGCCTAGAAAGAAGGGGAAGAGAGGCTAGGGTCATCTTCTTTCTTCTCCATATAAAAAATAATAGGTATCCCAAAATATTCGTAGCCACCACAAAAAACCAATACAAATATATACCCATCTTTAGGGCAACAACAATCTTTTTAGTATGCTTGAGAACGAACACAAATGCCTCTTTTACTGAGTTGACCTAACAAACACTCACAAACCTCTAGACTCCCTGTCCGATGTTAAGATAATTTACTAACCAAACGAATACTCCCAAGCATGTTGATAGCCTGTCAGCATCAATTTTTTACATGGGTCTGTTGGGCATCAAAATGTACCAACCAAAAGTATAAGTATTTAAATTTTTAAAAATAAATTTAAAATTATATAGATATCCGTATTTTTGTATATAATTTAGAGTACATAAATTGATTATAATTGTGGCGTAAATGAACATTTAAACTTGAATATTTTTAAATTAGGAACATTTTAAATCATATTTAATTGGTTTTTTATGTCAAATATTTAAACAGATTTATATTTTAGTAGATGACTTATAAATTATCATTCTGACCAATTCATCTGCAACACTTTCAATAAACATTCAGATTTTAAAATTTGATTCCTACACTTTTTAATTTCTATCACTCCATCTTTATTTATATACTTACATGCCTCATATAAATTATATTTTCTTGATAAAAAATTATATATAATAATCTGAAACATAAAATAACTATTAAAAAACACAATTCTCCTAAAAATTATAATATTAAATTAGCATAAATTTTATTTATTAAATAATAAATCGACAGTTATCCATTTTAAAATCCAACATATATGATTACTAGTTAAGCCTTTCCATTTGTTATTGACACGTGACCAATATAAATGACTACACTTATTTTTTACCAATAATTAAAATCCAAAAATTGAAGATCACTACATATGTGTTCTATGTTGAGATGTGCGTGACCACCTAAACATTAAGAAAATGATATATAACTTTGACGTGGTTTTCAATAAAAAATATTTTACATTTAATTTTGAAACAAAATAAAAATTAATATCTATATTTTTTATTTTAAAGAGAATGGGCTTTCACACTATATTTTAGAGGAAGAAAAGCTTATAGAGGAGATATGGGATTGGAAATAATAAATTTTTATTTCATTCACATGAGTTTCATAGATAAGTTTTTCTTTATATTTACTTTAGTTAATTATAAAATAAAGTAATTTATTTATAATCATTTATAATTATAATTTATTATTTTAAAAAATTATACAGTTTTATTTTTAAAAAGAAAATAAAAAATATTTAAAATATTAATTATATGATAAAGAGATTTATTCAAATTGAAATTTAATTTAACAAGAATAAAAAAAAATTGTTTACTTAACTATTCATAATAGATGTAGAATATAATAAAGGTTTCAATTCTCTATGAAGTTAGATTAGAATATAAATTTAATTTTTTGATTTTTTTAAAAATTAATATTAAATAATTTTTATAATATTAAATTTCAAATATAAAGTATAAATTTAATTATCTTCATAATAATAATTTAATGAATATAAAGTCTATTCTAATATACATATTTTTATTTATTATTAAACAATTAAAAGAAAGATTAAGAAAAGTAAAAATTGAACAATTTTCTAAAAAGAAATGTTCAGTGTGGTTTGAAACAATTTAAGAATAGACAGGCACCTAAAGGCATATTGCAATTTTAACTTACCTTTACAACATGTTTTGTATGATTAAATGGTAAGTAAAGGAGGCTTACTACAGCAAAACCTAATTTTTAATTTTGTGAATATATTTCTACAGAAAATAGAGTATGATCATCCAATCTGTATGAACATTTAAAAAAATTTATGGTAACAGTTTAAAGCGGAACTCAAGCCAAATCAAAAACAATTTTAAAACATATATTAACCAAAAAAATTTTGAAGAAAGACACAAAATCATAGACCTGACCTGGAGGGGGTATAGGCCATGAATTCTGAGCGTCTCCAAACACAAGTTATCTAATTTTAATTTTGTGGACATACTGTTACCTAATATAGAATAGGAAAATGACCTATGGCTACTGTCAAATTATTAGGATAAACCCTGGTTACCCTGTAATAGGTACTTAAGAAAATTATCATCAGAAAAGGAAAAACAAAAAACAGAATCTAAACTAAAAAAGCATAACATAGCAGGTGAGGCAGAGGTACTCTTCTGACTACTAAGTTATCTAAAAGCAACAACAATCATCATAAAGAGATACCATACAATGACTCCATGATATAAACAAGGAAAAACCACATGAACAAATTCAACCCATAAACATAAGAAAATCCCACTTGGGTGCCACGGTGAACAATAATTCCTTATGTTTCATAGAAGCCACAGAACTTTTAAAACAGTACAGAGTTATCAAAACTTACGAGAAGATGCAGGATACTCATGTAAGATTAAACATAGCAAAGGATCACCTGTGACCCAAGAATTATTGCATCTTTGTCCAAGTTTAGTGTCAAGTGATTTGTAAGATTGAAGTTTCTGCTGAACCATCTTCCTACTGGGACAAAGAAATGAGGTCCACCTTTGTCGGCAAAGGATCGAAGATAAAAAGTGGCATTCTCAAAAGCATGAGTGTTAGGTGTTGCTCCATGTCCCATAGCCCCAAATTCAATAATAGATACATTGCGGGGCCGAGAAGATGGAGCTCTCTTATCTAAGCAAACACTATGTTGCAGGCGTAAACCGAAAGTTTTAAACATTCAATTCCATTCTTGTAAGCCACATCTGATTGCATGCCCAACTGGGATGATGCAGATGAGGACTAGAAGCACACAAAATCACAAAAAAAACACAAAAAATTCAGTTCACAATCCCAACGAAAAGTATAACTTTATGGCAGGATTCCACATTTAACAATCTAGCAATTGCATGGCCCAGTCAAGTCATTTGTAAAGTTAGCGAATCATAATATTCGTTGCACTATCACGGAAATTATAAATCGATCAAAATTCTTTAGCCTATTGATTTTCCATTAAAGAATTCTTAAAACCATAAGTGTAGCTGGCAATATATTAGTTTGGTTTTTTGGTATAGTTTTCAAGTCCTGCCACATAACCTATAAAACTGTCTTATATCTGTGACACGTGATGCAATAGCATGAATTTCCAATATGTTCATTTTGGTCATAATATTCGATGCGACATAGCGAAATTCCAGAGCAATTAAGTAGAAGCACAAAACCACTGCATCAGTCTATAGTCAGATGTAAAAATCCTACAAATTTGATTTAATTGTAGAGTACAGGGTCCAGATATTTAACAGAACCTACCAGAATTTGCCTTCAACTTTGAGAAAAGTGAAGTAGTCTGCATCGGCTAGAGCTCAGGTACACTAACCAGAAATTTCAAGAATCTCTCATTAATTCGGCTAGAGTAATATTGCCCAAATTTAAGTATAGTAACCAAAATTTTCGAGAATTTTTCTTTTATAAATCAAATCAATTGAACATGTGCAGACAAGCCAGAAAATCGATATAGTAAAGGCTGTCTACTTCATTTACCTCAATACATTTGAGGGCATCTTGCAAAATTCCAGGTGACTCAATAAGGTATTAAGCTAGATTCCTCGAATGCAAAATTACAAAAGATGAGATATAACTATAGAGTTTACAGTCCATAAAATGAAACGTATTGCCATCAAAAGGCTCTTGAATAAAATATCACTTCATCACAAGCAGCGACGACGGCCATAATTAATCCCACCGCATCTTAAACCCTAACAAGTGCAGTTTTTTGGACAAGTGTCAATCATTATACGTTTCTGTGGGAGCTGCGCTTCAGTGGCTTCGCATTAATGACTTGATGTTGCCACCGTATGAGATGTCAACAATAAATTATGCAGAAAGGATACAAATCATTTTCCCTGTATTTTTTATTATTGTTTTTGGCCCTCAAAATATTGTGTGCGATTAGGTGGGCGGCCCATTAAAACAAAATAATCATGAGTGTACCTTGATTTCTGAGTGGTTCTCATTAGTAGTGAAATCAAGCAAGGGTCTCGAATCACGTGATACGAGTAATAAGTAGTCAGAGGTTAATATGGTTGTTTCTCACCATTTGCACGCTGACACAGCGTAAATATATGGTCTTCCGTTTGTTCGGCACACCAGAAGGGGAGCTGTCGAATGAGCATAGACGAGGATTCTAACGGTCTTGACTGGAAAGGTGAGGCTTGGGAAGAGGGAGGGTTGTTTGTGTGATGGCAGCCTGCTCCCCACCGCATTGGGTGTCAATCCCATGATCACCATTCAGTCTGCACTCTATATATTCCACCATATTCTGCAGTTCATGGATAAACCCCATAAATTTTAAGGAATCTTTTTAATTGTAGTATCTCTTTAAAGTCTCTAAATCTTAAAGTATAATATTGAATTCTTTTATTGAAACTTGCAAATCATTACTTTTTCTTCATCTTTTTTCTTCTGGATATTAGTAAGGTCACAATACACTCATACAATACAACCAATTACCATCCAGCCAAAAAATTTGAATTTCTGTTTGAAATTGCAGAGCAACATGGCAACGTCCACGCAAACCCAAGAAAAAAATACAACAACATTCATAAAAACACTAACAGATATGTTTGAAAACAATTAACCTCCAAAGAGATCAACAAAAGAATGCTTACTGTCATTTAGAGGACGTTTTGGTCTGAATTTTTTTTTCTGTCGTCTCCCTGGATATATTTACCCATACAAATAGGAAAACCTTCGTTGAATGCCAAAACGTTTAGGCTTGGAGGTCAGGGTGGAGTAAAGTGTGGAGGTCAGATGGTGTAAATAGGGTTTACTTCAACCATTTTCGCAAGCAAATAGGAAAGATTTAGAATGGAAAATTAACAGACACTTTGCATTAAGAGATGCTTCACTTAACCCCAGACAAATGCCAAGAACATAGCCGAAAGCAAGAACCACTACAGCCAAATGAAGGCCAAAAGAATGATACCTTAAAACAGTTCAGATCCGACATGGACGACATGCAATATGCGAGGTAGCATTGGTATTAGCCTACAATTTTCAATATTATATAAATTGCATCATTCCTAGAGAATGTACATGCCAATTGAATGGTCTTGTGTTTTATATATATATATATAAATTGCATCATTCCTAGAGAATGTACATGTCAATTGAATGGTCTTGTATAATATATTATATATTATAATATTATATATAAAATTTTATATTATGTTGTAAATATTATTATATTATGTTATAAAATACTATATTATATTATAATTCATTTTTTATATTATGATATTATATATTATTATAATATAGTGTATAATTTATTTAATAACGATTTTACTATTGAAAATGGGCTCCACACTAATATTAAAGATAAAAAAAGTCTTGGGAGGTCACTTTTTCGAAGATAAATATATTTGAATAAATTCACCCATAGATTCACTATTACAACTAGAAAGGGGAGAGTGGCAGGATAGATGGCAAAATGTGTGGAAAAATAGTATTTCGATAAAGATAGAGAATAGAAAGAATATTGGTTGGAGTGTAGAGCAAGATAAAAGTGTGAACTTGAGCATTGGTTCAACGTAGAAAACCTCTTCCTTTTAATGTTTATTATTTTGATCTATTTAATCATCTGTGAATTCTATTATTGTATTCGATTATTTTCAATAATAATAGGTATAGCTGTAGTTTAGAATAGTCTTATGATAAAATGCATTTAAGTCCAAATCATTGTGAGAATAATGCATTACCCTGATGGTTATTAGCAAAATTGATGGACTTCAAATTTTAATGGATATTATGCCTAGAGTATCTTAATCAATGGTTGTGCATGTTCAAACCTCTAGAATTAAAAAAAATGGCAAACTAAACGTAAATCATTCGATAATTAAGCATATGTCGTTGATTTCATGCTAGTTGTTTATGCTGCTTTTATTTAGTTTTATTTTCTTCATTTTTCATTTGACTAGGGATTGTAACTTAAGAAATCATAAATAAATAAAGCCTGGCGTAGATCATTAAAAAAATATTATGACATAGTTAACTTAACCTTGATACAGAAGAATCTAGATTTTGCTTACTAGATATAATTGGGGAAAAATAAATAAAAACAA
Organism: Torreya grandis; assembly: GCA_037957365.1. Lineage (NCBI taxonomy): Eukaryota > Viridiplantae > Streptophyta > Pinopsida > Cupressales > Taxaceae > Torreya > Torreya grandis. The sequence continues at coordinate 959,844 of JARHVA010002867.1, forward strand.
GTCCTCTAGCTTCCCTTGCACCTTCAGGGTGGTAGCTAGTATAGAAACCTCTCAATTAGTAAGTACGAAGTAAAAAATAATATTATACTCAATCTTGATTATAAATTTTACACCTTATTTTTATAAAATGATTATATATTTTATAGCATGTAAAACAACATAATCTTATTGGTTGAAGAAGCAAAGAGTAATAACATGTTAAAGTAAAATGAAAATAATAATAAAAATATAGTAAATATAGAGGGATTTAGAAATGTTATATATATATATATATTATGGAAGAAATTTTGTATAAATTTGATCTTAAAAATGTGATATTGTATGTGTGACAATTACCATCCATAAATTTGGAGTATAATTAGAGAAGTTTGTGTAAATTGTACAATTTGTTCATGGTATGTGACTAGAGAAAAGTGTTCACTTTTAGTACAATGCTTATAAGTGAAATTGATTTTCAAAGTTTGTTTGGACGGTTATGTTTTTCATTTCCCTATTCTTAATTTGCATGCTAAACCTTATATTATTTACAATAGTTTATTATATGAAGTAAAGTGTCAAGTAAAATAGATCAAAGGCATGCAAGAGGATTGGGTGACTTGTGTTCATTTATCAGGCCTCTTACATTCAAAACCTATGTAGTAAAATAATGGAACCATTGGAACCTTGAAATCATAAAATATAGCTCTAATTTTTTACAATAATATGCTTAATACCATATGTCTAATTGATAATATTTCTGTATAAATGAATCACCATAATTATGTCTTTATTGGTGATTTTGAGTTCAAATTTGACTATATTAACACTTATAATTTTTTTTGTCTTACGCTAAAACTAATTCATCTTGCACTATTATACAATACCAATAAATAATTTGTCTATGTTTGTCTATCACTTACGTGTATCACCTAAGTGCTCACTTAGGAATGGAGAGAAACCCGATACCAACAAATAATCTCTCAAGTAGAACATTGAGAAAATCATTCTTGTCTACGAACTTGGATCTCCTACCGATTGTTCATGAATACATTTAAATATTTATAAACTCATTTATAACACTTGGTCAACAAATGATACACTCCCTAAGGATCTAGGAAGATAAGAAATGGAAAAAATATTCCAAATTAGGATTGGTGCCATGCATGAGTGCCATCGTAAAATCCTCCTAAACTCCTTAGATTCCTTATTGTTAAGACACAACATCTATTTACCAAAGATCATGTTGGATATAAAATTCAAACCAGTATAAAACACCATATAAAAAATATTCACACTCTTCCCTTCATCTCAAAAAATATTTTAGTAATTTTAAATACTTCATCTCTTCTAAGATGATGTAAGGATTATAGAATCTTGCGAGAAATGAGTTGGGTGACGAAAATACATATGATTCTTTGCCAATGATATGTGCTAACAGTTCGTCCATAGTTCTAAGTAACATCAAAAGGGACTATTTAGTAGGATATGGTTTGATGAGACAACATGGTGACTAGTGTAAAAGACTAACATTGAATCACATTACAAGGTTGAGGATGAAAATAATATAAAACTAATGTACCTCAAGCACTCCACAAAGGCAAAAAATTATGATGTTCTTTATGTTCTCTTCTGCTCCTCCTTCTCATGTGATAAGTTTCAATCTCATCCCCCCTTCCCCATCTTTGTCTATATAAAATTTCCTTGAAGACTTGGTTGTCATTTAATCCTCATGGTTGTTCAAAACCTCCCCACTCTCTCTAGGTGGCAACATGGAGTTCATCGCATTATTGTGTTGCACCCTTAACCATTGGTGTGTCTAAGGATATGTGTGGCCGACTTATGACTTACATAACTCTTTTATAAACTTGTTACATTTCTCTATATTTTTAGATAGGTTATCCTATGGAATAACCTTGTCTAAGTAGAATATATATAGGAGGTAGTGGTTAGTATTTATGGATTATGTTAAGTATTCTGCTATTAGTACATTATTGTGGACGTTTCCCACAAAAAGTGGTTTTCTATATTATCCAATATTTTGCTCTGCTATCAAATATTGTTATGTGATCTCTCATATTTGCTTATTCTATGTGATCTACAATCATTCAATGTGAAATCTAAGTAATTTCATTACAAGTGGTATCAGAGCTTTGATTTGAGAAAGTTTTTTACATCATTTTTTTTCCAGATCTGGTGAGGTGTAGCTTTTGGGAGCGATGTGAGTGAAAAAATATAACTTGTATTCTAGGAAGAATTAATTTTTTTTGTTAGTGCAATATTTCTCAAAATGCTTTTTTTTTTTTAAAATTTGGAAAACAACAAATTTTTCTTTTGGACAATCACAATCATGTGATTTGTCTCAGCGAGATCACCATAATGGTATAATCTATTGGTACACTTTTTTGGTGCTAAATTTTTTACCTTTGTACATAAAAGTAGTAATTGGATTCAAATTGGCAAGGTGATCACAATGGTATCATCTCTTGGTACACTTTTATCTAGGGAAAACCCCTCCTAAGGTTTGTATATGGTAGGTCCTAGTACTCAAGGAAGAAAAGGGGGGCAAAAAACTCATAAGACTCCTATCGATGATATAGAATCTAGAACTTTAGATCTGATGATTTCTCAGCTTGAGGCAAACATAAAGAACTTGGTGAGGCATGATGACTTTTTTGTAGTCCAAGCTGATGTTTCAGGGATGCATGGAGAGATTAATGGGGTTAAAAATGAATTGAATCATATCACTACGTAATTGGCTACCCTTGCATCTCAATTTCAGCTCAACAAACATCCACTTTAGCATTCAAATCTTCCACTCAACACCAATAACTCCCATGATGGTATGAAACTGATGTTGCCAAAAGTGGACATGCGTAAGCTTGATGATAAGAATCCTCTCACTTAGATTACCCAAATTAAGAATTTATTTGAGCTACATCAAACCCCTAGTTCTCAAAATGTGATAGTGGCATCCATGTATATGGAACTTGAGCAATTCATTTGGTATAACTGGTTATGTGCTAAAAAAAAGAATGGTGCTCCTGTTACATGGTTTGTTTTAACTAAGGAGTTGTTAGCTCATTATCAGAATAATGTCTCTAAGAACTATTTCAGCCAATTAGCCAAACTATGGAAAATAGGAACTGTGAAGGTTTATATTCATCAATTTTAGAAACTCTCTTTACGGGTGGAAGATATCACTAAAGAAAATTTGATTGATCTATTTTTGGGTGGCCTCAAAGATAACATCCAATTCAAGGTTTGAATGTTTAACCCAACATCTGTATTATAAGTTATCCCTAGGGCATGTATGGTAGAAAAAAAATAGATGGTCAAAAGAAAGACTTTTACTACTGGTCGTGATCACACCTTTCTAGTACCATCATTCCATAGCCCACCAGATTAACACAATAAAAAATTAAGGATAAGCAAGCCAAAAGGTTATGTTATGGTTATGACAGTAAATAGAGGAAAAACCATCATTGTGCTAAAAAGAAGTTATTTTATATTGAAGGTGCCAATGACGATGAAGATTATGAAGTACATGGTGAGGATGCAAAAGGTCTTGAGGAGGAATATTAATAATCTTAGCCTACTATTTATATACATGCCCTTTCAAGTATTAGTAGTCCCCAAACTCTTAAGGTGATGGGTTTCCTTAAGAAACAGAAGGTCACTATCTTGATTGATTTTTGGAGCACACACAACTTTATCAATAGTAAGTTGGCTGCTCGTTTGAACTATTTGATTTATCCAAGTCCAAAATTTTAGGTTATGATTACAGATGGTGGTATTGTCAATTGTTTAGGAAAATGCCATAGTATTAAGTTGTCCATGGGAGACTACTTGTTGTATTCTCCTATGTTTTTTATTCCCATGGGTGGAGCTAATATCATTCAAGGAGTACAGTGGTTCACCACTTTACACACTATTGAGATGAATTTCTAAGAATTATTCATCCATATTATTTTTAATAAAGGACATTTAAGCTAAGGGGATTAAGGGATAAATCTTCACAACTTGTTAGCTCCCATCAAATGAAAAATATTCTTTGTAAGGGTGTTGAGAGATTTGTAGCTTGCTTGTTTTCCATAGAAGTACAACCAACTTAGCCATCTCCACCTCTTGATTTGAAACGAGTGATTCATGCCTTTTCTATTATATTTGGCCACATACCAAAAGGAATTCCACCTAAATGCATACATGATTATGCTATCAAACTTATTCTTGGTAGTACACCACCCAACATCAAGCCATACAAGTATCCTTATGCCCAGAAAAGTGAAAATGAAAACATGGTACATGAGGTGTTGGATGTAGAAATAATTTTCCATAGCCAAAGCGAATATTTTTCCCTTTTTATTGTTGAATATATCTTGTTATGAATACATGGTGATCTCTGTAGCTAACACTTATCGATTTGGGTTATCCTCTTATTCTTCAGATTTTAGGAGACTTGATATAAAAGCTCTCATTTAATTGATGACTAAGGGAAGGAGAATAAATGGAATGCTATGGTCTCAGGATATGCACTAAATAGTTTTCTTGACTAGGATTTAAGGCTTTTGAATGGAAAGTGTCGAGTATATGTAATATCTCATAGTTCCAAGATTTCAAGATTATTGTCCCCTAATAAGAGGCGGGAGGGAATGACCTTTGTCCTTTGTTTATCTTCAATATTTCATGCCTTGTGGGCATAACATCTAAGGAAGCATAAGTTGTAGACCTTTCATGCCCTGAGAGCTTAACATGTGAGGAAGTTGTAGACATATCCAAAGAATTGTGTCATTTGCAAGTTATAGCAAAAGGGATGGCATAATTTTTGATTTTAGTAAAGTAGGGTTATGTAAAAGGAAAGAATGTAAATTCATAATTGTAGCTCATTTCAAATCCATTAAAACTGATCCTCGTCTCACTTTTTGTGCATGATGAGGTATGCAAGGTGGCAGTTTATTTCTTTGGACATTTTATATTGTCAAGGGTGGAGGAGGACATCATGAGCATTGATTTGATTATAACAGGGCTCCACATATGATCCATGGTTCAAATCAATGATGCAATGCCCCTGATGTGGGGATAAGACATTGAGGTCTCAAAGTTTATCTTGAAGATTATATTTGTCCATACAACATATTGCTTGATAGATGTAAATTGTTACTGAACTTTGAACATGTCTTTGGCCAAGGTTCTTTGAGTCCGTCACTTAAAATACCATGTCATTTTCCCCCACCATCATCACCCAAATCACCTTGAAATATTTCATCACTTCCATGTTCGATATGGATTTCATACAACCATCAAACTATTCTTACCAAATACATGTTTGAAACAAGGGTCATCTCAATGAAAAATAGATGTCAAATATCTAATGACACATCTTAAGATGTCGAGAAGGAACCACATGTCAATTTAGACTTGAGTCTATAAACGAAATTAAAAACTTAGATATTTGTAAATTACAATGACATGTGGGAGTGAACCTAAAGGTGGAAGTCGTGATTTCTAATAGTATGAAATCTCAATAAAAATGATCAAATTTAAATTAAAAAAATTAAATAATAATATTATACTATATTTTTCATTATATCAATATATTATTAATATAATAAAATATTAATTATATATTATATATTATAACATATATTATTAATACATTAATTTTATTTATTATTAATATATTAATATTATATAATATTAACAATAAAGGCAATTAGTATATATTATTATTTATATTATATTATTCTAATTATTAATATAATAGTAATATTTTAAAGCGATCCATGACATTAAATATGAAACCTTCTCATCTAACGAGTTCGACTAGACAAGGACGTTAGAGCGTTGTTTATCATTAGAGGGATTCCTGAGGGCCCACGAATGCACAAATATATAATGATACTTTGGCCATGGCAAGGCGCTCATGGAAATAATTGAGAGATAATGGAGAGAGAATTTGTGGATGTGTCTGGAAATGGTGTGGTCAAGGTGGAAAAAAGCACAGCCAAGACTAAGCGTTTGCATAGTATTTTTGTGGTTTTCTTTCTTTTGTCTCTAACATGATCTGGTTTTGTTTTGTTTGGCGATGCCTTTCAGACCAAACACGATGCAGATGGACTATGTGATGACAGTGGAGGATGTTAATCATTTTACTGTGTAGGATGTATAGAAAGACAATTCCAGTGAGGTTATTTGCAAACTGTAGGAAATTGCGCATGGACGTGCAAACTGAGGTTTTTAACACGTGAGGATTTAATAGAAGTGAAAACTGAGGATTTAATGCATGTGAGGTGTTATCAACAAGTAATCTAAAGAGCTGCCCGTTGCAGAAAATATGATAAGGCCTATATCCGCTTCACACATAATAGAGAGTTCCTACGGTTTTTTCACCAAACCCTTCCTGTGCTTGGAAAAATCCCTAACACAGAGTCAGGAGATATTCGGTGGATTTCATTGCTGTCAAAACTGATATATAAAAATGCCATTTATTTGTCTTCTTCGTGGATAGAAACTTGGATATGCAGCACCTCGAAATGAGATTTGTATTTCTTTAACTGAGGTGTATTTTTCAATTGTTCATGGACATGACCAGAATCGAATCATTTGATGCGGGGACGAATTTAAGATTTGTTTCTCACAGTAGAAATGCCTCCAGCGTAATTCATTTTTACGTATTTTGTTTAATTGTTTTTTAAAAATATACAGATATTTTAATTAGAAAGGTTATAAACATTGTAAATTGTAAAGGCATTTTTCTTTGAAAAGGTTCCATAGGTTATAAATGTATTTGAATTGAGAAAATTTTAAAAGGTTTCAAAAGACAAATTTATATTATTTACACATTTCATTAGATTATGTAGATCAGTTTCGCTATAATCTATGTAGATAAACAATACGAATAAAGAAAACGTTGAGTCTCAATTTATATATTAGGCTAAAGCTTTCTATATAAAACAAGAGCCATATTGCAGCCTGAGTACCTAATGATAGGAATTTGCAGATGAATTTTTTAGTGCAGAATGACACATTATGTGCATAGTCACATTGATAATACAATGGACGCAGAAACTAATATATATCAAATGTTTATCATCATGAAAGACCATATGATCTTAACTTAAATGACTTTATAAAAACAATCCAAAGTGATAACAAACAAAACACCTTTCCTCTTATGCTTGACATAAAAAAAATAAATAAAAAATCAAAAAATGTGTGTATTGTATAAATATGATTTGTTGGAAATAATCTGAACTACCCCCACATTTATTTCTCCACCATACCCTAGCATATCTCCCAAATTTTGCTCGCATGTGTGAAGTATCATTCCTCCAACTAAGTCTATTTAAATAATATTTTTCAATTTTTAAATGTAGGACATATTAAACTGAAAATCCAAATATATATCTTCTTTGGCAAGATTTACTAGGTAGCACAATTAAATGTAATTAAATGCATTTTTCCCCTCCATTGCTAGGTTATATGTAGGATTTAGTTAGTCATTTTTGTAGTGAATGAAATGTAATGAAAAGGTAGAATAGCCAACATTTTCTATCGCAGCAGTTAGTCAAAACAACCAGAATATTGCTATAGAAATAACTTGGAGAGGAGCATATTTATGTTATTTTCTGAGCACAAGAAAGAGTATCAGCTCTGGGTATTAGTTTAATATTGAATGTGATCTATGAATGTAATTAAGTTTATGTAATTTTGAAATATAAACATTTGCATCTTCTCTCTATTTTATCTTTGTTTTCTATCTCTATTTTTCTCTTATTTGTTTCATTTTTATTCCCTCTTCCTCTTACTTCACATGGTATCAGAGCTAAAGGTTTTCAAAAGAGATTTAAGGAGTATCCAACACAAGCTTAACAATCATCAAGGGAAACTCCAAGCATAATTTTGACAAACCCACAAATTCCTCAGTTCAATGGAAAAAACTATGATTATTGGTCAATCACAATTAATGCATTATTATGCTCTTTGGATATTTGGGAGCTTGTTGAAAATGGTTACCCAGAACCAACAAATGCAACAACATATAATGCACTAACACAAGCAGAGAAGGATTTGCTAAGGGACAATAAAAAAAAGGATTCCAAATCTCTCTTTTATATTTTCCAAGCAACACATAAGAGCATATTTCTAAGGGTTGAAACAATAAAAAAATCAAAACAAGAATGGGATATTCTACAAATAGTATACCAGGGAATGTCCAAGGTGAAGACAGGGAAATTACAAATGCTAAGAAGAGACTTTGAGACAATATTCATGAAGGAGATAGAATCAATAGACTCATTTTTTACACAATTTATTAGACTGGTAAATCAAATTGGGTCTCATGGTGAGACACTTGAATAAAGTAGAGTGGTTGAGAATATTTTAAAAAGCTTACTTGTAAGGTTTGAGTCTATTATTGTGGCCATAGAAGATTTTAAGAATATTTCTCAATTTTTAGTGGATGAATTACATGCATCTCTCATTTCACATGAGCATACACTAAGAATAACAACAAATTCATCATTGGAGCATGCTTTCAAGACACAAACTTCAATCAGCCATTGTAGAGGCAGGGGAAGATTGAATTCAAGAGGAAGGGGAAGAAATTTGTATAGAGGCTGAAGAACCAACCCATCGAACTTAGCTGGAAGAGATAGAAGCCAATGTTTGAATCAAAATCAACCCCAAGGATAAATGTATGATGAAGCACAAGTCCAATGTCATTATTTCAAAATATATGGGCATTATTCAAATGAATGTAGAAAGAAACAATATGATTCTAGGAAGAAAAATTCAAATTTTACAAATGAAAATCAAAACTAGGGTAGAATGTTTTTATCCTATAATGTTGCACAAGAATTGCCAAAGGATGTATGGTTTTTAGATTCAGGATGCAAAAATCATTTGACAGGAAACATATAAATGTTTTCTAATTTAGATGAAAATGTAAAATTAGATGTAACATTGGGAAATGATAATAAAGTTCCAGTTATGGGGAAAGGCAAAATTGACATTCTAATCAAAAGGGGGGAGAAAAAGTTTATTTCTGATGTTTATTTTCTCCCTAGCTTAAAACAAAATCTGATGAGCATTGGGTAGCTTATTTAAAAGGGATATATAGTATTTTTCAAAAATAGAGAATGCACAATATTTGATAAATATCCAAGAAATCATCTTATTGCAAAAGTTTAAATGACAAACAATATAATGTTTCCCCTAAGGATATAACCGGATTTGAAAATAGAATTTTCTCAAACACAACTTGTGGATAAAGGGAAAGGTACAATAGTCACACAAACAATTTCTCATGTAAAAATTAAGGATGAAAATTGGTTATGGCATCTATGATTTGGGCACCTAAACTTTGGATGTTTAAACTTGTTACATAGGAAAAACATGGTAAAGGGATTGCCACTCATAGAAAAATTAGCAAAGCTATGTGAAATATGCATTTTAGGCAAATAACATAGAGAATCATTTCTAATAGGAAAGTCAATAAGAGCAAATGCAACATTAGAAATTTTCCCTTCAAATTTATGTGGTCCTATACAAACACCATCAATTGGAGGAAGATATTATTTCATGACATTCATTGATGATTACATAACTAAAACATGGGTATACTTCCTAAGGCATAAGGATGAAGAATTTGATTTCTTTCACCAATTCAAAGCTCTTGTGGAGAAGCAAAGTGGGCATTATATCAAAGCATTGATAAACCAAGCAATTCACTACTAGACTCACACCTCAACAAAATAGTGTAGCTAAAATAAAAAAGGAAAAATCATGGAAATGGCAAGGAACATGTTAAAGGGAAAACACTTATCAAATGAGTATTAGGCTGAAGTTGTTTCATATACAGTATATATAATGAATAGATGTCCAACCAAGAGTCTAAAGAATATGATTCTAGAAGAAGCATTAAGTGGAAGAAAACATAAGTTTATCATATTAGAGTATTTGGATGTGTAATAATCAGTAGAGATGTGTAGTTTATAGAAAAGGAAGCATGGGATGGCAGCTTAGAGAAAATAGTGAATGTAACAATAAGTTTTCCACAAGAAGATAGAGAAGAAATAACACCATCAAGTACTCCTTCAATTATGACTCCTCCCACTCCCATTCAAGCTCAACAAAGTGGTCCTCAAGTGACACCTTCAACAAGCATAAGGACAACCTCTTGCATTCAAGAAAACACACCTTTAAGTGGACAACAAATGCTAGCAACAATATGAATTCATAGTACAGGCCCATCAAGTCTACATTCTACAAGCTCAACCTCAAGTGACACATCAAATCCAACTTTGGAAAGATTGAAAAGATAAAAAATTATTAATATAATAAAAATTTATGATTAAAATGAAGGTGATAATAGTGCAGGTTTGAATTCTCTTTTTGCACTATATTCACAAGTTGATGATCCTATTCATTTTAAAGATGCAATCAAAGATGAAAAATGGGTAAATGTAATGGATAAAGAAATAGATGATATAGAAAAGAATGAAATATGGGAGTTAGTGAGCCTTCCACAAGGAAAAGAATTTATAGGAGTAAAGTGGGTCTATAAGACTAAATGCAATGTAGAAGGAAGGATTGAAAGGCACAAAGCAAGATTGGTTGTCAAGGGATACAAATAGAAGCCAAGTAGAGACTATGATGAAATGTATGCTCTCGTTGCAAAAACGTAAACAATATGGGAAGTATTAGAAATAGTAGCCCAACACCAATGGAATGTATATCAAATAGACATAAAGTTAACCTTCTTAAATGGAGTATTGAAAGAGGAAGTGTATGTGGAGCAGCCACGTAGTTATGAGGTACAAGGGTAAGAAGATAAAGATACTTTATCTATTGAATCAAGCACCATGAGCATGGTATAACAGAATTGACACATATTTTTTTAGCAATGGCTTTAGCAAAAGTGATGGTGAGCCTAATCTCTACATCAAGGAAAGTCATGGTAAGATCTTAATTATTGTTTTTTATGTATATCATTTAATATTAATGGGGAATGATGATATTCTCATTGTTGATTTCAAAAAGACAATGAAAAATGAATTTGAGATGAGAGATTTAGGATTGTCAAGATATTTTCTAGGCATTGAAGTGCAACAAAATAAATACAAAACATCAATCCTACTCCAACACCAATAGCCATAAGTCTAAAATTGAGTAAAGATGATTGTAGTAACAATGTCAATCCAACCCTATACAAAAGCATGGTTGGAAGGCTAATGTATTTGACTGCAACAAGACCTAATATAATGTATGAAATAAGTTTAATTAACTCTAAAAGAGGCACATTATCTATCAGCCAAAATATTCTTAAGGTATGTGAATGGAACTAAGGGATATGGAATTTTGTGTAGTACAATAAATGATTTTAAGTTATTTGTATACATAGATAGTGATTGAGTAGGAAGTTTAGATGATAGAAAGATCATATCATGGAATGCATTTCATTTGGGTTTGAGAGTCATTTCACGGGCTTCCAAAAAATAGCCAATTGTTTCCCTATCTATAGTTGAAGTTGAGTATGTGGCAACAATAGGGGCATCATTTCAATCCATTTGAATGAAAAGAGTGTTAAAAGATTTAAGGTATGAACAAGAAGGGGCAAATAAAATGTTTTTTGATAACAATTCGATAATTTTCCTATCCAAAAACATATTTTTTTATAAAAGATTCAAACACATTGACACAAGGTATCATTTTATAAGGGAACTAGTCAATGATGGAGAAATTGTTTTCAAAAATTAAAAAGTAGAAGAACAGTATGCTAATATTTTCAAAAAGCATTTAGGAAAGGAAAGTTTTGTCCATCAAAGAGACAACATGGGTATTATGGATGGATGCAGTTTTGATTAAAAGGGAGTGGCGGAAATAATCCCACCTACCCCCACATTTATTTCTCCACCATAGACATTCAATTTTTCCTACCCTAGCACATCTCCCAAATTTTTCTCTCATGTGTGAAGTATCATTCCTCTAGCTAAGTCTATTTAAATAATATTTTAAAATTTTCAAATGTAGGACAAATTTAAATGAAAATCCAAATGTATATCTTCTTTGACAAGATTTACCGGCTAACACAATTAAATGTAATTAGATGTATTTTATTTTCCCTTTATTACTAGGTTATACGTAGGCTTTAGTTAGTCATTTTTTTAGTAAATGAAATGTAATGAAAATGCAAAACAACCAACATTTTCTATAATAGTAGTTAGTCGAAATAACCAAAATATTTCTATAGCAATAACTTGGATAAAGGAGCACATATATGGTATTTTCTAAGCACAATAAGAGAAATAACTCAAGGTATTGGTTTAATACATAATGTGATCTATGAATTTAATTAATGTTATGTAATTTTGAAATATAATTTTTTTTATCTCCTCTCTATTTTATCTTTTTTTTGTTCCTAGTTTGCTCTATTTTTTTTTTTCTATCCCCTACCTCTTCCTTCAAGATTGTAGTATCATAGATTTCAATGTTATATGATTTAATGTCTCCTGTAATTGTATGCACATTTTATCTATAATAATTTTCTTTTAACTTAACTACTTGCAAATAAATCCAACATAGATCGAAGTTAAATTGAAAAAGTGATATTTTATTTTCCAGAAGATATCCCAATAAAATCAATGTTAAATTAAAGAAACTATGGGAAAATATCACCACTTAGTTCACTTTGAAATCTTTCACCACTTGTATGTTTTATATTACCCAACTCTTCAACACTACCTTGTTGTTATTTAAGATCTTCGGGAAACAAAACGTCTCCTTCTTGCACAACTCATTGTCATGTTGTACGAAAAAATATATGATCTCATTCTATATAACTAACTTCACATCAGATGTGAAGCCATGTCACAATTAAATTATATAAATGCATGTAATATTTTATTTTCGTACAATAGATTTTTGTAAAACAACAAATTAAAAATTTATATGATGACTTCTTCTTCTTCTTATTATTATTAAAATAAATATTATAATAATATTATATATTATTAACAATAGTATACATTATATACCTAAATATATAATAATAATAACAACAAAAACAAAATTAATATTAGATTATTCCTCTTAAAGATCCAGGATTAGGATTGGGCAGGTAAGAACATTATCCATTAAGTACTTACATGGCAAGTTTGTTTGGCACCAACACACGTCACTCGAATCTATTTTCCCCTAGTTTTGTAATTTATCATTGAACCAGACACTTGTTAGGAACTTAAAGACATATGTTCAACAAATAATAAAAACTCGTTTCCCTGCCTGGATTGATATGAAACGACCAGTTTGAAGCTCTAATTTTGGCAATGTGTCCCAGATCATAATTGTCGTTATTCCAATTCTCCTTTCCTCAAAATAATCTAGTTATTTCGAAGTGGTGCCCAGTAAAGAGTCTGCAGAGAGTCTATATTTTTCTAATCGTATTCATCTATGATTGGTGCCTAGTATATTATAAAAATCAGCATATAACCATGTGAAGAGGGGAATAATTAAATTATATCTGTATACACTCTCGCCCTTTGACCACTAGTATCATAAGCAATCCATGATAATTGCTCCCAGCTTTAGTTTCTGTTTTAGCTCTGTGTAATAACCTCTGTTGCTTCTTTCACTCTCTCTATTTATGGCTTGCTTGTTGTGTTGGATAGCTATTTTTTTAAGAAGAATGTACAATGCTTTTGTTTCAAGGCGAGTGCAATGGGGAATGTTGTTCAATTTTTCACTTGTACCGTAACTTTTTCGATACGAATGTTGTCAAGGGGATTGAGTAAATAATGGAAGGATGAGAATTTCCTTTCCAACGTGTCTGCTTGCGGCGAATTTGCACTTGCACTGTGGGATGGAGCATTTAGGTTATTCTGTATGTTCGGCGAAATATGCTATCCGCAGATATTTAAAAAGATTCGAGGTTTACGGCAGTCAGCGCTATCAGTAACGATGTGATTGGCATCTTAGGATCTGTGGATGAATCTCAGAGCTGATTCTCTAGAAGAGACGTCAGATGTAAAAAATATTTAAATTTAAATTTCATATTCATTTTATTATTATAAGATAATTTTAACCTTAAATTTATTATTATTTTATTTTATTTTAAATGATTAAAAATATTTTATTTTAAATATAAGTTAAGATAATTTTTTTTGACTAACATTGAATTATAGATAAATTTAAAGTTATATGTATATTTTTACAAATTTAATTTCATATGTATGTTTTATACGAAATTTTGAAAAATAAAAAAATAAAAAATTATTGATTTGCTAGTCCAAATTTTATGTAGTTCATAAAAAAATATTTTATTGGCAAAATAAAACTTTTAAATAATATTTTAGTGGTCAATTTTAATCGCTTGAGATGTCAATAAAAATATTTATTCTATCATCAATTCTAATAATGTGAGATGCCAATAAAAATATCTATTTTATCATCATATAACAATTGCAAGTTTGAATTTGACGTCCATTTAATTATTATATGTAAACTTTTCTTTTTTCTAAGAGACATCGATTTAAAAATATTAATATCTTAAATATACGATAGAGTTTTGACCTTAGAAAATGTAAATATGTTTTCAATCATACATTAACGTAACAATGTGAAGGCCATATATTACGAATCAATTTATAAAAAATTTAATGAAATCATTAATGTTGGATGTGACAAATTATTTATTTTATTTGAAACACTGCTCTCCATTTATCTCCGCTGCCTAATTTGCCCCATATTTGTATTAGTCACACCCTGGCATGTTGAGATAAGTAAGTAGTATTCTAAACCTTTAAACATTGTGTTGAATTTAATTTGCCTCTCTACACAGAACTAATAGCATGATCGATCAACAGGTAGAAGTCCAACATGAATGCATGTTAAGGCATGTTCCTATAAGCAAGTTTTTGTCAGTGTTGAATCCACCATATTCAAAACAACTTTTATATAGAGTTTCCTTGCCTGCATCACACATCATCAATTCATTAAATTGGGCCTGAATAAATCACCAAAGTTAAAAGGAATGATGGGAGATTCAATTTCTTACCCGTTATAATATGTTTTGCATTTATTGGGGAAAATGTATATGTGTTTTTCCTTCCACTGACAATCTCGAGCAGTAGCACTCTAAAGCTCTAAACATTAGCCTTAAGTGACAGTCACCCTCGCATAGCATACTCTGGAGCCATGTGAAACTGTGGATTGAAGGCATATACATATGACATCTCGAATCTCCATTGATAACGAAGCTAGAAGAGAAATAACAGTTCAATATTTTGTTCATAGGGAGAACTCCTAGCATATAAGGAATCACAGAGTTTTTAGAGAGAACCGGCAAGCCTTGTCGTTTTTGGAATTGTATCTGATTTGTAGAATAAAAACTTGGCATTGTGCAATGCCGTCATGATTTTGAAAGTACCATCGTTTGTATAGCCACATTAAAATACTTTAGACACTTCCATTGGTTTCTTATATTTTGTCCGTAGTTAGCGCTATAACATTTTGAAGTCCGAAATTAGATAAGACCATGTTAATAAACATATATTTTCCAATAATAGTTTAATTGTTATATTATAATAATATGATATAATATAATACCTAATATTATATATAATATATGTTATTAATATGTATAATAGTATATTATATATTAATGTTATTTATTATTAATTATACATATTATATATAGTTAAATTTTTTATTAGAAGATATTTTTTATATTTATATTAATATCATAATAATTATATCGAGAATTCTAAAAATTACAACAAGGTGATATAGAACTTGCATGTGGGAAAAGATTTCAAAGTGAATTTGAGGGCCCATATCATACACATACCTAAAATTTAGAGTAGTGGTCGCATCTTCTATTCACTTTTTTTAATTTGATTATAAAAAGACTCGACATCCATTGTGTTGATCAAATCAACAATGTAATGATGCTGATATGGGGGCAATGCATTGAGGTTATAGAGTTCATCTTGTTCATCCATACGATATATACACACACATTCCCTCACTTCCTTGACACTTTTCACCTCATCCTTAAAACTTACATCACATTTTGGAGCGTATACTTTTAACACCACTAGCACTAACACACACTCACAATAATATACGACCAAGTAACTTTTATTTTAGTTAAGTTTTGTGGGTAACTTTAAACCCATCGTTATTGATCCTATCAAACCAAAGTCTATATGATAGCTTATATTCATTTATGTTGCCAATTTATTGACACCTTGAGAAAGTACATGTCAATGATGATGAGAACCAATGATAGGGTGTTTCAAGTTATATCATACATCATAGGGACCATATGATAAACATGCCTTGACTTCACTACATTTTTTGGATTACATGGCCTACACCCATAATTACAAAGGGGTTTGTAGAGCTTTTAAGGCGATGGCATATTTTATTGACTATTTTTCTATTTGATTAGAGAAGGACTCCATATTCACTATGCAAATCAAATCAACAATATATCTCTTCTAATTTGAGGGTAATGCCTTGAGGTTCTTATGTTTATCTTGTTTCCTTCATCATGGTTGAAGTGAGTATTGAAATATTTTTCAAAGTGCATGTCAAATGGATGCATAAGGGGGCATCGTTTGTGATACAATTTGAATGTTTTGGTAGAGAAGTCACCGACTGAAAGAAAAGCTGGTGGATAGGGGATTGATCCTATCTCGTAGCGAGAGTTGGTAGGTTTAATTCTAAATTAATAGGGGGCGTCCACATCATACACTTAAAAGAGGAATATATTCCATAAGTGAAAAGAAAACACTTACCAAAAAAATCAAGAAAATTATATTTTATAATATAATACATTATAATTATATGTAAATATAAAGCAATTGTGTGCATGTGTGTGTGTGTGTGAGATAGTATGTGATCTAATGTCTAAACAAGGGTTTAAAGGATTCGAGGTTTATGATAGTCAACATGGAACAAAGCTATTAGTAATAATATGATTGGCATCTTAGGATCCATGGATGAATCTCAAGGATGATTCTCTAGAAGAGATGTGAGAGATATAAAAATATTTAAATTTAAATTTGATATTCATTTTATTATTATAAATTAATTTTAACCTTAAATTTAATATAAAGGTTTTTTTCTTCTTTCTTATAAAAAATGAATAAAAAGATTATATTTTAAATATAAGTTTAGACGTTTTTTTCCATAATTTTTTTAAGGCTTACAATGTATTATATATAAATTGAAGCCATATGTATATTTTTATGAATTTAATTTCATATGTATATTTTATACAAAATTTTGGAAAATAAAAAATAAAAAAAAAAATTATTGATTTTCTAGTCCAAATTTTATAAAATTCATAAAAAAATTATACAATTGGTAAAATAAAACCCTTAAACAATATTCTAGTGGTCAATTTTAATAATGTGAGATGTCAATAGAAATATTTATTCTATTATCAATTCTAATAATGTGTAATGTCAATAAAAATATCTATTTTATCATCATATAATAGTTTTTAAATTTAAATTTGATGACCATTTAATTATTATATGTAAACTTTTATTTTATTTTAGAGACATTGATTTAAAAATATTAATATATTTAATTTACAATAGAGTTTTGACATATGTATGTATGTATTCAATTCTGCACTAACGTGATAACATGGAGGCCATATATTATGAATCAATTTGTAAATAAACTAATGAAATCATTAGTGTCAGATGTGATAAATTATTTATACTATTTGAAACACTGCACTCCATTTAGCCCCACTGCTTGATCAGCCATGTATTTGTATTAGTCATAGCCTAACATGGTGAGATACGTAGTATTCTAAATCTTTAAAATTTGTGTTGAATTTAATTTTCCTCTCAACACAGAACTAGTAACGTAATTGATTAGTAGGCATAAGTCCAACATGAATATATGTTAAGGCATGTTCCTATGAGTAAGTTTCTATTATTGTTGAATCTACCATATTCAAAATATCTTCTTTGTATAGTTTCCATGACTGCATCACCCATCATCAATTCATTAAATTGGACATGAAAAAATCATCAAAATTAAAAGGAATGATGGGAGATTCATTTTGTTTCCCATTGTAGTAGGTTTTGCAT
Source organism: Torreya grandis (assembly GCA_037957365.1). NCBI lineage: Eukaryota > Viridiplantae > Streptophyta > Pinopsida > Cupressales > Taxaceae > Torreya > Torreya grandis. The sequence continues at coordinate 977,936 of JARHVA010002867.1, forward strand.
ATCTTAGGGAAAATGTATGTATATGTTTTTCCTTCCATTGAAAATCTTGAGTAACAACACTCAAAAGCCATAAATGTCATCCTTAACTGGTAGCTTCCCTCACTTAGCATACTCTAGAGCCATGTGAAATTGTGGATTGAAGGCACATTGATGATAAGAGAAGGAAACATACACATATGACATCTTAATTCTCCATCCATTATGAAGGTAGAAGAGAAATAATAGTTCAATTTTTTGTTTTGAGGGAGAACTCTTAACAGATAAGGAAGCATAGAATTTTTAGAGAGAAGTGACAAGCCTTGTCATCTTTGGAGTTATAGGTGGTGCAATATCTGGTTGGTAGAGTAAAATCATGGCATTATGCAAGACTATCATGATTGTGAAGGTGCCACCATTTGTATAGCCAACTTAAAATACAATCAAGAGTCGATATAGCACTTTAGCTGCTTCCATTGATTTATTATATTTTAAAGATGTCAAGTGGTAAAAATTAGTAATGAAGGTAGTTGTAAAGGTCTAAGTACCAGATATAATTAGGACCAACAATATCACAAATCATCATGATAGTGGAAGGTTCATGAGTTGGTGCAAACACATTCTCGATGAGGAACTGATACTCTCTAGCTTTATTTGTTTATCGAATTGAAAATATAATAGTATCCATAGCATCTACAATTTTGTTACTTGCCCTTGGTATATTCTCAAATTGAGTGTTAGCATTCTATTGTTTTAGAGTTTCGACCATAGATTTATAAAGAATGAACTTGTCATCTTTAGTCTATAAATGGTCTGTGACCTAATTGATGATTAACTAAGAATCACCATAAACCTTGACATGAAATATGTTCCACTATACTACCTATTTAAGTCCTAAAACAAGTGATTCATACTTTCACATATTATTTTTACAAGGAAGATTGATTCTGAAAGACTTGGGAATTAGATCTCTTTGTGGTGTAATAAATAGGAAGCCTACCATCGATCCATATGCAATAAATGATCCATCAAAATATATCTTCTAAGGCTAATCTTCAATAAGTATGTCAATGATAGTCATTATGGATTCATCAATAAATTAGAATGTGAGTGGCTCTTTGTCTACAAGGGGTGCTTCAACAAGTTGATTTGTAATGATCTATCCCTTGATTACCTTCTGATTGATATACTCTATGTCAAAATCACTAAGAATCATGATCCACTTGGCCATTCTACCTTTTAAATATATTTTAGATAGTCGATACATGAGAGGATCTAATTTTGAAATGACCATGGTTTTATTGTTCAACATGTAGTGTCACAATTTTTCAGCTATGAAGACCATGTCTACATAGTGTTTTTTAATAAACATATAATTATGTTCATATGTGACCAATGTATGGCTTAAGTAGTATACTACATGCCATTTTACATTTTCATCATGTTGATCTATAAGTTTCCATAAGGCACTATCTATAGATGATAGGTACAACAAAAATGGTTTTCCTGGTATAGGGGATAACAAAACATGGGGATTTGCTAGGTAATCTTTGAGTTATTGAAAAGTTGTTTGGTAGTGATTATCCGAGTGGAATGCATCTCCAATTTTTCAGAATATGTGTAAATGGATGAAAATTATTTGCTAACTAAGATATGAAGCATCACATTGACTAGATCTTGCCCTGTAAACTACAGAGCTTCTTCAAATTTGTTAGTGGTGGCATCTCTATTATAGCTTAGAATTTTCTTGGATAAACTTCAATTCATCTATGAGACACAATGAAACCAATTAATTTTCCTGATGTTACTTTAAACACACATTTATTTGGATTCAATTGGACTTTGTAATCTCGTAGTCTTTTAAATATTTTACATAGCACTACAAGATGGTCAGCTCTAATTTTTGATTTGTTGAGTATGTCATCGACATAGTCTTCAAAAATATAATGAATCATATCATGGAATATGATGGTCATAGATATTTTATACATATTTATGACATTATTAAGACCAAATAGCATTACTTGATAATAGAATGTGCCCCATGAAGTGGTGATGTTGTCTTATGTTGATCTTTTGGTGTTATTTTTATTTGGTTGTACCCTTAAAAGCCATCCACGAGTGAAAGCATCTCATAAATAGTCGTGGAGTCGATGATCATGTCAATATTAAGTAATTAAAACTCATTTTTAGGGAAATCTTTATTCATGTCTTGAAAATTAGTATAAATTCTGATTCTTTCAGGCTTTTTGTTAACAAGTACAACATTAGATATCCATTATGAGTAGTCTATGGATCGAATACATCCTAATTCTAAGAATTTTTCCAACTCTTTATTTACTATTGTAATAATGTAAGGATACATATTACATCACTTTTGGTTAACTAGTTTGGCATCACAATTTATCACAAGGTGATGTAAAACCATGGCGGGGTCCAATCCTGGCATGTCAAAATAAGTCCATGCAAAGATATATGCAAATTCTCTCAATAGAGCTGTAAAGACTTCACATTCCTCATTAGTTGAGGATGTACCTAATATTATCTATTTTGGGTTTGATGGAATCCTGATATTTACCTCTATTATATCTTTAACTAGAAGGGTTGATCCGTCTTATAGAATAATAGGCAAAGATGAGAACTATTAAACTATATCAGGGTCCTCCATTAAGACTTGCACTTCAACTTCTCCTAGGCATGATGAATATGAGTCCGCTAATTAAAGATATAGCCAAGTGAAAAAAATAATAAAAAATTCTTGAAGAATTTGATCAAACATTTTTTGTTGCTCAAAACTAAACTTAGATCCATAGACAAGTTCATCGTTGGTGGTTTCTTGGTCTAAATTTGAAGAAGAATGAACACCCCCATCTAATGGTGCCTAAAACAAGTTTTCACAACTAGAGTGGCCTTTATCTTTACTTTTTCCCTGGTTAAAAAGTACCTCAAAGAGGTTTTCACTTTGGGAGATCAATGCTTTATTTATTTATTTTTGTCTAAGGGCGTTCACCCACTCTCCAAAATAGGCTTCAGGATCTAATGTGATTAAGAACCCTAATTAATGATCTCCCAACAAAATGTTGTCTTTAAGGCCTAGAAAATCATAGAATGCCTCATCATTCTAAAACTCATCAATTGATAAAATGGATTCTTTTTTTTCCAATCTATCAATTAGAGATAGTGTAATGGTAATGGGTTATTACAAATGATTAGGCTAAGGGTACACATGGCATTTTTATCAAATAGGTTAGTCTCAACTAGGTCACCAAAGATAAAGCTATGATCAAACTCTGATTCATTGTTGGCATTGTCAGCACTAGTCACCAGTAATGGAAATCAAATAAGATATGTGGGTTCACACCTAAGAAGTTTAAATTCAAGTCCATAGGGTCTTTTTTACTTAGTCATGGAAAGTGGCTCAATGGTTCCTTATTGATTTGGTCTGAGTCCTCTTCCTTCATAGTGTCGATTCTCCATGATCCTATTGAGATTAGGATATTTTACACTCTTATAAAAATTGACCAACTAGTCATTTTATAACCATGATTCATCTCCCTTGAGAGGGTCTGGCTCTTAGCCAGAGGCCGGTATGAACATGACTAGCCCTGGATTATGAATTTTATCTTTACCTTTTCATTGCCAATGTGTGTGTGGGATAACATTAGGTAAACCAAAGGTCTTTGTATTCTAAGGAATATTGGCAATATGAAAGGTATCATGGGTCACATACTCCTATAGGCCATTATCTAAAATGGTGAAATGATTGGATGCTTTAGGAGATGGCATGTGGAAAAAGGAATCCAGGTTATTAGGACCAATGCAATTGTCCTCTGGAAAATCAATAAGTATTACCTTTCCTTTATCTTGCTTGAAACTTGGATTCATATTGTATTAGTAACTATAGATTTAAAACTTGGCCTCAAGATATTTTCAATGTTCATATGGGTTCAAATCTCTTGAAATATTCACTTCCATCCTTGAGTGGGAGAACTTGATACATTGGTGCAGTGTTGATAAGATTGCATGAATCTCATGTAACCAAGGCCTACCTAGAATCATATTATATGATAACTCAAGATCAAGCACATGGCAAAGTGTATCATAGATCAAACACCCAATGATAACTTGTAAGCTAATGGTTCCTTGTGATTCTCTCTCCTAATTATCATAGGCTTTGATAGTTATCATTTATGGTTGGAGATCTACCGTTGTGTACCCAATAAGCATGACAAGCTTTAAAGACACTATGTTGAGGTCTGATCCATTATCTATAAAGACACATTTCACTTTATGCCATTTTATATAAACTTCTATGTATAGTGGATTATTATGGAGTGGGTCAAGGGAAGACATATCACTTTGGTTGAATGTGACTTGTTGGGTTGGAGCTAAGTGTCCAACCAAATCTTGAAATTTATCAGGGGATATGTCACTGTTAATAGTGGATTGGGTTAAAAAATCATTCAAACTATTGTTGTGGATTATCGATATTCACAATAAATCTAAAATAGAGATCTGGGCTAGTGTCTTCTGTAATTATTCCATAATGTCAAACTCTTTTTAGAGTTAGTTTTAAATGGCTTAGTCTGAGGTTGAATGGCTGGTTGGATAATGGGTAAGGTGGCAGATGAATATGGGCCTAAAATGGTAATTTTTGACCTCTAAGTTGTGATTACACAATCAAGATTAAATAGAGGACCATGATTGCTAACAAATGGTGGCAATGGTATGGGACCAGATAAGACAAGTCTTGGTTATCAATGAACTTGTATGTGGTCATGGGGAAAGGAAAAGTTATCGGTATAAGGTACAAAAGTAAAATCCTAGTTTGTTGGTTCACTTGTGTGTAGTTTTAGGCCAATGAAATATTATCCATATAATTTGGTTGAGTGGCATTGTTTAGCAATGGTCTAGATTGATTAGTGTTCATTCTAGGATTAATGGAGATCATAATAACACTACCCCCTATGATATGACCTATAACCCTATTATAGTCATGTGAAACTACATGGTAGGTTTGTTAATTTTTACCATTTTGACATTGGTTTTATCCATTATTTTTATGTTGTTAGTTTTGCTATTGATTTTGCTGGTTTGACTTTTGATTTTGTTGTTGCACTGGCTAGTGTTATTGTTGTTGATGTTAGTTGTTATATTGGGGGAAAGGTTTTGATAAATCCCAAGAGTTTGATTATCATCATCCAATGTTATTTCCCCATTATTCAACATATTTTCAATTAAATGTTTAATTTGCACACATCTTCATAAATTATACCCATTGACCCAATGATACTCACAGAATTAATTTTCATGGTGCTAATCAAGATAAGGAATGCCTTAAAGATAATGCTTTAGTTTAAGCCAACTAATCAAATTAGTGGTGGCAAGTTTGTGAAATAAAAAAATAATAGGCTCTCCAAGGTCAGTAAAAGCATAATGCATGGGAAAAATTCTTCTTGGTGGTGGGTTTTGTAATAACAAAGTTTGTGGCATTTATTGTGTGGGTCTTGGTTATTGTGCTTGAAACATTGGTTGGAGAGGTCATTGGGTAGAAGTAAGACAAAAATTTGGTGCATATGATGTTTGCACGATTTGGATATGTTGTGACTTGGTTACTTCATTTCCCATAACATTCCTATTGTAGTTGAATTTCTTTGGTCTATCTTGGTTATTGGTCTGTGTCAGTTTTGATGCTTACGCTTCGATTAGATGTGAGTTTTCGCCATTTCCCTGATTGGTACCTTGATTTTGATTAGTTGAATTATGCTTGATGACTCTTTTATTAATGATATATTGCTCAATCAACAAACCTTTATCAATAATTTATTTAAAGGTATATGTACATTTTAGTTCTAGATGATTGGCTATCTCACTATATAAGTTTTTAGTGAATACATCAGATAATTATTTATATGTTAAACTATGAGTGAATCAGCTTGTAAGTTATCTTCATCATTGTACATAACTCATAAAACTTTCATAAACTTTTTGTTTAGCTTGAATCAAATCAACCAATGAAATCTCATGCTCCAGATTATAGGAAAAGTGCTACACAAACTTATCTGAAAGGTAATCAAAATCAATTATTGAATTTTTAACAACTTTAAGAACCACTCCAAGGATTTTATAGCTAAGCTCCTTAGAAACAACAACAAAAGGTATATATCATTATATGCCACTAGCTGACATGTGAAAAAGAACTCCATTAAATGAGATTTTGGGTCACCTTTCCCCTTGTGTTTATTAAAATTTTGGGTTTCATATCTTAGAGGAAATAGAATCTACAAGTAATCCATATTGAAAGGATAGGAATACACATCATCTAATTTAACCTTTTTAATCTATTTCCCTACATAGATGGTGGTGATTGCATCTTTCATTTTTTTCAATTCTTGGGTAGGAAAATAGAGGGAACATTGTTTTAAGGGGGAACATTGGCCTAGGTAGATGGCTGAGTGGTCAAAAGTGGATCACTTTGATTAGGGTATGATGGGGGTATATAGTATAAGTTAGACTAGTTGGGAAACAAACCAAGAATATGTATATGTGGATTAGGATGTACTTATTGAAATTACATATTTGGTTGTGTGATATTTTAGTTTTGGTTGGTGGTGAAGGTTTGACTTAGAGGATTCTGAAGTTGGGATGGAGGAATATAATGATATTATGCCTATTATGGTTGAATAGGGACCTATTGCTAACTACTTGAACCTTGTTATTGAGTGGGATATTGTGAGTAAAGACCCTGTCTTTGAAATTGTGTTATGGTCTCCACAAAAGGTAATTATTGCCTAACAGGTATTTGAGAGACATTGAAACCCCCTTATTTCATGAATCCTGATTGAGAAGTTGATGCATGTTAGATATTTGGCACCTATCATTGATGACATGGAACATTAGTTACCCCTTATTGAGGTGGAAATATGTTAGACCTATATTGTGTTGGTATATTCATTTGTGTATGTTTTTTTGGAGTGATAATCATCACCTATTGAGGTGGAATAGGATTCATCACATTATTTTGTTGAGGCATGGTATTGGTTGTTGACTGACTACCTGATCTTATGGGTTTAACACTTAAAGAAGTAGCTGGTTGAGGTTGGGGTGTAGAAGTTCCCATTCCTATGTTTACAGAGCCACTCATGGTATTAACTAAAGGCAATGTTGTTGACTAGTTGTTTGCATATTATTACCACTTTGATTTCGATTGGATGTTATTTATGTATTATCCACTATGTTTTGCTCATTATTTCATTTAGAAGTAGAAGACACTTCTTCACTTATTGGCATATACAATAAATTTTATACTGAAGTGTTTTGCATGAATGGGTTTAAAATATAATTTTCTTAAATAGTTAACTTTATCAAAATTCCTATTGAAGGTACTAAGTCAATAATATGTTTATTTACCATAGTCATATGATTGAAATTGTGTGCTAGATTCATGTAGGTTTGATATGGTGCCTGCATTTGGTTAAAGTGATCTTCCATGAGGTTCTTTCCTTTGTTAGGCATATTAGGGTCATGATATGTCATTTAGACTAGAGATAAAGGATTGCTAGAAGAATCATGTTGACTGTACAATATGTTATGAGGCATTCTTACTAGACTTGGTAAATTTTCATTGGGGAAGTCTACCAAAAACTTGGCCCCTACCTCTATGACTTTAACCAAATTTCCATCCGTATTCTCCAATAAATGATGATCAATAAAATAAGGATCATATGTGGAAGGTGTGTTAATAGATTATAGTTGTTGAGGAAATAGTTTGTCAGTTGTAGGTATCATAGCTAGGTATTGCATAGTTTGTTCTTGTTCTTGTTCTGAATATGGTAGTTTATTAACCAAATAGTTAGCCAATAGATATTGGATTTGTGCCCTTATTTTAGTATTATAATATGTATAAGGATCCATCTCATAAGTAATATTATCTACGTAGGGGTCTTGCACTATTTATTCTTGCATAACCACATTACTAATCCCCAGATTGTACATGAATCTATTACGAGTGTAGGAATACATGTTGGGATCCATAGTGAATGTTATGTGATAGAAAGGGAAGAGAGTTATACAAAATCTAAAAAGACAATATCTAAAACATGATATTTCAAACTTGGTCTAGATTCATCAAAAGGATGGAAATATTTATTTAATTATTTGTGCTAAAATAATCTAACATTACACTTTTTATATAAAAAAAATTAAGTAAATGGGCTAAAAATGGAAATGTGAAACTCTAAGGTCAAAGTGTTTCAGATTAGTTTAATCTAAGAAATAAATAATTACTAGGTCTTTTGGCCAAATGCAATATTAAAATCTAGGCTAAAACAAGCAATGTGCTAGGACTCTTAGACAAACCGTGTCAAAATATAAACTTTGAAATAGATGATATTTTAATTTAATGAATTCGAAACACTTCTAACAAAAACAAGGCATTTGACTCTTCAACATAAACTTGATCAAATAGGTATAAGGTATGAAACAAAAGGCACTTTAGAGATAGTTTTTTTTTCTCATAAATAATGATATAAAACTTTTCATCTTTTGACAAATAAGCTAGACAAATGTGAATGGTGTAACTTGTGCTAGACAAAGGTATACTTAGATTGGCATTAAAAATGTGCACAAAATTGAACTATATGTAAAAATGTATATGAAACAAATGGTTAACAAGAAATGGGGAAAAAATATTAGAGCTGACCTCTTATAATGTAGCTGGCATCTTATAATGAGGAGCTATTTTGAGCGCGGTTGCCCCATCTTATAATGTGACTTGCTATAAATCTCTTTTCGTTTATCCCCCTTATTTGTTTAAATTATTTAATCTAAATGGCCCAAAACTAGAGCATATACATAAATTAGTGCCATCGTCAAAATCCATGATTTGAATAAACTTGATCAAAAAAATTGCAACAAGCGAACGGAAAAAGGTTTGGAAAATGACCTTCAACTAGCAATATGTAGTTGTACTTTACATAAACCGTGAAAGCCAAATGGTGTAAGGAAGGCGAGATAACGTTTTATAGCCATAGTTTGACAAACTCTAATTGTAACAAAAGAAATATAAATATAGTGACATTCCATTATTCTACCCTTGCTGCATATTTCAAAGTTACTAAGGAATTGTCTTGACACCACCAAGATATAGAGTAGCCAACATCCCATAAACCCTAATTGTATAGGGAGTAAACATTCCATATTTAAAATTTAGTTAATAGGTGATCTTGTTTACACCCCCCGGATTTTAGACTATCCATAATCTCATAAACCTCAATAATGTTTTGTGGCATCCAATGAAAAACCTATGTTGATTTGTTCTTCCACTTAACGTATTTGGCTTATTTATAGGGAAAAGTGGTAAATTCCATAATTTAATTGCACTGAATATGTCAAAATATGTGTTACAAATAGAAAAAATTAGTAGAATAATCAAACTTACTTTCCTTCTAAAAATAGAATCCAATGGAATTCATCTTCCTAGAAAAAGGGGTTTGACTCTTTATTTTTTTTCTTCTAGGGAACTACCCTCGAACCCCCACCAGGGGTTAAATTTGACCCCCATTTAGACGTTTTTTACCATTTTAAACGTAAAATACTTCCAATTTTTTTTAAAACCGTAATGAAGGACGGAGATTTTTTTAAAAAAATTGTCATTTTGACGTTCACTTTTTAAAAACGCCCGTTCTAATTTTATATAAGGTAAAAGGGACTCCAGTCTCCCAGTCTAACCTCCAGCTATCCGGCTCTGAAATCCCGGACTCCCGACTCCCATTCTCGGACTCCCGCCTCCCTGTCTGTCTCATCACTCTCTCCGCTGCTCCGGCCCAACTTTCGTATAGTTGATTGTTGGTTGCGTAAAGTGACAAGACACTAATTATGTACACACGAGTCGCGTTGAGGTTTAGACCACTATGCATAATTATAATTGTAATTGTAATTTGTCTCTGCGCCTTTCTCCACAAGAAAATTATTCGCAAACGACTGCTCTACTTTATTACTACATGTCACTTTCCAGCACGCCGGCAAGATGTACGTGTATGAATGTGGACCACAATAACATATTGTTAATCCAGTCATATTATATTACTACTGAGTCTATATCGCTGTTGTACCAATTGATCCCTTGGTCATAGAAATGGAGGAAGTATCGCTTGGTCGTCCTTTGATACATGGCAATGAAAGGGGGCTGATAATCAGCGCAGATCTACCCAGGAGATTTTGGATAGAGTCAAAAGCCTTATGGAAAATTGCAGGCGCTGCGATCTTCAGTCGGCTTGCAACTTTGGGGTTGAATGTCATAACGCAGGCGTTTGTGGGGCATATTGGCGATTTGGAGCTGGCTGCTTTTTCCATGGTCATCAGCGTTATTGTGGGTTTCACTTCAGGAATTATTGTAAGTATTTTGCTTTTAATTTGCCCATAGTGAGCTATTTTCTTTCTATATATTCAGGAAATTATTTGCTTTCAATCTACCCTTGCCTTAATTTTATTTTATTCTATAATAGAAAAAATTAAGAATATAATGCTTAAATATAGAAAAATCATTTCATTATTTATTTAATTCCTTATTATAAAATTGTTTCAACGTCTTTTATATTAATATATTTAATTTTATGGTTGCAAAGTGTTCACTAATATCTTTTTCATCTTTATATTTATGCTAATATATTTAATTTTATGGTTATAATATCTTCACAATAACTTTTTATCTTTATTTTTATATTATCTTCTCTTTCCCTTATAAAATACAATTAAGGGAACACAGTGCAAGTAGATTGCCTACCTGCAACCCCACCAAAGTTCACATCTAATTCGTAATTAAAATCTGGGTCAGCTTTGTTAAAGGGGATTGGAATCCCTTATTCCCAAATAACTGTAAGACCACCAAAAATCCATATTTAATTGAAAAAACAACAGCAGTGATCTTCCAATTGTATAAAGACAGATTTTCCAATTGTTCAACGCTTGAGAAATATTGAGAAATATCCATCTGGAGAGTTGTTCAGGGTTCCCCATCACATGAATAATAAGTTTAATTAATTTCTATATAAAATTATGAAAGTCAAAAATGATAAATGAATGTTACGTGCAAGGTGATATTATCTTAAAAACCGTCACAAAAAAATTTCTTGACGGGCAAGGGTGATCGTCAAATTTAACCCCTGACCCCCACCAAGGGGGATCCATAGGATTTTATCACCCCCTTGATCCCCCTTATGATAATAATGGGTGCCGCCCCCGCTCGCCCCTCCCCGGCCGCCCCCCCCCCCCCCCCCGTCAAGGAGTGGGCTATAAACTTCATAGTAAAAGGGTCCAAAATTTAACTTTATTATCACATATCTAATAATTTACATGTATTTAATATATCACATGTTTGGTAGATAGCATATCATTTTCATACACACATCTATTTCATGATATATTTTTGTGATGTAAAACATACACATTACACATGTACATACAGAGATTAGACTTTCCTTTATTGAGTGGTCCTATTGATATTGGGGGAATATTATTCCATAGGTTTCACTATTACAAATTTTATCTTTCTATGACCTTTTCTACCATCTTGAACCACCTATATCATTTACATGTGTCTTGCTACTTACACATATTTTAAACTATCATACATTGATATGTTATTATACTATGATGTGACATTGATACATATGAATGGTATAGGTTAGTATTCATTTTTTCTATGCTCCATTGATGATGTTACTCTCTTAACTTATAGGTTACTTTATGCTTGTATATTTTATGTGACCCTTCAACCTTGATTGTGACATCTTTATGTCCTTTGAGTGTTTCCCTTGACCTTGTTTAATGTGACATATTTTGATGTCCCTTATTTAAGACTTATTTACATCCCCTTGCATGTGGCACGTGTCCTTGTTTGTTGTGACATATTTATATTTATTGTATATGTGCCTTAGCCTTACATGTGCACTAACACTTGAGCTTGTTATGCTTGTTGAATTGATTAATGTTGAGTGGTGTCATGATCTATATCATGCACTTTTATTGTGTACTCTTATTTAGTGATTCTACTACTACATGTTCAATTGATACATCTATGTAGACTTGATAATTATATTCCCTACATTACATATGTTTCATACATATCTTGATTGATATATACATTATTATGATGATATATTATCCACATGTTCACATGATTTTATATGATGCTATATTTATACATGACATGATACAATTAACTCTTATTTTTTAGATTAGTGACTTAAAAGATACACCCCTCATCTCAAAGTGGGGGCATTATAGTGGTTTTGTCATAGATACATAAGCCTCTGTGAACATAAAATCATATCACATATATATTTCAAAGATTCATAATGGTTCAATTCTTAAATGGTTTACTTACATAAAAATATTAGCACATTAATACATATCATAGGGTTGTATGTCATGTATATGCATTCACTTTATAGATACTTGAGAACATATTCATATACATTTAGATGCATAAACATAGCCATATGCACACAATTTATAGAAATAATAATTACAAGTTTCCACATACACATATATTTGAGATATAAGTTCTCAGATTCGTCATTTATAAAAGATTCAATATTTTGTACATGACACTAGTGACAAAATCAGGACACTAGTATTGATAGTGATGTCCATACAGTGATGCAAGTATTTAGGTGGACATAAACCAACTATCCAAAATCTGATGAAGGGATCCAGATCTTTAGATAATCCACTTTTGCACTTGCACTACTCAAAATTACATGTGCATCATTGTATAAGTTAAGTACAATTTCTCCTTTGTATTGATATTATCAAAATATTGAAGGTTGTACTTTCCATACTTGGCATATGTTTGGATTTAGTATATCTCATCATAATATTAGTATAATCTAAATTCATTTAATTGGACTACTTTTAGATTAGTTCTCTCCTTAATTGATTAGGCTAATCTCATTCATAGTAATCCTTATTTCCAAAAAGGGTTAAACAACCTTTTATAGGATATTGTTATCATACAAGGTTGATGGTATGATTGTTTTTTTTTAAAATTTAATTATCAAAACCTTGTTTTTATTAATAGTAGTAGTAGGTTTATAATTCTTACGAAATTGTTTGAGAATTTAAAATTATTTTTGAAGATCAGCGCTTGAGTTTTTTCAAGAATAACTATGTCGTTTGCATATAAGAGAAGGATGAAAACGAGCACATCTGTGTTAATTCCAATGCAATGTTCCTCCTTTATTTTTTTTTCAAATTTATTGATATAGATGTCAAAAAGGGTGGGAGAGAGGGGATGCCCTTATTTAGCTCCAATATTATTGCAGTTGACATCCATTAACTATTCATTGTAACATTTCATTTTGGCAATAACATTTTCATAAAACCTATTCATAATATTAAAAAGTTTAAGAAAAGTATCAATGTCTTCTAATCTTTTTCTCTATTTAACTTTTAAAATAGTGTTTAATTTTTTTTAATAATTAACAAAATAATATTTGAAATCTTCTTTTTTTAAATTATACAATCTTTAATCATAATTTTGATAATAACAACATGATCACTAATAACATGTGAAACCAACTTACCTTAAACTTTCTTTTATAATCATTAAATAATAAAATAATAATTAAAATCTTCTTTCTTATCTCTACAATCTTTAATCATAATAACATATAAAGTCAACTTACCTTAAACCTTTTTATAATCATTCAATAACTACAAAATAAAAAAGACTAATCACAACGGTTCTATAATGGAATAAGAAAATAACTAAAAACATTGCTTATAATTACTAACGAATCGCAACGGTTCTGTTCTATAATGAAGTAATAAAATAACTTAAAAGTTTATGAGGAGGAAGAATCAAAATATCAAATTTCATTAAATTACACCCTTTTATAAGCTGTCCATCTCCATATATTATTGGTGGGGGGGATCTCCACTCAATCCGGTAAGCAACAATGCGCCTAACTATTCAATGCCAGAAATTATTTATTTAATGTTGCCTGCCATACGATTCATTCATTTAAAAGCACCACCGACTCCGACTAAAGATAGCGAAAAAGGAATCTGAACATCGTGAATAATAAATTTAATGGGTGGGTTGGACATGGTCCAAACGTATTCCCCTTTGATATTAAGACACTTCTATATTATATTTGTGTTTTTGTTGTTATCATTTATATAGATTTTATTATTTGTTGAGTGTAAAAAATTTATTATAATTTTGTATATATGTTTTTAATTTTATATTATTAATTGTCGGAGGAAAGATTAGATTTATGATGAAACATTAAATTTAAATTTATTTAAATAAAGAAGAAATAACCGTCAAAGGTGGTTTTAATGTGAGAGTAACTCTAGATAAATTTAGATTAATGTGTCCACCTCTCTTTCCAACAATGTAAATGTATCAAATTTGAAATAATAATAAAATATTTTGATAAATAATATGTTATATTAATAACTTTTTATTTAAAAAAAATGATTTTTCTTTGTATGCGGTTATTTTGATAATTACAACTATTTTCATTTTTCAATAAGTTCACATATCCAAAAAATAAATTTAAAAAAAATGTAAATTGAGAAGTCAGACGTGTTCTCTGAATCACAAATGTGGATTTATTTAATGAAAACAAGTAGTAAATAAATTTTAATAAGATTTGAAGTAATTATCTAAGTTTAAGTTTGTTTTATAGAAAATTGGAGTTTACATCAAAATGTAATAGAGTTTATCAATACAATATCCAATTAAATTTAATTAAATGTAAAATAGTAAAATTGAAGTCAATTGTTAATTTGACTTTAGTGTTATATTTGAAAAGAGAAAGGTTTGGAGGAGACTTTAATTTTTGTGTAAATTAAGAAATAGTTGTCATAGTGTAACAACAAGATTAGATTTTTTAGAGTAAGTAGTAATAACCCAAAAAAATTATAAAAACCTTAACACTTTATTAAACTGTGTACGAATTTGATGACTATGTTCATCAATTTTGGGGCTTTGAAAACCTGATCTAGATTTTAAAATTTCACACATCTCTTAGAAATTGTCCTCGTTCATTAAGACTATAATATGAAAGTAAAACTTACATTATATAAGAAGTTTTGTTTTGGACCCTATAATTAGGATCAACAGGGTTTTTAAATACTAATTCACATCTCTACTATCAAAAATAACATTCCAAGTATAATGCAATTTATTTAGGTAGTTTAATATGATGCAATATCTAATCTACTATAACTTTCAACTTTATAATGAATATTTAATTTCTTCTTAAATGTAATAATAAATAGTAGATGCTTTTCATAATTTCCTAAATTCTTGAATACCTATTCTAAATACTTGAATTGGTTGGTTTTGCTCATTCAATATGTTTTTATTCATGTCTAAATGTATTAATGTCTTTGTGTATATAGAGTTTGAATTAGGATTCTGTTGGCTCCCAAGCCAATAAACAATAAGTGGTAAAGGTCGAAAAATCAAGACCCATAACTCCAAGAAATTCAAAATTGGGTTAAAAAGAGCAAACATATAATGTACATTTCTGAGAAAAATAAGAGAAGCATAGAAAAATAAAGAGGGAGGAGAGACAAGGAGCTAGGAAAGACAAAATGAAGGAGAACATGAGGGTAAATAGCTATAAATACAAAGAATATGTACCAATAAGAATCTAAACTAGACCAATGATTGAAAAATATACATGAACCCTAGAATAATGCAATTTTACAATTAATGAATGTTCCTAAACTATTTATAAGTGTCTGAAAAAATTTAAAATTATCATAATAATAATAATGTTATTTTCAGTTTTTTTCTTAATATTATTATGCATATTTTTCTTTTATGTCCTTGTCAAGATAAAATATTATACGAGCTTCTGAAAAAATATTTTTCCTATTCTAATCAATAATTTTTTTTGACAAAATATACTACTTTAACAATTTTAAAATTTAATATTCAAATATTATTAAATATTCTTTTCTATATTATTGTAAAATATTAATAATTAAAAAATTATTTTAAAGGTGAAAAATATAACAATATATATTTGCAATTTTCAATTAAAACAGTTGTCATACACCGGGACTAATAATCAATGCATCATAAACCTACAATTTTAAATGATCAAACCCACGGCATTCATGGCGGTCTTTGTGCCCTAATAATCGTTATTAAAAAAAGAGAGTCGTGGTACACAATTTTGCCGCCACGCTTACATTGAATTTTGAACCCTGTGTTCATACCATTACAAACAGTAATAATAAGGGATCTTTCCTTTTCCCTTTTTGTATATATATTTCTTCCTCCCCGACACACTTCCAACTTTTGTGCTCACAAAAAATGCACAGCTCTAAATGGCAGGGTTCCGTGGAAATCCCGGTGGCGGCATCGGTGGAGCGCCTGTGGGAGATCGCCAGCGACTTCTGTGGATTGAAGAGGTGGTATCCTGCGCTGCAAGTCTGCGAAAGGGTGGAAGGAACGCCTTTGCACGGCCCCGGCTGCGTGCGCTTCTGTTCAATCGCATCTTCATCGGCACCGTCTCCCGATGGAATTTGGAAAGCCACGGAAAAACTCATATCCTTTGACTCCACTAACCATTCTTACACTTATGTTATTATAGAGACCAACATGGAGGGCTTTCTCGGCTACCAGGCCACTTTTCAAGTCCTACCCGGAGAGGAAGCGGGCAAGTGTGTGGTCAAATGGCGTTTTGAGGTTGAACCAGCTTCCGGCCGTTCGGAAAAGGAGTTTGTTGGCAATTGGACCTCTGTGTTGGCTGGCGCGGTAAAGAAATTGGAAGACTTCGCGGCTTTTTCATCTTCATATTCATCTTCATCGTAACTCTGTCAAATCTTTATGGTATATTTCTTTCTCCGTGCTTGTTTTCCCGTAGGATTTTAGTGCAATTGATGGTTAATAAAACTGTAGCTAATCTACTGCAAGCTTTGCCTCAAACAAAGAGGCAGATTCTATTGGTTGATTGTTTCGATCCAAGCGAGCTTTCTAGTCATTGAGGGAGGTGCTGCATAAAATGTGACTAGAGGTCGCTTCTGCAAAATAACTCTGAAACATTCTTTCATTGTCCGTCCTCCGTGCTGGTTTCTTTGTGTGTATTGTTGAATTGATTATTGTTATGGAAAGGGTTTTACCCTACCCACCTTAGGGAGAGAGGCTACTTTTCACTTCAGTATTAGTTTTTATGGTTAAGGATTAAGAATGATGTAAACTAACATATATTGCAGATAAATTTATGTAAAAGATGTTGATATTCAGGTGTCTATTCTATTTATGTTATAAATCTAATATTATATAGGGGTTTCGAGAATAATATGTCTTATGTCATTTACATAGATTTATATGAAGTATTTATGATAGTTTAATATGAGTAATGTTATCTACCACTATTAAGTGGCCCAAGCCACCACTTTCATTCCGTCAAGCCACCACTTTCGTCCAGTCAAGCCACCATACATCCTTTGTAATGTGTTTAAATTTTATAAGAAAGTGTATTTGTTTCTCTTGTCTAAGGATTAAATTTGATGGTTGACTTTACTTGTCATGAAATATTTTAATGATGGTTTTTTATTCAACATTACCTTATAAATGCTAATATAATTCATTGTAGTAGAAGGTAATATTAGAGACAATACATTTATTTATTATAATATTTTATAGTTTTTTTTATTGTCTCCTTAATATTTCACCTTGCATTTAATTTGGTCTCCTAAAAATATTGATTGTATTAAACTTAAATAGAAATAACCAATTATACCATACAGACTGAAAAACAAATTTCTTAACTCAACTTGTTTCTACATGGAGAAAATGAGAATGAAATTTAGTATTATAGATAATCATAATGATATAACCTTATAAGTTTACAACCCTAACTTTTTAGGGAAGCTAAAATTAATGTGTGATAGTGGAAGGTGGGCTGAAATAAAAAAAATATGTGTTTGTAGTCATTTAAATTAACATATAATGTTAAAACAATGAATTTATGACCATTCCTTATGCACACGTAATATATATGCTCAATTCCATAGTTATAAACTGTTGCTCCTCTATTTCTACATAGATGGCCCTTTTAGACACCCCATTTGGGCCACAACTATGTTCCAACCAAACTTCAGTTTGATTTCTACCAAATAATACAAATTAAGCCTAAGAATCACTAAATATCTCAATTTCCTCCACACATTACACATTAGTGCTCAAAATCATGTTGAGGCATCCCTATTTGAGATATTAGCCTATACACAACAGTAACCTCTCACGGATTCATCTTCAACCAACTTACAATCTAGGAAATTGATAGTTTAGCCTTTGGACTCATTAAGCAGGGCATTTGAACAATTCTTAAAGTGCAAAAATGCTAAGCAGAATGAATTAACTAAGCAAATCAAATTAACTGCTTAGGTGAAATTTCCATGTGCAATTATTGAAAATAAATTTTGTAAAAAATAAATTTCAATAAAAATGAGATTATGATGATGTCATCATCCTCAAAGTCAAGGAATTGAAAATATCTCCCCTAAAGCCTTAAATTCAAAAATGGAGAGCTATGCTTAGTAAATGAGATCTCTATCCCAAATATAAATTCTTTGTCCCCTCTTTAACTCAACTAGGGTTAAACTTAATTCAATTGGGATTAATCTAAACTTAATCACGGTTAAATCTAACCTAACTACACTTGGATTAGAGTTAGTTTGAAAGGATATAAATACAAGGCTTCACCCATTATTCAAGACGCTTCTTTTGTGTAAAGTTATTATGCTAAAATACCTTCAAGAAGCTTTGTTTGTGTAAAGTTATTTTTCTAAAATAATTTCAAGAAGCTCTTGAAATATAGTGCTATAATGCACAAATATTTATAGAATGCTACATCAAATCTAACACAAGCCCAACATTACTAAGGTGATAAGGAAAGATGATGTAAGAAGCACCATTGCCAAAGATTCTTTGATCACACAACTAAGTACATCTATCCATGGCCAACATACACTTCTTACTCTCATGGAAGGTAAAATTATTTGTTTTATTTTATTTGATAGTTTTTTTGTATTGTTCTCTCATTCTTTGAGTGTCTAGGCTAGAGGTGTTAATTTTATTAGTGTATTTTTTATTTGGTTTTGATCATACTAACATGATAATAATCCCCCGATTGGATTCCTATTAATCACAACCCTCTATCCTATTCTTCGATCTCTATTCCTCCAATAGAATCATTCTTTTAAGATAATCATACTTGTTAGTCATGTTTAAATCCATTGGTTTGATCCTCCCTCCAATTAAAAACTAATTTCCTAAATTCAAATTCATCTAACAAGGAATCCCACATGTTTAGAAAGTCCTATTTGAAAAAATCTAAAAAATACCATTATATAAGCACATTTTTTATTCATTTTGTTCACTAGCTAGCAATAGACTATCGAGGTAAATTAATAATTTGAGTTTATTGTGCGAATATAATAGTGATTTGTTAATAAAAATAATAATAAAGAGAACCTAATTTGTAAAGATTCATATGCATTGCTAAAAAGTGACGTTCTCAATAAATAATACTTTTGGGGAGACCACGCTAGTAAGGGGTTTTAATTTGAGGACAAAAAACAAGTAGGCCCTCGATTTAAGAAACAAAGGTAATGAAAAAAACAATCCATTTCAATTAGAGGAAGAAGAAAATAAACAATGAGAAAGGGCCTCACAAGATGAAAATTGAGGTGTTACGCATTACAGGGCAAAATTATTGGGGCTATGTAGTTTATATGAAAAAGTATTTGCAATGGCATAAGAACATGGTAGAATAAATGTGACATCACTTGTAAAACACACAATGGTCAAAGTGTGGTGGATTATGTCATTTATTTGGAAAGTTTTATAGTGAGAATTATGGAAATGGATGTTGAGAACTAACTTATAGAGATGAAATCAAGTTATAATCCAACATATATAAAAATTGACATGCAAATATATAGTCAACAAAGAGATCATTTCCACAACAATCAAAAGTAGACTCCTCTTCAGTGTAGATTCTTCATGAGAATTGAGAACTCTTTGAAGCAAGGCTTGAAAAAACCTACATGGAAGCAAAGAATAGTATATCATGTACATTTAATTTCCCAATAAACAAAAATATATTGATATGCATAATTTAGAAATCGTTAAGCACATGCAAATGATCTAGATGTAAAATGGGAAATAAAAGTAACTTTTCGACAAACACGTGATGAAGGGTGTAAGGCGACAATTTTTTTGAAGGAACTTAGGATGGTTAAAGAAAATAATAAGGCATATGAAAAATTGATATGGTCCAAGAAGTCTATAAAATTCATCCTCAACGGCTTTTGGAGACAACTACAACAAAATATAAAATAAAATGAAAATAATATTACATATACCAAATAGCTATAATATGCAAAATTACTCTATACGTAATATCAGGATAAAGACATTCTCCCCCTAATTTAAGCTCTTCTTTAGAAGAGACATTACACAATGTATAGAGAGGCTAGCCGGGGGTAAGGTTCAATACATAAATGTACTACAACAAGAATATAAAAAATGGGATTTGGAAGATCTCGCATCACACATTAAAAAAAAAAGGTTCAATATTGTCATTCTAGAGGGCTTGCAAACAGATTAGAAAACTAGTGTCATTATTACTCTGTATAAAGGTGGAATATCAATACCACATCAAATTATTGTACTGTCATGATTAACGTTCTTCTTAGAAAACTATTTGGGAGCATGGTAGGCCACATAATCAATAGCTAGACAAAATAAGAGAGGAAAATAGTGAAAGGACATGTAGGCTTTAGATCAAAGGACTCCACTACAACCATTATATCACTCTTAAGCACTTAATTGACATGATGGTTAGAAACAAACCAAATGAGTATAAAATGATAACACAAGGGTTATGATCAAGTCCGAACCAAAATCAAAATAGGTAAAAGAATGCCAAAATGCTTTGAAAACAACAATGGTTTCAAACAAATTTATTTGCTACCCCCCACTTTGTTTGGGCTATAAATAAACTAAAGGAGTGGATAAACAAAATTAACAAAAAAGGTGCTCACCTTGCTAGCTATGTAGTGACACTACACATATATATGAATGATCTTATCCTATTTCGAAAACAACATATAACTATTGAGAATACTTGAAGGCCCTAAAACATTTTTGTCAAAAGGTTGGAATGCAAGTGAATACCAACAAAGCCAAACTCATGACCTTATCATAGAGAAAAAAGAATCAAAATAACACTATTTTTTAAAAGAAGCCCTTTGGAAGAAGTGAAAGAATACACATTCCTTAGGTATGATTTCCACAAGAAGCTTAATTGGGAGACTTGCACGACATAAATAATAAAGGGGGTGAAAGGATTTATATTCACTAAAAATATAGATGTAAAAATGAAGAATTATTGGATTGGAATACTAAGAAAACCTTCTTTGAGTTACTTAATGGTGCTCTACAAATGTGAAGTTTAGATATCAATATGTCAAATATAAAATAGAAACAAATAGAGAAAAATAAAAAAAATCTAATAAAAACCAACCTAAAAATTAAATCATCAACTCCATCTAAAGATTTATTGGTTGAAACAGGGAGTTACATCTTCTTTTATTACACACGAGGGTGGTATCAATTCACATGCCTATACGAGTAGTCATTAAAATGGGTATATTACAACATATGATTCTAATTTAGATTCAGAGGCATCTATAGTTGACGGTTATTCTTCATAGGAAGTCATTCCTTCATATCATGCCATGGGTTATGCATATATGCCTCTTAT
The DNA here is from genome assembly GCA_037957365.1 of Torreya grandis. Taxonomy (NCBI): domain Eukaryota; kingdom Viridiplantae; phylum Streptophyta; class Pinopsida; order Cupressales; family Taxaceae; genus Torreya; species Torreya grandis. The sequence goes on from JARHVA010002867.1 coordinate 999,718, forward strand.
TACAGACATATTTGGTTAGCTACTTGCATTTCTCTCTATACATTGCTTCTCTGATTCTACTCCATTGCTACTTATTTTATCCCTTATCCAAGCATTGTTCTAGCCTTTGGCTTTATTTTCACTTTGGGCACTTACCCTCTTACATTTTCAAACCGATTCAAACAATCCAAAACAACTATTTTACATTGCTTTTAAATGTTCAATTCACTTGCTTACTATGACATATTTATCATGTTATGGCTTCCCTTGCACTTACATGATCATGTTTTTATACTTTTACATGAGCACACATAGTATTTTTCCCATTGAGGAGCATGTACATTCTTATATATATTAATCATCTATGTTACATTGCTATGACTCATTTATACATACATTGGGGGCATATTGCTTACTTTGCTTCTTGCCATACTATGCTTCAACACAATTTTGAGAATTGTTCGAATCCCTCCCATTTCCTCTATTTTTGAAACCTTGATTCTTAGCACTTTTCAAATATTTTAAGTCCAAATATTTAAAAAATCCAAAAAAAAACCTAAATATTGCAAAAAATAAATAAAAATCATATGTTTCAAAAATAAAAAAATAAAAAATATTTACAAAAACTCAAAATCAAGACCCAATTTTTTTTTCAAATGTTGTTAGATTACTTTTTTACATATGTTATTTATTTCATGTTAGTTAGATAGCATATTCTGTTAAAAAAAAATACATCAATTTTTGTGACGAATTTGAGGGTGATGCAAGACATTGATCCAGGCAACAATTTAGGTGACAATTTGGGTGACAGTTCCACCCCAATTGATGACGGAACTTCCAGGAGCCATAACTTTTGCACCGTAGCTCCAATTGACTCGCCATTTGAATCGTTGGAAAGCTAAGAATAAGGAGAACGTTCCGAGCTGGCATTGATCTCTGATCAATGAATTTTGACCCCAAAAAACCCAATGGAAGTGCCTCAAATTTCAATTTTAGTAGTGCAGTCTAAAAATAGTAAGTTTCTAAAAATAGTAATTCCTCAAATTCTGTATTGTTTTAAATCTTGGAAGTCAAACCACTTAATATCCCTTGAGATTGGTGACCTTTCACATCCTCTCCATGGTTTCAAAATGTGTATAAATGAAGAGGTAACTCGAAATGTGAAGACAAACATCTCTTCCCAGAGATAAGCATTTATTTGTATTGTGATCTTGAGTAATACTACATCTCTTCTCAGAGAATTCATTATTACTGTGTTATTTCTATGCTATTGAAATATTTATCAACCAAAACTTCTGAGTTTTGGATTAGTGGTATAAGATTAGTTTGTCTTGAGAGTGTATGATCCTGAGGACGAGGTCAGGCCACAAGAAGTTTGGGTGGGAAAAAACATAGCTTCCAAACTTTCCCCCTGTTCGCTCCAAATGACTTCAAATGGCAGATGACATTAAGACATCCAATTCTTTCAAGGAAATGGTGAATGAAGCCCTCTAATAGAAACAAGCATAGATGCTGCAATAATTTGCTCAAATTCTTCAAACACTCCTGATGGGAAATTTTGGCTCCGCGGCTACACTTCCTGGCTCCTCATCCAGGGAATGTCCTTTCAGTGCCCCAACACCCTTCAAGGTTCAGGTAAATTTTGATATTCTTACATTTGAAGGCAAAATCAATGCTGATGCAGTATAAACTTGGTTGGATCAACTGTCTTCCTACTTCTTTGTAAATAAGTTCATCGATGGAGAAAATATCACTTTTACTCTTTTAAAAGCATTATTGCCCATGAAAAATTGGTGGAAAGTGTACAAAAAGAGGTTCAATACAGACGACATTGGCCTTGAGGTGGAACCTACCTGGAATGATTTTATGGAAGCGGTGAAAGAAGAATACTATCCCATCAGAGCATATGATGATATGTACATATAGTGGCAACAACTTTGCCAAGGTAAGGACTAATCTGTTCAAGATTACACAGACACTTTTCATTCTTTGTCTACAAGATTGGGCATTCAAGAAAGTGAGAAACATAAGAATATCAAATATCGTGGTGGACTACAATGGTACATATGGGGGGAAATGGAACTCTTCAATTTGGAAACCCTCGGTGAGGCATACAAATTCGTAGTGAAGATTGAACAAAAGCATGGTAGAAAGAATACGAAGAGTCAACCCTCAAAATGGAAAAGTGACAAGGAAGGTCAAACACGAGGCCAAAATTGGAAGTAGAAGGAGTTTCAGGATAAGAAATCCCAGAAAAGAAAGGCTAGAAAATGGTGTGATTACCACAAAACTGGAACTAACTCCAAAGAAGAATGTCAAGCCATCACATCACTGCTCTCTGATTCACAATAATCGACACCTACTACTCTACCTCATACACAACCCACAGTCAAAGAGGATGAAGAAGTAATTGTAGATGCTGAGCCTGACACCATTGTCACTTCATCACAGACCCATGATGAAAGACCAAATGACAAGGAAAGATTGTTTCACTCTAAATTATGGGTAAAAGGTAAGCCTCTGCATTTCATTCTTGATAGTGGGAGTCAAAAGAATTTAATCTCTACTAAAGTTGTGAAAAGTCTAAATCTATCCATGAAGCCTCATCCAAAGCCCTATAGTATTGGATGGTTGAGCCCAGGGAGAGACCTCTGTGTCACCCATCATTATCTTCTTTCATATGCTATAAAACCATTCCAAGATGAAGTCTTATGTGATGTGGTCAATCTAGATGTTTGTGATGTACTCCTTGGTCAGCCGTTCATGTATGAGTGACATGGCATCTATGAATCATGAACTCAAAGGATCACCCTCACTCTTGGAACACGATGCTATAGGGTACCAGAGGTACCACCTCCCACATCTATCTTCTTGATTAGTGTTAAGTAATGTAATAGATTGGTGGAGAAGACAAAGCAATTTGTTCTCATGGTGGTCAAACCACAGAAATCCAAGAAGGCCGATGTTGCAGTCCTGACTACACAATCAACACAACAACAAAATCAAATAGGATGAATCACAAGAGAATATGATGACTTATTCAAGTCACCCACAGGAGTTCCACTGCATTGCCAGGTAAAACATTCTATTGATTTGATCCTAGGATCACCTTTACCTAACAATCATGTGTATTGCAGATCAGTTTTAGAGAATGATGAGATAAAAAGATAGATTCAAGAATTGATCCAAAAGGGTCACATCAGGCCAAGCTCTTTAACTTGTGGTAGCCCAATTATCTTGGTATTGAAGAAAGATGGAACATGGAGGCTTTGCATTGACTATCAACCCTGAATAAAATCTCTGTGAAGAATCGCTACCCTCTCCTCAGGATTGATGACCTGCTGAACCAACTCCATGGTGCGAAGTTCTTCACCAAAATTGATCTCAAATTTGGTTATCACCAAATTCCAATCGATCTCATTGATGTCTGGAAGACTACATTCAAATCTAAGGAGGGGCTCTTTGAATGGTTGGTTATGCCTTTTGGCTTAACTAACGCACCTACAATATTCATGAGGATGATGGATGACATCCTATGACCCTTCACCAACTCATTCATGGTTGTCTACTTAGATGACATAATCATCTATAGCAGAACATGGGAAGAACATTTGCAACATGTTTGTAAGGTGCTTCAAACTCTTCGAGAGTGCAAGTTGTATGCAAATCTTGACAAATGCACATTTGGGATGACAACAATTCAGTACCTCAAGTACATCGTGAATGAGGAAGGGGTCCATGTTGATCCAAAAAAGATTTGGGTTATTCGAGAATGGCCCACACCAAGGACCCTCACAGAGCTTTGCATCTTTTTGGGTCTTGCAAATTTCTACCGCAGGTTTGTTCTTGGATTTTCACATGTTGCTTGGTCACTAACCCAATTGACTAAAGGAGGAGCTAAAGCTACATTTCAGTGGGGTGAAATACAACAAAGGGAATTTAAAAATTTGAAGAATAGACTCTGCTCAGTGCTTATTCTTGCCTTGCCAGATTTGCATCAACCTATTGAGTTGATGACAGATGCATCTGAATGTGCCATGGGAGCTATCATCATGCAACATGGCCATCTTGTTGCATATCATAGTGAAACTTTCACTGATACAGTTAAGAAATATACAACATATGATAAGGAGCTCTATGCCATTGTGCAAGCTTGCAAACAATGGAAACACTACATCTTGTGGAAAGAGACAGTCATCCACGCTGACCACAGACCATTGGATTTCATCCAGACACAAAGCAAACTATGAAATGAGAGGCACCAAAAGTGGGCCACATATCTTCAAAAATTCCACCTGATAATCAAACATAAAAAGGGGAGCTCAAATATAGTTACAGATTGTCTGAGCCTCCCACCAATTACTGCATTCACAATAGTTCTTGACCTGTGCAGACATGAGACTGCCACTTGGGGTGCTCTATATGATGCAGATCCTACCTTTTTTGATACATATCAAGTGCTTCAAAAAGATAAACATGTTTTTGATTTCTATTTGCAAGATAATGTCCTCTATCATATAGGGAACATTTGTGTTCTAGTTGCAGAGCAACAAAAGATGATATGGGAAGCACACTTTAGTAGTACAGCTGGACACTTTAGTATCGAAAAGACATTGGCAGTTCTTCAAAAACACTTCTACTAGCCCCATATGTGAAAGGATGTGGAAAGATTTCTCAAAATTTTCACCCGATGTACGATAACTAAGCCAACAAATAAGAATAAAGGATTATACATGCCATTGCCAGAACCAACCAGGCCTTGGGAATCCATCTCAATGGATTTTCTTTCAGGTTTTCCCACTTCAAAACATGGTAAGGACTATATTTTTGTGGTAGTTGATCATTTTTCAAAAATGGCTATCATGATTACTTGTAAGAAAAATATATCTGCTGAGGAAACTACTAAAATATATTTTAGTCATGTATGGCTCCATTTTGGTCTCCCCAAGTCCATTGTCTTAGATTGAGATAGCAGGTTCATGAGCATCTTCTGGTCCACTCTATGGAAGATGATGGATACTAAGTTGATGAAGTCCACAACCTTCCATCCACAGACTGACGATTAGACAGAGGTGGTAAACCACTTGATTGTTCACATGATTCAGATGTATCACTCCAAACATCCATGCACATGGGATGAGGGACTTCTTTTCATAAAACATGGATACAATCGGGCACTGCACAACTCAACCAAACACAGTCCATTCCAAGTATGTTTTGGGTTCCAACTCATGGCACCAATTGATATAGTTGTTCCATTTTCCACCATGGAATACACACCTCATGAAAGATCTGAGGCAACAAAAGAAATAAATTTTATTGAACAAATGCAACACATCCAACAACAAGTTCATGACATCTTGGAGAAGATGAATCAGAAGTATAAGCAACGCCATGACAAACATAGGATTGCACACCATTTTGCTGTGGGTGACAAGGTTTAGTTAAGGCTTCAGAAGGAATGACTTGCAGGCTCACATAGAAAGATTCAACCTCTATGATATGGTCCCTACACCGTCATTAGAAAAGTTGGAGAAAATGATTTTGAGTTGAACCTACCAGCCTACCTTGGTCTGCATCCAATATTCAATGTGGAGCTCCTCAAACCATATCACCCACCTCTATTGGAAACTTTAGTTGTAGCAGAACAACTAGACATTGATGAGCTTGATCCACAGAGTTTTTCTCCAGTGGAAGAGGATCAGATTGTGGACACCTAGATGAAGACAACAAGAGGATGCTCTATTATGCTTTATCGAGTGGTCAAAAGGAGCCAGCTTAGCTACCAAGGTGAATGGCTCATAGAGAATCAAATCAAGACACAACTACCACACCTGATGGGGAATATTGATGCAATAGGGACCATTGATTTTCAAGGAGGGAGGAATGATCCAGGCAATAATTTAGGCGACAATTCAGGTGACAGTTCCACCCTAATTGATGATGGAACTTCTGGGAGCCATAACGTTTGCATCGTAGCTCCAATTGACTCAATGTTTGAACTGTTGCAAAGCTAAGAATGAGGAGAAAATAATGAGATGCATGGAGCTTTTTTTGATGAAGTTTGACCCTATAAATCCCAATGGAAGTGCCCCAAATTTCAATTTTAGTAGTGCAATCTAAAAATAGTAAGTTTCTAAAAATAGTAATTCCTCAAATTTTGTATTTTATTAAATCTTGGAAGTCAAACCAATTAATCTCCCTAAATATTGGTGACCTTCCACATCCTCTCCATGCTTTCAAAATGTGTATAAATGAAGAGGTAACCTGAAATGTGAAGACAAACATCTCTTCCCAGAGATAAGCATATATTTGTATTGAGATCTTGAGTAATACTACATCTCTTCTCAGAGAATTCATTGTTACTGTGTTATTTCTATGCTATTGAAATATTTATCAACCAAAACTTTTGAGTTTTGGATCAGACATACTTTTATATGGCTCTTTGTTTTCAAGCTTATCTTTTTACCCAACAACCTTGTTAAGTTGGGGGCATTTATTTAGTCTCCATGAACACTTGGGTAGGTTGTATCTAACCACAAGGTCTCTACCATGTTAAGTTATATATAATATAAATGTTTTGCTAATCACTCATACTCTATATTGTGTTACATGGATGTGTAATTTTTTTTGGATAAGGGTAAACACTTTTATAAAGATTAGAACTATAAACTGGAAACATGTAACCTTTTGGGAAAAAATGGGAGGCCCATATCTCCCATCAAACCACTAACATCCAAAACCAAAAAAATTATTACATAGATATGCTACTTGATAACATTGATATTGATACAAATGGTTTATATAAAATAGCCTCATTTTCTATACGCTTAATTTTAACTTTACTATATAATAAGTTAGGACTTTTTTGCTTAGTGTATATGGCTCTTGGCCTTGTATGTGCAATATATACATATGTTCTTGTTTGTATGACATTATCATGCCATTTGAGTGTGGCCATTAGCCTTGTGTGTTTATACAACATTTACATGTCCCTTGTATGTGGCCTTTGGGCCTTGTGTGTAACATTATATGCAAATTATGTGTCATTCTACAACATTACATGTATATTATTGCTTGTTACCATTGACCAAATTTGTCCCCAAGTCAAATTGACCAAACGCTATAAATTCAAACTTGTCATGGTCTTGTCATGTGGTCTTTTCACACCCTATATGGTCCCTAAAGTCTTCATTTAACCTTGTTAGCATGGTTTAAGGTTATTTTTAAGAAATTAAGGTAAAGTCATATTTTATCATATAGTGGGTTAGGCATGTCATGAGGAAATAAGTCATGGTCAAGTTATGTCATAGGTTATTAGGGGTTGGTTAATGTCATTTCATGTGTTAAACATATTCTAACAATGTTTTATAAAGTTTTGGGATGTATGAGGTATATTTGCTAGCTTGACAGTGTTAAATACGCATAAAAGTGGATTTTTGGCTAATTTTATGTGTGTAAAAGTTCCCCCAAAGTAAAAATATGTACCACACACCTTCTAAGGATACTAAATCAGTTACAAAACTTCCACACCCATCAGCAAGTTAGAGAAAAGTCTCAAATTCTTGGATTTTAATGCTAGATTAAAGAGTTACAGGAAGTTATATGAACTCTTGAAGTTACTTGCAAGAGAAAATAGCTTCATAACATCCTTTGGACTTATATAGGTAACAAAACATATTTGGAATAAGTTTCAAGCTCCATAGTTGCAAACATATCCTTATCTCTCTCATTGTCCCCTTTATGAGCTAGTGAAGATAGATTTCAATAAGATGTTATAGGTAGTTGGATTGGTGCTCTTAACTTTATGAACAATTGCTAAGAGCCCAGACTACTTTTTGAAGGAGCAAATCCCCATAGGCTAAGTTTGGAGTAACTCCAATGCAAAATATGAATTAATAGATACTTTAAAATAGTTTATTTGAATTATGATATGTCTATATATTCCTCCCACACCTTCATTCATCATGGTGGCACATGTGGATGTCCTTTTGGCATGAAAAGTCTCTCTTGTGAGTAGTTTGAGATGACTAGCAGTTCTTATGTGTTTTTGAGTTTTTGAGGTGGTTTGATGTATTTGAGTGATTATTCATGGTCTTATAATATATTTAAAATACATTTATGGATTATTGATCAACTGAGTATTCTGTACAAGTCACAAAAGGCCACTTCTTCATTTACCTTTTGTGGACCATGTGTTCTATGTGTTTCTACATATAGGGTGATTTGACTAGTTTAGAATGTGTTTTTTAAGGAGTTTGAGAGTTGTTTTTTCCTGATATGTCATGTTGGTCAAATTTAGGTAATGATATTTGAGTCATATTTTCCCATTTTTAAGCTCCAACACATAAGTTATAGTCCTCATCACCTACAAGATGTATGTCTACAACTTCAATGAAAGATCATCTTGTCAATGTTTGATGAAGGTTGCCTAGCCATCGAGTATGGTGATGATTCAGGATTGAAGATGGTATGGATAGATAAGGACCTCCAAGCACATATATTCAAGAAGCTGAAGACCAAGCCAATTGTTCCTAAAATGCACCTACAGGATTCTATGTATAGACAATGGAGTATAGAAGTTGAATGTGCTTTGAGGATGATAATGAGGTTGGGAATGTAGAAATAGAGAAATCTCAATGGACTAACCATTTTATGTATTATGTTTTAGTCAATAAAAAACCATTTCAAGGCCATATACTCAGTCAATACTCCACTTAGACCCTTCAACATACACCTACATCTAGTTGGAGAAAATTGGCTTTATGCAGAACTGAGGATGGAGTTTGGAGACTCAAGGCATGTAAAATGGTCTAAAGGTGTTATTTATATATATATAATTAGTAGTAATATAATATATTAATTATTATTATAATATTATATTATATTAATGTAATATATATTATAATATTATGATATTATATACACATATATAATAATTATTAAATTATTATTATTAACATATATTATAATAATATAATATATTAATACTACTACATTTTATAAATATTATATAACTAGTATACATATCTTAGATAAATCCATGTAAGAGACATTGAGAGATATCATTCTCGAGGTGCCTATTCCACTTATGTCACAAATCCAATATCATATATGGTCCTTGAGAATGAAATATCTTGGTGTCTTTTATATAGATTTATGTACAATATGTATGGTGCTTTAATGTTATTAATGTTATCCACTATTGCCACCATACATTCACTGTAATCCTTTAATAATCTTTTGACTAGTAACTTAATGTCTTCTATAATTTTTCCACCTTTGGATTTCTATCTTCATAGTTGTATTCTTAATTTATTTATGATTTCTAATACTATTTATCAGATAGGCAATATCCTCCCTCCCGCACCCCAACACATATATATGGCAGTGATGTTATCAAATTATTAATTATTGTCTTAGTAGGTATTGTCTAAAATATATTCATGTCAATAAAGGGATCCATTCTCCTTTAATCTTAATGTATTTATCTTAAGCATTTTATAGGTTTTTAATTATACTTAAGAGGTTTTTTTAAAGGTGTAAGTTAAACATGAAGGCATTTAATTTTTTGTTTTGGTAAAATAGGGTTTTGTTAAGTGAAAGAGTGTAAATCCCCAATCATATTTTATTTGAAATTTATAATTACTTATCTCATATTACTTTTTGTGAATTAATAATTAAGCAACAATACTCTGAATACTATATATATTTAAATAGAAAGGCATGTAATTTTTTGTTTTGGCAGAGAGGGGTTTTGTTAAGCAAATGAGTACAAATCATCAATTGTATCTCACTTCAAACCTATAATCACTTACCTCATATCACCTTTTGTGAATGAAAATTAAGCAACAATAATCTAAATACAATTATTTTTGTTTAACAATTTATTAACAAAAAGAAATATGAAGTAAGTGGCTATAGATTTCAAATAAAGTAGAATGATGATTAAAAATATTTTTCTTAACAAAACCCTATTTTATCAAAACAAAAAAAAATATCCTTTCTTGTTTAACTTGCACCTTTTAACACCTTTGAACAACTGTAAGTAAAATAAAATACCTATAGAAATCCTTAGATAAATACATCAAGATTAAAGGAGAACGAATCCCATTAGTGAAAGTAACATCTTTTAGACAATACCTCTAAGGACAATAATTAATAATTTGATAGCATCATAACACATAGAATGCCTTGACGACAATAGTAGATATTCTTTTTTCTTAATAAATCTTTTGATAGAAAATATTTAGTTTACATTTATCTAAAAGTGAGAGTAGGGTCCTAATATATATGATGGGGTATGTGTGGTGTAGGTATTGTATGGAAGTTCACTACCTTCTTCAATCTCAGTCAAAAGGATCTCTCATATCTAGCCGAATCTCATTCATTCCATCTGAAAGTGTCCATCCAAAAGAATGGACAAGTGAAACCAAACTTAGATGAACCATCTGATGTGCTAATGACAACCCGATGCATATTCTTCTTCCAAATCCAAAGGGTATCAAATCAAAATCATTCCCCTTGTAATCCTTCATAATATTCTCAGACTCCAAAAACATCTATGGGAGGAATTTTAAGGCTTCCTTCAAATTTGTAAGGTCCCTTCCCATTGCCCACATGTTCATCATCACCTGGCTATGTTTTGGTATCATATATCTAGCAATTTCATAGCTACTCTTAGCTCTATGAGGGATGAGAAAAGGAAGATGTGGGTGTAGTTGAAACCCTTCATCACTGTGTGGAGATAAGGAAATTTGTTTATGTCAAATTATTCTAATTTTTTGTTGTAGCCAACTACCTCTACGAATTCTTCTTGGACTCATTTCATTGAATGGGGATTGTAAATGAATTATGCCATCACCCATTGTATTATTGTAGATGTTGTGTCACTTTCAGCTATGCTCAAATCTTACCTACCCAAAAAATTAAAAGAAGACCCATTTAAATTTTTAAAAATCACTTAGAGCTTCATCTAAAGGAAATTATAATTTTAAAAAATCACACTTACAAAAATTAATGCTTTGATATTTGTGAGATTCATATCATTGCCTCTCAACTCGAGCAACATGTCCACAAAATCCTTCTTGTCTAGCCCTCTCTGAGGGTCAAGACCCTCTAGTTAATTGTTTATGAATACATCTAAAATTTTATAAATTTGGGTAAGATACTTGGTCAGCTGATGGCATCCTACCTGAGGCTTGAGGAAGGCAAGAAATGGGAAAAATATTGCCAGATTGAGCTTCTCCCCAATTATCATTACCATGGTGAAGGCCTCCTAGAACTCTGTAGAGGCCTGACTATTGGGATCCATTAGGCTTCTACTGAATATCATGTTGGTTATCACATTCAAACCCATGCAGAACACCAAATGGGGAATTTTCACTCTCTTTCCCTCCATTTCAAAAATTGTTAGAATCATACGAGACACTTCATCTCTTCTGAGATGGTGCAAAGATTGCAGCATCTTGGTAGAAATGAGCTGATTGCTGGAAATACGTCTGAGCCTTTGCCACCGAGCTCCGTATTCACCCAAAACTATGGATGACTTGTGGTGAGAGAGAATCATGGTTTCTTGTGTTACTACTCACCCAACAAAGACGTGGTCGTGGGTTTTGAGAACCTCCTTCACCATCTTGAGAGACGACACCATGATGGTTGTTTTCATGCCCAGCGAGAGTGCCATCAAAAGGTCGTATTGTTGAGACTCATTGGGATTTTTTCCTAACTAAAATAAGTTTCCTATGATAGGCAAACCAAAAGGCCTAGAAGGAAGGGGAAGAGAGGCTAGGGTCATCTTCTTTCTTCTCCATATAAAAAATAATAGGTATCCCAAAATATTCGTAGCCACCACAAAAAACCAATACAAATATATACCCATCTTTAGGGAAACAACAATATTTTTAGTTTGCTTGAGAACGAACACAAATGCCTCTTTTACTGAGTTGACCTAACAAACACTCACAAACCTCTAGACTCCCTGTCCGATGTTGAGATACTTTACTAACCAAACGAATACTCCCAAGCATGTTGACAGCCTGTCAGCATCAATTTTTTACATGGGTCTGTTGGGCATCAAAATGTACCAACCAAAAGTATAAGTATTTAAATTTTTAAAAATAATTTTAAAATTATATAGATATCAATATTTTTGTATATAATTTAGAGTACATAAATCGATTATAATTGTGGCGTAATGAGCATTTAAGCTTGAATATTTTTAAATTAGGAACATTTTTAATCATATTTAATTGGTTTTTTATGTCAAATATTTAAACAGATTTATATTTTAGTCGATGACTTATAAATTATCATTCTGACCAATTCATCTGCAACACTTTCAATAAACATTCAGATTTTAAAATTTGATTCCTACACTTTTTAATTTATATCACTCCATCTTTATTTATATACTTACATGCCTCATATAAATTATATTTTCTTGATAAAAAATTATATATAATAATCTGAAACATAAAATAACTATTAAAAAACACAATTCTCCTAAAAATTATAATATTAAATTAGCATAAATTTTATTTATTAAATAATAAATCGACAGTTATCCATTTTAAAATCCAACATATATGATTACTAGTTAAGCCTTTCCATTTACTATTGACACGTGACCAATATAAATGACTACACTTATTTTTTACCAATAATTAAAATCCAAAAATTGAAGATCACTACATATGTGTTCTATGTTGAGATGTGCATGACCACCTAAACATTAAGAAAATGATATATAACATTGACGTGGTTTTCAATAAAAAATATTTTACATTTAATTTTGAAACAAAATAAAAATTAATATCTCCATTTTTTATTTTAAAGAGAATGGGCTTTCACACTATATTTTAGAGGAAGAAAAGCTTCTAGAGGAGATATGGGATTGGAAATAATAAATTTTTATTTCATTCACATGAGTTTCATAGATAAGTTTTTCTTTATATTTACTTTAGTTAATTATAAAATAAAGTAACTTATTTATAATCATTTTTTATTATAATTTATTATTTTAAAAAATTATACAGTTTTTTTTTTTTAAAGAAAATAAAAAATATTTGAAATATTAATTATATAATAAAGTGATTTATTCAAATTGAAATTTAATTTAACTAGAATAATTTTTTTTTATTTAATTAATTATTCATAATAGATGTAGAATATAATAAAGATTTCAATTCTCTATGAAATTAGATTTGAATATAAATTTAATTTTTTGATTTTTTAAAAATTAATATTAAATAATTTTTATAATTTTAAGTTTCAAATATAAAGTATAAATTTAATTATCTTCATAATAATAATTTAATGAATCTAAAGTCTATTCTAATATACATATTTTTATTTATTATTAAACAATTAAAAGAAAGATTAAGAAAAGTAAAAATTGAACAATTTTCTAAAAAGAAATGTTCAGTGTGGTTTGAAACAATTTAAGAATAGAAAGGCACCTAAAGGCATATTGCAATTTTAACTTACCTTTACAACATGTTTTGTATGATTAAATAGTAAGTAAAGGAGGCTTACTACAACAAAACCTAATTTTTAATTTTGTGAATATATTTCTACAGAAAATAGAGTATGATCATCCAATCTGTAATGAACATTTAAAAAAAATTATGGTAACAGTTTAAAGCGGAACTCAAGCCAAATCAAAAACAATTTTAAAACATATATTAACCAATTTTTTTTTTGAAGAAAGCCACATAATCATAGACCTGACCTGGAGGGGGTATAGGCCATGAATTCTGAGCGTCTCCAAACACAAGTTATCTAATTTTAATTTTGTGGACATACTGTTACCTAATATAGAATAGGAAAATGACCTATGGCTACTGTCAAATTATTAGGATAAACCCTGGTTACCCTGTAATAGGTACTTAAGAAAATTATCATCAGAAAAGGAAAAACAAAAAACAGAATCTAAACTAAAAAAGCATAACATAGCAGGTGAGGCAGAGGTACTCTTCTGACTACTAAGTTATCTAAAAGCAACAACAATCATCATAAAGAGATACCATACAATGACTCCATGATATAAACAAGGAAAAACCACATGAACAAATTCAACCCATAAACATAAGAAAATCCCACTTGGGTGCCACGGTGAACAATAATTCCTTATGTTTCATAGAAGCCACAGAACTTTTAAAACAGTACAGAGTTATCAAAACTTACGAGAAGATGCAGGATACTCATGTAAGATTAAACATAGCAAAGGATCACCTGTGACCCAAGAATTATTGCATCTTTGTCCAAGTTTAGTGTCAAGTGATTTGTAAGATTGAAGTTTCTGCTGAACCATCTTCCTACTGGGACAAAGAAATGAGGTCCACCTTTGTCGGCAAAGGATCGAAGATAAAAAGTGGCATTCTCAAAAGCATGAGTGTTAGGTGTTGCTCCATGTCCCATAGCCCCAAATTCAATAATAGATACATTGCGGGGCCGAGAAGATGGAGCTCTCTTATCTAAGCAAACACTATGTTGCAGGCGTAAACCAAAAGTTTTAAACATTCAATTCCATTCTTGTAAGCCACATCTGATTGCATGCCCAACTGGGATGATGCAGATGAGGACTAGAAGCACACAAAATCACAAAAAAAACACAAAAAATTCAGTTCACAATCCCAACGAAAAGTATAACTTTATGGCAGGATTCCACATTTAACAATCTAGCAATTGCATGGCCCAGTCAAGTCATTTGTAAAGTTAGCGAATCATAATATTCGTTGCACTATCACGGAAATTATAAATCGATCAAAATTCTTTAGCCTATTGATTTTCCATTAAAGAATTCTTAAAACCATAAGTGTAGCTGGCAATATATTAGTTTGGTTTTTTGGTATAGTTTTCAAGTCCTGCCACATAACCTATAAAACTGTCTTATATCTGTGACACCTGATGCAATAGCATGAATTTCCAATATGTTCATTTTGGTCATAATATTCGATGCGACATAGCGAAATTCCAGAGCAATTAAGTAGAAGCACAAAACCACTGCATCAGTCTATAGTCAGATGTAAAAATCCTACAAATTTGATTTAATTGTAGAGTACAGGGTCCAGATATTTAACAGAACCTACCAGAATTTGCCTTCAACTTTGAGAAAAGTGAAGTAGTCTGCATCGGCTAGAGCTCAGGTACACTAACCAGAAATTTCAAGAATCTCTCATTAATTCGGCTAGAGTAATATTGCCCAAATTTAAGTATAGTAACCAAAATTTTCGAGAATTTTTCTTTTATAAATCAAATCAATTGAACATGTGCAGACAAGCCAGAAAATCGATATAGTAAAGGCTGTCTACTTCATTTACCTCAATACATTTGAGGGCATCTTGCAAAATTCCAGGTGACTCAATAAGGTATTAAGCTAGATTCCTCGAATGCAAAATTACAAAAGATGAGATATAACTATAGAGTTTACAGTCCATAAAATGAAACGTATTGCCATCAAAAGGCTCTTGAATAAAATATCACTTCATCACAAGCAGCGACGACGGCCATAATTAATCCCACCGCATCTTAAACCCTAACAAGTGCAGTTTTTTGGACAAGTGTCAATCATTATACGTTTCTGTGGGAGCTGCGCTTCAGTGGCTTCGCATTAATGACTTGATGTTGCCACCGTATGAGATGTCAACAATAAATTATGCAGAAAGGATACAAATCATTTTCCCTGTATTTTTTATTATTGTTTTTGGCCCTCAAAATATTGTGTGCGATTAGGTGGGCGGCCCATTAAAACAAAATAATCATGAGTGTACCTTGATTTCTGAGTGGTTCTCATTAGTAGTGAAATCAAGCAAGGGTCTCGAATCACGTGATACGAGTAATAAGTAGTCAGAGGTTAATATGGTTGTTTCTCACCATTTGCACGCTGACACAGCGTAAATATATGGTCTTCCGTTTGTTCGGCACACCAGAAGGGGAGCTGTCGAATGAGCATAGACGAGGATTCTAACGGTCTTGACTGGAAAGGTGAGGCTTGGGAAGAGGGAGGGTTGTTTGTGTGATGGCAGCCTGCTCCCCACCGCATTGGGTGTCAATCCCATGATCACCATTCAGTCTGCACTCTATATATTCCACCATATTCTGCAGTTCATGGATAAACCCCATAAATTTTAAGGAATCTTTTTAATTGTAGTATCTCTTTAAAGTCTCTAAATCTTAAAGTATAATATTGAATTCTTTTATTGAAACTTGCAAATCATTACTTTTTCTTCATCTTTTTTCTTCTGGATATTAGTAAGGTCACAATACACTCATACAATACAACCAATTACCATCCAGCCAAAAAATTTGAATTTCTGTTTGAAATTGCAGAGCAACATGGCAACGTCCACGCAAACCCAAGAAAAAAATACAACAACATTCATAAAAACACTAACAGATATGTTTGAAAACAATTAACCTCCAAAGAGATCAACAAAAGAATGCTTACTGTCATTTAGAGGACGTTTTGGTCTGAATTTTTTTTTCTGTCGTCTCCCTGGATATATTTACCCATACAAATAGGAAAACCTTCGTTGAATGCCAAAACGTTTAGGCTTGGAGGTCAGGGTGGAGTAAAGTGTGGAGGTCAGATGGTGTAAATAGGGTTTACTTCAACCATTTTCGCAAGCAAATAGGAAAGATTTAGAATGGAAAATTAACAGACACTTTGCATTAAGAGATGCTTCACTTAACCCCAGACAAATGCCAAGAACATAGCCGAAAGCAAGAACCACTACAGCCAAATGAAGGCCAAAAGAATGATACCTTAAAACAGTTCAGATCCGACATGGACGACATGCAATATGCGAGGTAGCATTGGTATTAGCCTACAATTTTCAATATTATATAAATTGCATCATTCCTAGAGAATGTACATGCCAATTGAATGGTCTTGTGTTTTATATATATATATATAAATTGCATCATTCCTAGAGAATGTACATGTCAATTGAATGGTCTTGTATAATATATTATATATTATAATATTATATATAAAATTTTATATTATGTTGTAAATATTATTATATTATGTTATAAAATACTATATTATATTATAATTCATTTTTTATATTATGATATTATATATTATTATAATATAGTGTATAATTTATTTAATAACGATTTTACTATTGAAAATGGGCTCCACACTAATATTAAAGATAAAAAAAGTCTTGGGAGGTCACTTTTTCGAAGATAAATATATTTGAATAAATTCACCCATAGATTCACTATTACAACTAGAAAGGGGAGAGTGGCAGGATAGATGGCAAAATGTGTGGAAAAATAGTATTTCGATAAAGATAGAGAATAGAAAGAATATTGGTTGGAGTGTAGAGCAAGATAAAAGTGTGAACTTGAGCATTGGTTCAACGTAGAAAACCTCTTCCTTTTAATGTTTATTATTTTGATCTATTTAATCATCTGTGAATTCTATTATTGTATTCGATTATTTTCAATAATAATAGGTATAGCTGTAGTTTAGAATAGTCTTATGATAAAATGCATTTAAGTCCAAATCATTGTGAGAATAATGCATTACCCTGATGGTTATTAGCAAAATTGATGGACTTCAAATTTTAATGGATATTATGCCTAGAGTATCTTAATCAATGGTTGTGCATGTTCAAACCTCTAGAATTAAAAAAAATGGCAAACTAAACGTAAATCATTCAATAATTAAGCATACGTCGTTGATTTCATGCTAGTTGTTTATGCTGCTTTTATTTAGTTTTATTTTCTTCATTTTTCATTTGACTAGGGATTGTAACTTAAGAAATCATAAATAAATAAAGCCTGGCGTAGATCATTAAAAAAATATTATGACATAGTTAACTTAACCTTGATACAGAAGAATCTAGATTTTGCTTACTAGATATAATTGGGGAAAAATAAAGAAAAACAAGTCCTCTAGCTTCCCTTGCACCTTCAGGGTGGTAGCTAGTATAGAAACCTCTCAATTAGTAAGTACGAAGTAAAAAATAATATTATACTCAATCTTGATTATAAATTTTACACCTTATTTTTATAAAATGATTATATATTTTATAGCATGTAAAACAACATAATCTTATTGGTTGAAGAAGCAAAGAGTAATAACATGTTAAAGTAAAATGAAAATAATAATAAAAATATAGTAAATATAGAGGGATTTAGAAATGTTATATATATATATATTATGGAAGAAATTTTGTATAAATTTGATCTTAAAAATGTGATATTGTATGTGTGACAATTACCATCCATAAATTTGGAGTATAATTAGAGAAGTTTGTGTAAATTGTACAATTTGTTCATGGTATGTGACTAGAGAAAAGTGTTCACTTTTAGTACAATGCTTATAAGTGAAATTGATTTTCAAAGTTTGTTTGGACGGTTATGTTTTTCATTTCCCTATTCTTAATTTGCATGCTAAACCTTATATTATTTACAATAGTTTATTATATGAAGTAAAGTGTCAAGTAAAATAGATCAAAGGCATGCAAGAGGATTGGGTGACTTGTGTTCATTTATCAGGCCTCTTACATTCAAAACCTATGTAGTAAAATAATGGAACCATTGGAACCTTGAAATCATAAAATATAGCTCTAATTTTTTACAATAATATGCTTAATACCATATGTCTAATTGATAATATTTCTGTATAAATGAATCACCATAATTATGTCTTTATTGGTGATTTTGAGTTCAAATTTGACTATATTAACACTTATAATTTTTTTTGTCTTACGCTAAAACTAATTCATCTTGCACTATTATACAATACCAATAAATAATTTGTCTATGTTTGTCTATCACTTACGTGTATCACCTAAGTGCTCACTTAGGAATGGAGAGAAACCCGATACCAACAAATAATCTCTCAAGTAGAACATTGAGAAAATCATTCTTGTCCACGAACTTGGATCTCCTACCGATTGTTCATGAATACATTTAAATATTTATAAACTCATTTATAACACTTGGTCAACAAATGATACACTCCCTAAGGATCTAGGAAGATAAGAAATGGAAAAAATATTCCAAATTAGGATTGGTGCCATGCATGAGTGCCATCGTAAAATCCTCCTAAACTCCTTAGATTCCTTATTGTTAAGACACAACATCTATTTACCAAAGATCATGTTGGATATAAAATTCAAACCAGTATAAAACACCATATAAAAAATATTCACACTCTTCCCTTCATCTCAAAAAATATTTTAGTAATTTTAAATACTTCATCTCTTCTAAGATGATGTAAGGATTATAGAATCTTGCGAGAAATGAGTTGGGTGACGAAAATACATATGATTCTTTGCCAATGATATGTGCTAACAGTTCGTCCATAGTTCTAAGTAACATCAAAAGGGACTATTTAGTAGGATATGGTTTGATGAGACAACATGGTGACTAGTGTAAAAGACTAACATTGAATCACATTACAAGGTTGAGGATGAAAATAATATAAAACTAATGTACCTCAAGCACTCCACAAAGGCAAAAAATTATGATGTTCTTTATGTTCTCTTCTGCTCCTCCTTCTCATGTGATAAGTTTCAATCTCATCCCCCCTTCCCCATCTTTGTCTATATAAAATTTCCTTGAAGACTTGGTTGTCATTTAATCCTCATGGTTGTTCAAAACCTCCCCACTCTCTCTAGGTGGCAACATGGAGTTCATCGCATTATTGTGTTGCACCCTTAACCATTGGTGTGTCTAAGGATATGTGTGGCCGACTTATGACTTACATAACTCTTTTATAAACTTGTTACATTTCTCTATATTTTTAGATAGGTTATCCTATGGAATAACCTTGTCTAAGTAGAATATATATAGGAGGTAGTGGTTAGTATTTATGGATTATGTTAAGTATTCTGCTATTAGTACATTATTGTGGACGTTTCCCACAAAAAGTGGTTTTCTATATTATCCAATATTTTGCTCTGCTATCAAATATTGTTATGTGATCTCTCATATTTGCTTATTCTATGTGATCTACAATCATTCAATGTGAAATCTAAGTAATTTCATTACAAGTGGTATCAGAGCTTTGATTTGAGAAAGTTTTTTACATCATTTTTTTTCCAGATCTGGTGAGGTGTAGCTTTTGGGAGCGATGTGAGTGAAAAAATATAACTTGTATTCTAGGAAGAATTAATTTTTTTTGTTAGTGCAATATTTCTCAAAATGCTTTTTTTTTTTAAAAATTTGGAAAACAACAAATTTTTCTTTTGGACAATCACAATCATGTGATTTGTCTCAGCGAGATCACCATAATGGTATAATCTATTGGTACACTTTTTTGGTGCTAAATTTTTTACCTTTGTACATAAAAGTAGTAATTGGATTCAAATTGGCAAGGTGATCACAATGGTATCATCTCTTGGTACACTTTTATCTAGGGAAAACCCCTCCTAAGGTTTGTATATGGTAGGTCCTAGTACTCAAGGAAGAAAAGGGGGGCAAAAAACTCATAAGACTCCTATCGATGATATAGAATCTAGAACTTTAGATCTGATGATTTCTCAGCTTGAGGCAAACATAAAGAACTTGGTGAGGCATGATGACTTTTTTGTAGTCCAAGCTGATGTTTCAGGGATGCATGGAGAGATTAATGGGGTTAAAAATGAATTGAATCATATCACTACGTAATTGGCTACCCTTGCATCTCAATTTCAGCTCAACAAACATCCACTTTAGCATTCAAATCTTCCACTCAACACCAATAACTCCCATGATGGTATGAAACTGATGTTGCCAAAAGTGGACATGCGTAAGCTTGATGATAAGAATCCTCTCACTTAGATTACCCAAATTAAGAATTTATTTGAGCTACATCAAACCCCTAGTTCTCAAAATGTGATAGTGGCATCCATGTATATGGAACTTGAGCAATTCATTTGGTATAACTGGTTATGTGCTAAAAAAAAGAATGGTGCTCCTGTTACATGGTTTGTTTTAACTAAGGAGTTGTTAGCTCATTATCAGAATAATGTCTCTAAGAACTATTTCAGCCAATTAGCCAAACTATGGAAAATAGGAACTGTGAAGGTTTATATTCATCAATTTTAGAAACTCTCTTTACGGGTGGAAGATATCACTAAAGAAAATTTGATTGATCTATTTTTGGGTGGCCTCAAAGATAACATCCAATTCAAGGTTTGAATGTTTAACCCAACATCTGTATTATAAGTTATCCCTAGGGCATGTATGGTAGAAAAAAAATAGATGGTCAAAAGAAAGACTTTTACTACTGGTCGTGATCACACCTTTCTAGTACCATCATTCCATAGCCCACCAGATTAACACAATAAAAAATTAAGGATAAGCAAGCCAAAAGGTTATGTTATGGTTATGACAGTAAATAGAGGAAAAACCATCATTGTGCTAAAAAGAAGTTATTTTATATTGAAGGTGCCAATGACGATGAAGATTATGAAGTACATGGTGAGGATGCAAAAGGTCTTGAGGAGGAATATTAATAATCTTAGCCTACTATTTATATACATGCCCTTTCAAGTATTAGTAGTCCCCAAACTCTTAAGGTGATGGGTTTCCTTAAGAAACAGAAGGTCACTATCTTGATTGATTTTTGGAGCACACACAACTTTATCAATAGTAAGTTGGCTGCTCGTTTGAACTATTTGATTTATCCAAGTCCAAAATTTTAGGTTATGATTACAGATGGTGGTATTGTCAATTGTTTAGGAAAATGCCATAGTATTAAGTTGTCCATGGGAGACTACTTGTTGTATTCTCCTATGTTTTTTATTCCCATGGGTGGAGCTAATATCATTCAAGGAGTACAGTGGTTCACCACTTTACACACTATTGAGATGAATTTCTAAGAATTATTCATCCATATTATTTTTAATAAAGGACATTTAAGCTAAGGGGATTAAGGGATAAATCTTCACAACTTGTTAGCTCCCATCAAATGAAAAATATTCTTTGTAAGGGTGTTGAGAGATTTGTAGCTTGCTTGTTTTCCATAGAAGTACAACCAACTTAGCCATCTCCACCTCTTGATTTGAAACGAGTGATTCATGCCTTTTCTATTATATTTGGCCACATACCAAAAGGAATTCCACCTAAATGCATACATGATTATGCTATCAAACTTATTCTTGGTAGTACACCACCCAACATCAAGCCATACAAGTATCCTTATGCCCAGAAAAGTGAAAATGAAAACATGGTACATGAGGTGTTGGATGTAGAAATAATTTTCCATAGCCAAAGCGAATATTTTTCCCTTTTTATTGTTGAATATATCTTGTTATGAATACATGGTGATCTCTGTAGCTAACACTTATCGATTTGGGTTATCCTCTTATTCTTCAGATTTTAGGAGACTTGATATAAAAGCTCTCATTTAATTGATGACTAAGGGAAGGAGAATAAATGGAATGCTATGGTCTCAGGATATGCACTAAATAGTTTTCTTGACTAGGATTTAAGGCTTTTGAATGGAAAGTGTCGAGTATATGTAATATCTCATAGTTCCAAGATTTCAAGATTATTGTCCCCTAATAAGAGGCGGGAGGGAATGACCTTTGTCCTTTGTTTATCTTCAATATTTCATGCCTTGTGGGCATAACATCTAAGGAAGCATAAGTTGTAGACCTTTCATGCCCTGAGAGCTTAACATGTGAGGAAGTTGTAGACATATCCAAAGAATTGTGTCATTTGCAAGTTATAGCAAAAGGGATGGCATAATTTTTGATTTTAGTAAAGTAGGGTTATGTAAAAGGAAAGAATGTAAATTCATAATTGTAGCTCATTTCAAATCCATTAAAACTGATCCTCGTCTCACTTTTTGTGCATGATGAGGTATGCAAGGTGGCAGTTTATTTCTTTGGACATTTTATATTGTCAAGGGTGGAGGAGGACATCATGAGCATTGATTTGATTATAACAGGGCTCCACATATGATCCATGGTTCAAATCAATGATGCAATGCCCCTGATGTGGGGATAAGACATTGAGGTCTCAAAGTTTATCTTGAAGATTATATTTGTCCATACAACATATTGCTTGATAGATGTAAATTGTTACTGAACTTTGAACATGTCTTTGGCCAAGGTTCTTTGAGTCCGTCACTTAAAATACCATGTCATTTTCCCCCACCATCATCACCCAAATCACCTTGAAATATTTCATCACTTCCATGTTCGATATGGATTTCATACAACCATCAAACTATTCTTACCAAATACATGTTTGAAACAAGGGTCATCTCAATGAAAAATAGATGTCAAATATCTAATGACACATCTTAAGATGTCGAGAAGGAACCACATGTCAATTTAGACTTGAGTCTATAAACGAAATTAAAAACTTAGATATTTGTAAATTACAATGACATGTGGGAGTGAACCTAAAGGTGGAAGTCGTGATTTCTAATAGTATGAAATCTCAATAAAAATGATCAAATTTAAATTAAAAAAATTAAATAATAATATTATACTATATTTTTCATTATATCAATATATTATTAATATAATAAAATATTAATTATATATTATATATTATAACATATATTATTAATACATTAATTTTATTTATTATTAATATATTAATATTATATAATATTAACAATAAAGGCAATTAGTATATATTATTATTTATATTATATTATTCTAATTATTAATATAATAGTAATATTTTAAAGCGATCCATGACATTAAATATGAAACCTTCTCATCTAACGAGTTCGACTAGACAAGGACGTTAGAGCGTTGTTTATCATTAGAGGGATTCCTGAGGGCCCACGAATGCACAAATATATAATGATACTTTGGCCATGGCAAGGCGCTCATGGAAATAATTGAGAGATAATGGAGAGAGAATTTGTGGATGTGTCTGGAAATGGTGTGGTCAAGGTGGAAAAAAGCACAGCCAAGACTAAGCGTTTGCATAGTATTTTTGTGGTTTTCTTTCTTTTGTCTCTAACATGATCTGGTTTTGTTTTGTTTGGCGATGCCTTTCAGACCAAACACGATGCAGATGGACTATGTGATGACAGTGGAGGATGTTAATCATTTTACTGTGTAGGATGTATAGAAAGACAATTCCCGTGAGGTTATTTGCAAACTATAGGAAATTGCGCATGGACGTGCAAACTGAGGTTTTTAACACGTGAGGATTTAATAGAAGTGAAAACTGAGGATTTAATGCATGTGAGGTGTTATCAACAAGTAATCTAAAGAGCTGCCCGTTGCAGAAAATATGATAAGGCCTATATCCGCTTCACACATAATAGAGAGTTCCTACGGTTTTTTCACCAAACCCTTCCTGTGCTTGGAAAAATCCCTAACACAGAGTCAGGAGATATTCGGTGGATTTCATTGCTGTCAAAACTGATATATAAAAATGCCATTTATTTGTCTTCTTCGTGGATAGAAACTTGGATATGCAGCACCTCGAAATGAGATTTGTATTTCTTTAACTGAGGTGTATTTTTCAATTGTTCATGGACATGACCAGAATCGAATCATTTGATGCGGGGACGAATTTAAGATTTGTTTCTCACAGTAGAAATGCCTCCAGCGTAATTCATTTTTACGTATTTTGTTTAATTGTTTTTTAAAAATATACAGATATTTTAATTAGAAAGGTTATAAACATTGTAAATTGTAAAGGCATTTTTCTTTGAAAAGGTTCCATAGGTTATAAATGTATTTGAATTGAGAAAATTTTAAAAGGTTTCAAAAGACAAATTTATATTATTTACACATTTCATTAGATTATGTAGATCAGTTTCGCTATAATCTATGTAGATAAACAATACGAATAAAGAAAACGTTGAGTCTCAATTTATATATTAGGCTAAAGCTTTCTATATAAAACAAGAGCCATATTGCAGCCTGAGTACCTAATGATAGGAATTTGCAGATGAATTTTTTAGTGCAGAATGACACATTATGTGCATAGTCACATTGATAATACAATGGACGCAGAAACTAATATATATCAAATGTTTATCATCATGAAAGACCATATGATCTTAACTTAAATGACTTTATAAAAACAATCCAAAGTGATAACAAACAAAACACCTTTCCTCTTATGCTTGACATAAAAAAAATAAATAAAAAATCAAAAAATGTGTGTATTGTATAAATATGATTTGTTGGAAATAATCTGAACTACCCCCACATTTATTTCTCCACCATACCCTAGCATATCTCCTAAATTTTGCTCGCATGTGTGAAGTATCATTCCTCCAACTAAGTCTATTTAAATAATATTTTTCAATTTTTAAATGTAGGACATATTAAACTGAAAATCCAAATATATATCTTCTTTGGCAAGATTTACTAGGTAGCACAATTAAATGTAATTAAATGCATTTTTCCCCTCCATTGCTAGGTTATATGTAGGATTTAGTTAGTCATTTTTGTAGTGAATGAAATGTAATGAAAAGGTAGAATAGCCAACATTTTCTATCGCAGTAGTTAGTCAAAACAACCAGAATATTGCTATAGAAATAACTTGGAGAGGAGCATATTTATGTTATTTTCTGAGCACAAGAAAGAGTATCAGCTCTGGGTATTAGTTTAATATTGAATGTGATCTATGAATGTAATTAAGTTTATGTAATTTTGAAATATAAACATTTGCATCTTCTCTCTATTTTATCTTTGTTTTCTATCTCTATTTTTCTCTTATTTGTTTCATTTTTATTCCCTCTTCCTCTTACTTCACATGGTATCAGAGCTAAAGGTTTTCAAAAGAGATTTAAGGAGTATCCAACACAAGCTTAACAATCATCAAGGGAAACTCCAAGCATAATTTTGACAAACCCACAAATTCCTCAGTTCAATGGAAAAAACTATGATTATTGGTCAATCACAATTAATGCATTATTATGCTCTTTGGATATTTGGGAGCTTGTTGAAAATGGTTACCCAGAACCAACAAATGCAACAACATATAATGCACTAACACAAGCAGAGAAGGATTTGCTAAGGGACAATAAAAAAAAGGATTCCAAATCTCTCTTTTATATTTTCCAAGCAACACATAAGAGCATATTTCTAAGGGTTGAAACAATAAAAAAATCAAAACAAGAATGGGATATTCTACAAATAGTATACCAGGGAATGTCCAAGGTGAAGACAGGGAAATTACAAATGCTAAGAAGAGACTTTGAGACAATATTCATGAAGGAGATAGAATCAATAGACTCATTTTTTACACAATTTATTAGACTGGTAAATCAAATTGGGTCTCATGGTGAGACACTTGAATAAAGTAGAGTGGTTGAGAATATTTTAAAAAGCTTACTTGTAAGGTTTGAGTCTATTATTGTGGCCATAGAAGATTTTAAGAATATTTCTCAATTTTTAGTGGATGAATTACATGCATCTCTCATTTCACATGAGCATACACTAAGAATAACAACAAATTCATCATTGGAGCATGCTTTCAAGACACAAACTTCAATCAGCCATTGTAGAGGCAGGGGAAGATTGAATTCAAGAGGAAGGGGAAGAAATTTGTATAGAGGCTGAAGAACCAACCCATCGAACTTAGCTGGAAGAGATAGAAGCCAATGTTTGAATCAAAATCAACCCCAAGGATAAATGTATGATGAAGCACAAGTCCAATGTCATTATTTCAAAATATATGGGCATTATTCAAATGAATGTAGAAAGAAACAATATGATTCTAGGAAGAAAAATTCAAATTTTACAAATGAAAATCAAAACTAGGGTAGAATGTTTTTATCCTATAATGTTGCACAAGAATTGCCAAAGGATGTATGGTTTTTAGATTCAGGATGCAAAAATCATTTGACAGGAAACATATAAATGTTTTCTAATTTAGATGAAAATGTAAAATTAGATGTAACATTGGGAAATGATAATAAAGTTCCAGTTATGGGGAAAGGCAAAATTGACATTCTAATCAAAAGGGGGGAGAAAAAGTTTATTTCTGATGTTTATTTTCTCCCTAGCTTAAAACAAAATCTGATGAGCATTGGGTAGCTTATTTAAAAGGGATATATAGTATTTTTCAAAAATAGAGAATGCACAATATTTGATAAATATCCAAGAAATCATC
This sequence comes from Torreya grandis, assembly GCA_037957365.1. Classification (NCBI taxonomy): domain Eukaryota; kingdom Viridiplantae; phylum Streptophyta; class Pinopsida; order Cupressales; family Taxaceae; genus Torreya; species Torreya grandis. The sequence goes on from JARHVA010002867.1 coordinate 1,026,751, forward strand.
TTATTGCAAAAGTTTAAATGACAAACAATATAATGTTTCCCCTAAGGATATAACCGGATTTGAAAATAGAATTTTCTCAAACACAACTTGTGGATAAAGGGAAAGGTACAATAGTCACACAAACAATTTCTCATGTAAAAATTAAGGATGAAAATTGGTTATGGCATCTATGATTTGGGCACCTAAACTTTGGATGTTTAAACTTGTTACATAGGAAAAACATGGTAAAGGGATTGCCACTCATAGAAAAATTAGCAAAGCTATGTGAAATATGCATTTTAGGCAAATAACATAGAGAATCATTTCTAATAGGAAAGTCAATAAGAGCAAATGCAACATTAGAAATTTTCCCTTCAAATTTATGTGGTCCTATACAAACACCATCAATTGGAGGAAGATATTATTTCATGACATTCATTGATGATTACATAACTAAAACATGGGTATACTTCCTAAGGCATAAGGATGAAGAATTTGATTTCTTTCACCAATTCAAAGCTCTTGTGGAGAAGCAAAGTGGGCATTATATCAAAGCATTGATAAACCAAGCAATTCACTACTAGACTCACACCTCAACAAAATAGTGTAGCTAAAATAAAAAAGGAAAAATCATGGAAATGGCAAGGAACATGTTAAAGGGAAAACACTTATCAAATGAGTATTAGGCTGAAGTTGTTTCATATACAGTATATATAATGAATAGATGTCCAACCAAGAGTCTAAAGAATATGATTCTAGAAGAAGCATTAAGTGGAAGAAAACATAAGTTTATCATATTAGAGTATTTGGATGTGTAATAATCAGTAGAGATGTGTAGTTTATAGAAAAGGAAGCATGGGATGGCAGCTTAGAGAAAATAGTGAATGTAACAATAAGTTTTCCACAAGAAGATAGAGAAGAAATAACACCATCAAGTACTCCTTCAATTATGACTCCTCCCACTCCCATTCAAGCTCAACAAAGTGGTCCTCAAGTGACACCTTCAACAAGCATAAGGACAACCTCTTGCATTCAAGAAAACACACCTTTAAGTGGACAACAAATGCTAGCAACAATATGAATTCATAGTACAGGCCCATCAAGTCTACATTCTACAAGCTCAACCTCAAGTGACACATCAAATCCAACTTTGGAAAGATTGAAAAGATAAAAAATTATTAATATAATAAAAATTTATGATTAAAATGAAGGTGATAATAGTGCAGGTTTGAATTCTCTTTTTGCACTATATTCACAAGTTGATGATCCTATTCATTTTAAAGATGCAATCAAAGATGAAAAATGGGTAAATGTAATGGATAAAGAAATAGATGATATAGAAAAGAATGAAATATGGGAGTTAGTGAGCCTTCCACAAGGAAAAGAATTTATAGGAGTAAAGTGGGTCTATAAGACTAAATGCAATGTAGAAGGAAGGATTGAAAGGCACAAAGCAAGATTGGTTGTCAAGGGATACAAATAGAAGCCAAGTAGAGACTATGATGAAATGTATGCTCTCGTTGCAAAAACGTAAACAATATGGGAAGTATTAGAAATAGTAGCCCAACACCAATGGAATGTATATCAAATAGACATAAAGTTAACCTTCTTAAATGGAGTATTGAAAAAGGAAGTGTATGTGGAGCAGCCACGTAGTTATGAGGTACAAGGGTAAGAAGATAAAGATACTTTATCTATTGAATCAAGCACCATGAGCATGGTATAACAGAATTGACACATATTTTTTTAGCAATGGCTTTAGCAAAAGTGATGGTGAGCCTAATCTCTACATCAAGGAAAGTCATGGTAAGATCTTAATTATTGTTTTTTTATGTATATCATTTAATATTAATGGGGAATGATGATATTCTCATTGTTGATTTCAAAAAGACAATGAAAAATGAATTTGAGATGATAGATTTAGGATTGTCAAGATATTTTCTAGGCATTGAAGTGCAACAAAATAAATACAAAACATCAATCCTACTCCAACACCAATAGCCATAAGTCTAAAATTGAGTAAAGATGATTGTAGTAACAATGTCAATCCAACCCTATACAAAAGCATGGTTGGAAGGCTAATGTATTTGACTGCAACAAGACCTAATATAATGTATGAAATAAGTTTAATTAACTCTAAAAGAGGCACATTATCTATCAGCCAAAATATTCTTAAGGTATGTGAATGGAACTAAGGGATATGGAATTTTGTGTAGTACAATAAATGATTTTAAGTTATTTGTATACATAGATAGTGATTGAGTAGGAAGTTTAGATGATAGAAAGATCATATCATGGAATGCATTTCATTTGGGTTTGAGAGTCATTTCACGGGCTTCCAAAAAATAGCCAATTGTTTCCCTATCTATAGTTGAAGTTGAGTATGTGGCAACAATAGGGGCATCATTTCAATCCATTTGAATGAAAAGAGTGTTAAAAGATTTAAGGTATGAACAAGAATGGGCAAATAAAATGTTTTTTGATAACAATTCGATAATTTTCCTATCCAAAAACATATTTTTTTATAAAAGATTCAAACACATTGACACAAGGTATCATTTTATAAGGGAACTAGTCAATGATGGAGAAATTGTTTTCAAAAATTAAAAAGTAGAAGAACAGTATGCTAATATTTTCAAAAAGCATTTAGGAAAGGAAAGTTTTGTCCATCAAAGAGACAACATGGGTATTATGGATGGATGCAGTTTTGATTAAAAGGGAGTGGCGGAAATAATCCCACCTACCCCCACATTTATTTCTCCACCATAGACATTCAATTTTTCCTACCCTAGCACATCTCCCAAATTTTTCTCTCATGTGTGAAGTATCATTCCTCTAGCTAAGTCTATTTAAATAATATTTTAAAATTTTCAAATGTAGGACAAATTTAAATGAAAATCCAAATGTATATCTTCTTTGACAAGATTTACCGGCTAACACAATTAAATGTAATTAGATGTATTTTATTTTCCCTTTATTACTAGGTTATACGTAGGCTTTAGTTAGTCATTTTTTTAGTAAATGAAATGTAATGAAAATGCAAAACAATCAACATTTTCTATAATAGTAGTTAGTCGAAATAACCAAAATATTTCTATAGCAATAACTTGGATAAAGGAGCACATATATGGTATTTTCTAAGCACAATAAGAGAAATAACTCAAGGTATTGGTTTAATACATAATGTGATCTATGAATTTAATTAATGTTATGTAATTTTGAAATATAATTTTTTTTATCTCCTCTCTATTTTATCTTTTTTTTGTTCCTAGTTTGCTCTATTTTTTTTTTTCTATCCCCTACCTCTTCCTTCAAGATTGTAGTATCATAGATTTCAATGTTATATGATTTAATGTCTCCTGTAATTGTATGCACATTTTATCTATAATAATTTTCTTTTAACTTAACTACTTGCAAATAAATCCAACATAGATCGAAGTTAAATTGAAAAAGTGATATTTTATTTTCCAGAAGATATCCCAATAAAATCAATGTTAAATTAAAGAAACTATGGGAAAATATCACCACTTAGTTCACTTTGAAATCTTTCACCACTTGTATGTTTTATATTACCCAACTCTTCAACACTACCTTGTTGTTATTTAAGATCTTCGGGAAACAAAACGTCTCCTTCTTGCACAACTCATTGTCATGTTGTACGAAAAAATATATGATCTCATTCTATATAACTAACTTCACATCAGATGTGAAGCCATGTCACAATTAAATTATATAAATGCATGTAATATTTTATTTTCGTACAATAGATTTTTGTAAAACAACAAATTAAAAATTTATATGATGACTTCTTCTTCTTCTTATTATTATTAAAATAAATATTATAATAATATTATATATTATTAACAATAGTATACATTATATACCTAAATATATAATAATAATAACAACAAAAACAAAATTAATATTAGATTATTCCTCTTAAAGATCCAGGATTAGGATTGGGCAGGTAAGAACATTATCCATTAAGTACTTACATGGCAAGTTTGTTTGGCACCAACACACGTCACTCGAATCTATTTTCCCCTAGTTTTGTAATTTATCATTGAACCAGACACTTGTTAGGAACTTAAAGACATATGTTCAACAAATAATAAAAACTCGTTTCCCTGCCTGGATTGATATGAAACGACCAGTTTGAAGCTCTAATTTTGGCAATGTGTCCCAGATCATAATTGTCGTTATTCCAATTCTCCTTTCCTCAAAATAATCTAGTTATTTCGAAGTGGTGCCCAGTAAAGAGTCTGCAGAGAGTCTATATTTTTCTAATCGTATTCATCTATGATTGGTGCCTAGTATATTATAAAAATCAGCATATAACCATGTGAAGAGGGGAATAATTAAATTATATCTGTATACACTCTCGCCCTTTGACCACTAGTATCATAAGCAATCCATGATAATTGCTCCCAGCTTTAGTTTCTGTTTTAGCTCTGTGTAATAACCTCTGTTGCTTCTTTCACTCTCTCTATTTATGGCTTGCTTGTTGTGTTGGATAGCTATTTTTTTAAGAAGAATGTACAATGCTTTTGTTTCAAGGCGAGTGCAATGGGGAATGTTGTTCAATTTTTCACTTGTACCGTAACTTTTTCGATACGAATGTTGTCAAGGGGTTTGAGTAAATAATGGAAGGATGAGAATTTCCTTTCCAACGTGTCTGCTTGCGGCGAATTTGCACTTGCACTGTGGGATGGAGCATTTAGGTTATTCTGTATGTTCGGCGAAATATGCTATCCGCAGATATTTAAAAAGATTCGAGGTTTACGGCAGTCAGCGCTATCAGTAACGATGTGATTGGCATCTTAGGATCTGTGGATGAATCTCAGAGCTGATTCTCTAGAAGAGACGTCAGATGTAAAAAATATTTAAATTTAAATTTCATATTCATTTTATTATTATAAGATAATTTTAACCTTAAATTTATTATTATTTTATTTTATTTTAAATGATTAAAAATATTTTATTTTAAATATAAGTTAAGATAATTTTTTTTGACTAACATTGAATTATAGATAAATTTAAAGTTATATGTATATTTTTACAAATTTAATTTCATATGTATGTTTTATATGAAATTTTGAAAAATAAAAAAATAAAAAATTATTGATTTGCTAGTCCAAATTTTATGTAGTTCATAAAAAAATATTTTATTGGCAAAATAAAACTTTTAAATAATATTTTAGTGGTCAATTTTAATCGCTTGAGATGTCAATAAAAATATTTATTCTATCATCAATTTTAATAATGTGAGATGCCAATAAAAATATCTATTTTATCATCATATAACAATTGCAAGTTTGAATTTGACGTCCATTTAATTATTATATGTAAACTTTTCTTTTTTCTAAGAGACATCGATTTAAAAATATTAATATCTTAAATATACGATAGAGTTTTGACCTTAGAAAATGTAAATATGTTTTCAATCATACATTAACGTAACAATGTGAAGGCCATATATTACGAATCAATTTATAAAAAATTTAATGAAATCATTAATGTTGGATGTGACAAATTATTTATTTTATTTGAAACACTGCTCTCCATTTATCTCCGCTGCCTAATTTGCCCCATATTTGTATTAGTCACACCCTGGCATGTTGAGATAAGTAAGTAGTATTCTAAACCTTTAAACATTGTGTTGAATTTAATTTGCCTCTCTACACAGAACTAATAGCATGATCGATCAACAGGTAGAAGTCCAACATGAATGCATGTTAAGGCATGTTCCTATAAGCAAGTTTTTGTCAGTGTTGAATCCACCATATTCAAAACAACTTTTATATAGAGTTTCCTTGCCTGCATCACACATCATCAATTCATTAAATTGGGCCTGAATAAATCACCAAAGTTAAAAGGAATGATGGGAGATTCAATTTCTTACCCGTTATAATATGTTTTGCATTTATTGGGGAAAATGTATATGTGTTTTTCCTTCCACTGACAATCTCGAGCAGTAGCACTCTAAAGCTCTAAACATTAGCCTTAAGTGACAGTCACCCTCGCATAGCATACTCTGGAGCCATGTGAAACTGTGGATTGAAGGCATATACATATGACATCTCGAATCTCCATTGATAACGAAGCTAGAAGAGAAATAACAGTTCAATATTTTGTTCATAGGGAGAACTCCTAGCATATAAGGAATCACAGAGTTTTTAGAGAGAACCGGCAAGCCTTGTCGTTTTTGGAATTGTATCTGATTTGTAGAATAAAAACTTGGCATTGTGCAATGCCGTCATGATTTTGAAAGTACCATCGTTTGTATAGCCACATTAAAATACTTTAGACACTTCCATTGGTTTCTTATATTTTGTCCGTAGTTAGCGCTATAACATTTTGAAGTCCGAAATTAGATAAGACCATGTTAATAAACATATATTTTCCAATAATAGTTTAATTGTTATATTATAATAATATGATATAATATAATACCTAATATTATATATAATATATGTTATTAATATGTATAATAGTATATTATATATTAATGTTATTTATTATTAATTATACATATTATATATAGTTAAATTTTTTATTAGAAGATATTTTTTATATTTATATTAATATCATAATAATTATATCGAGAATTCTAAAAATTACAACAAGGTGATATAGAACTTGCATGTGGGAAAAGATTTCAAAGTGAATTTGAGGGCCCATATCATACACATACCTAAAATTTAGAGTAGTGGTCGCATCTTCTATTCACTTTTTTTAATTTGATTATAAAAAGACTCGACATCCATTGTGTTGATCAAATCAACAATGTAATGATGCTGATATGGGGGCAATGCATTGAGGTTATAGAGTTCATCTTGTTCATCCATACAATATATACACACACATTCCCTCACTTCCTTGACACTTTTCACCTCATCCTTAAAACTTACATCACATTTTGGAGCGTATACTTTTAACACCACTAGCACTAACACACACTCACAATAATATACGACCAAGTAACTTTTATTTTAGTTAAGTTTTGTGGGTAACTTTAAACCCATCGTTATTGATCCTATCAAACCAAAGTCTATATGATAGCTTATATTCATTTATGTTGCCAATTTATTGACACCTTGAGAAAGTACATGTCAATGATGATGAGAACCAATGATAGGGTGTTTCAAGTTATATCATACATCATAGGGACCATATGATAAACATGCCTTGACTTCACTACATTTTTTGGATTACATGGCCTACACCCATAATTACAAAGGGGTTTGTAGAGCTTTTAAGGCGATGGCATATTTTATTGACTATTTTTCTATTTGATTAGAGAAGGACTCCATATTCACTATGCAAATCAAATCAACAATATATCTCTTCTAATTTGAGGGTAATGCCTTGAGGTTCTTATGTTTATCTTGTTTCCTTCATCATGGTTGAAGTGAGTATTGAAATATTTTTCAAAGTGCATGTCAAATGGATGCATAAGGGGGCATCGTTTGTGATACAATTTGAATGTTTTGGTAGAGAAGTCACCGACTGAAAGAAAAGCTGGTGGATAGGGGATTGATCCTATCTCGTAGCGAGAGTTGGTAGGTTTAATTCTAAATTAATAGGGGGCGTCCACATCATACACTTAAAAGAGGAATATATTCCATAAGTGAAAAGAAAACACTTACCAAAAAAATCAAGAAAATTATATTTTATAATATAATACATTATAATTATATGTAAATATAAAGCAATTGTGTGCATGTGTGTGTGTGTGTGAGATAGTATGTGATCTAATGTCTAAACAAGGGTTTAAAGGATTCGAGGTTTATGATAGTCAACATGGAACAAAGCTATTAGTAATAATATGATTGGCATCTTAGGATCCATGGATGAATCTCAAGGATGATTCTCTAGAAGAGATGTGAGAGATATAAAAATATTTAAATTTAAATTTGATATTCATTTTATTATTATAAATTAATTTTAACCTTAAATTTAATATAAAGGTTTTTTTCTTCTTTCTTATAAAAAATGAATAAAAAGATTATATTTTAAATATAAGTTTAGACGTTTTTTTCCATAATTTTTTTAAGGCTTACAATGTATTATATATAAATTGAAGCCATATGTATATTTTTATGAATTTAATTTCATATGTATATTTTATACAAAATTTTGGAAAATAAAAAATAAAAAATTATTGATTTTCTAGTCCAAATTTTATAAAATTCATAAAAAAATTATACAATTGGTAAAATAAAACCCTTAAACAATATTCTAGTGGTCAATTTTAATAATGTGAGATGTCAATAGAAATATTTATTCTATTATCAATTCTAATAATGTGTAATGTCAATAAAAATATCTATTTTATCATCATATAATAGTTTTTAAATTTAAATTTGATGACCATTTAATTATTATATGTAAACTTTTATTTTATTTTAGAGACATTGATTTAAAAATATTAATATATTTAATTTACAATAGAGTTTTGACATATGTATGTATGTATTCAATTCTGCACTAACGTGATAACATGGAGGCCATATATTATGAATCAATTTGTAAATAAACTAATGAAATCATTAGTGTCAGATGTGATAAATTATTTATACTATTTGAAACACTGCACTCCATTTAGCCCCACTGCTTGATCAGCCATGTATTTGTATTAGTCATAGCCTAACATGGTGAGATACGTAGTATTCTAAATCTTTAAAATTTGTGTTGAATTTAATTTTCCTCTCAACACAGAACTAGTAACGTAATTGATTAGTAGGCATAAGTCCAACATGAATATATGTTAAGGCATGTTCCTATGAGTAAGTTTCTATTATTGTTGAATCTACCATATTCAAAATATCTTCTTTGTATAGTTTCCATGACTGCATCACCCATCATCAATTCATTAAATTGGACATGAAAAAATCATCAAAATTAAAAGGAATGATGGGAGATTCATTTTGTTTCCCATTGTAGTAGGTTTTGCATATCTTAGGGAAAATGTATGTATATGTTTTTCCTTCCATTGAAAATCTTGAGTAACAACACTCAAAAGCCATAAATGTCATCCTTAACTGGTAGCTTCCCTCACTTAGCATACTCTAGAGCCATGTGAAATTGTGGATTGAAGGCACATTGATGATAAGAGAAGGAAACATACACATATGACATCTTAATTCTCCATCCATTATGAAGGTAGAAGAGAAATAATAGTTCAATTTTTTGTTTTGAGGGAGAACTCTTAACAGATAAGGAAGCATAGAATTTTTAGAGAGAAGTGACAAGCCTTGTCATCTTTGGAGTTATAGGTGGTGCAATATCTGGTTGGTAGAGTAAAATCATGGCATTATGCAAGACTATCATGATTGTGAAGGTGCCACCATTTGTATAGCCAACTTAAAATACAATCAAGAGTCGATATAGCACTTTAGCTGCTTCCATTGATTTATTATATTTTAAAGATGTCAAGTGGTAAAAATTAGTAATGAAGGTAGTTGTAAAGGTCTAAGTACCAGATATAATTAGGACCAACAATATCACAAATCATCATGATAGTGGAAGGTTCATGAGTTGGTGCAAACACATTCTCGATGAGGAACTGATACTCTCTAGCTTTATTTGTTTATCGAATTGAAAATATAATAGTATCCATAGCATCTACAATTTTGTTACTTGCCCTTGGTATATTCTCAAATTGAGTGTTAGCATTCTATTGTTTTAGAGTTTCGACCATAGATTTATAAAGAATGAACTTGTCATCTTTAGTCTATAAATGGTCTGTGACCTAATTGATGATTAACTAAGAATCACCATAAACCTTGACATGAAATATGTTCCACTATACTACCTATTTAAGTCCTAAAACAAGTGATTCATACTTTCACATATTATTTTTACAAGGAAGATTGATTCTGAAAGACTTGGGAATTAGATCTCTTTGTGGTGTAATAAATAGGAAGCCTACCATCGATCCATATGCAATAAATGATCCATCAAAATATATCTTCTAAGGCTAATCTTCAATAAGTATGTCAATGATAGTCATTATGGATTCATCAATAAATTAGAATGTGAGTGGCTCTTTGTCTACAAGGGGTGCTTCAACAAGTTGATTTGTAATGATCTATCCCTTGATTACCTTCTGATTGATATACTCTATGTCAAAATCACTAAGAATCATGATCCACTTGGCCATTCTACCTTTTAAATATATTTTAGATAGTCGATACATGAGAGGATCTAATTTTGAAATGACCATGGTTTTATTGTTCAACATGTAGTGTCACAATTTTTCAGCTATGAAGACCATGTCTACATAGTGTTTTTTAATAAACATATAATTATGTTCATATGTGACCAATGTATGGCTTAAGTAGTATACTACATGCCATTTTACATTTTCATCATGTTGATCTATAAGTTTCCATAAGGCACTATCTATAGATGATAGGTACAACAAAAATGGTTTTCCTGGTATAGGGGATAACAAAACATGGGGATTTGCTAGGTAATCTTTGAGTTATTGAAAAGTTGTTTGGTAGTGATTATCCGAGTGGAATGCATCTCCAATTTTTCAGAATATGTGTAAATGGATGAAAATTATTTGCTAACTAAGATATGAAGCATCACATTGACTAGATCTTGCCCTGTAAACTACAGAGCTTCTTCAAATTTGTTAGTGGTGGCATCTCTATTATAGCTTAGAATTTTCTTGGATAAACTTCAATTCATCTATGAGACACAATGAAACCAATTAATTTTCCTGATGTTACTTTAAACACACATTTATTTGGATTCAATTGGACTTTGTAATCTCGTAGTCTTTTAAATATTTTACATAGCACTACAAGATGGTCAGCTCTAATTTTTGATTTGTTGAGTATGTCATCGACATAGTCTTCAAAAATATAATGAATCATATCATGGAATATGATGGTCATAGATATTTTATACATATTTATGACATTATTAAGACCAAATAGCATTACTTGATAATAGAATGTGCCCCATGAAGTGGTGATGTTGTCTTATGTTGATCTTTTGGTGTTATTTTTATTTGGTTGTACCCTTAAAAGCCATCCACGAGTGAAAGCATCTCATAAATAGTCGTGGAGTCGATGATCATGTCAATATTAAGTAATTAAAACTCATTTTTAGGGAAATCTTTATTCATGTCTTGAAAATTAGTATAAATTCTGATTCTTTCAGGCTTTTTGCTAACAAGTACAACATTAGATATCCATTATGAGTAGTCTATGGATCGAATACATCCTAATTCTAAGAATTTTTCCAACTCTTTATTTACTATTGTAATAATGTAAGGATACATATTACATCACTTTTGGTTAACTAGTTTGGCATCACAATTTATCACAAGGTGATGTAAAACCATGGCGGGGTCCAATCCTGGCATGTCAAAATAAGTCCATGCAAAGATATATGCAAATTCTCTCAATAGAGCTGTAAAGACTTCACATTCCTCATTAGTTGAGGATGTACCTAATATTATCTATTTTGGGTTTGATGGAATCCTGATATTTACCTCTATTATATCTTTAACTAGAAGGGTTGATCCGTCTTATAGAATAATAGGCAAAGATGAGAACTATTAAACTATATCAGGGTCCTCCATTAAGACTTGCACTTCAACTTCTCCTAGGCATGATGAATATGAGTCCGCTAATTAAAGATATAGCCAAGTGAAAAAAATAATAAAAAATTCTTGAAGAATTTGATCAAACATTTTTTGTTGCTCAAAACTAAACTTAGATCCATAGACAAGTTCATCGTTGGTGGTTTCTTGGTCTAAATTTGAAGAAGAATGAACACCCCCATCTAATGGTGCCTAAAACAAGTTTTCACAACTAGAGTGGCCTTTATCTTTACTTTTTCCCTGGTTAAAAAGTACCTCAAAGAGGTTTTCACTTTGGGAGATCAATGCTTTATTTATTTATTTTTGTCTAAGGGCGTTCACCCACTCTCCAAAATAGGCTTCAGGATCTAATGTGATTAAGAACCCTAATTAATGATCTCCCAACAAAATGTTGTCTTTAAGGCCTAGAAAATCATAGAATGCCTCATCATTCTAAAACTCATCAATTGATAAAATGGATTCTTTTTTTTCCAATCTATCAATTAGAGATAGTGTAATGGTAATGGGTTATTACAAATGATTAGGCTAAGGGTACACATGGCATTTTTATCAAATAGGTTAGTCTCAACTAGGTCACCAAAGATAAAGCTATGATCAAACTCTGATTCATTGTTGGCATTGTCAGCACTAGTCACCAGTAATGGAAATCAAATAAGATATGTGGGTTCACACCTAAGAAGTTTAAATTCAAGTCCATAGGGTCTTTTTTACTTAGTCATGGAAAGTGGCTCAATGGTTCCTTATTGATTTGGTCTGAGTCCTCTTCCTTCATAGTGTCGATTCTCCATGATCCTATTGAGATTAGGATATTTTACACTCTTATAAAAATTGACCAACTAGTCATTTTATAACCATGATTCATCTCCCTTGAGAGGGTCTGGCTCTTAGCCAGAGGCCGGTATGAACATGACTAGCCCTGGATTATGAATTTTATCTTTACCTTTTCATTGCCAATGTGTGTGTGGGATAACATTAGGTAAACCAAAGGTCTTTGTATTCTAAGGAATATTGGCAATATGAAAGGTATCATGGGTCACATACTCCTATAGGCCATTATCTAAAATGGTGAAATGATTGGATGCTTTAGGAGATGGCATGTGGAAAAAGGAATCCAGGTTATTAGGACCAATGCAATTGTCCTCTGGAAAATCAATAAGTATTACCTTTCCTTTATCTTGCTTGAAACTTGGATTCATATTGTATTAGTAACTATAGATTTAAAACTTGGCCTCAAGATATTTTCAATGTTCATATGGGTTCAAATCTCTTGAAATATTCACTTCCATCCTTGAGTGGGAGAACTTGATACATTGGTGCAGTGTTGATAAGATTGCATGAATCTCATGTAACCAAGGCCTACCTAGAATCATATTATATGATAACTCAAGATCAAGCACATGGCAAAGTGTATCATAGATCAAACACCCAATGATAACTTGTAAGCTAATGGTTCCTTGTGATTCTCTCTCCTAATTATCATAGGCTTTGATAGTTATCATTTATGGTTGGAGATCTACCGTTGTGTACCCAATAAGCATGACAAGCTTTAAAGACACTATGTTGAGGTCTGATCCATTATCTATAAAGACACATTTCACTTTATGCCATTTTATATAAACTTCTATGTATAGTGGATTATTATGGAGTGGGTCAAGGGAAGACATATCACTTTGGTTGAATGTGACTTGTTGGGTTGGAGCTAAGTGTCCAACCAAATCTTGAAATTTATCAGGGGATATGTCACTGTTAATAGTGGATTGGGTTAAAAAATCATTCAAACTATTGTTGTGGATTATCGATATTCACAATAAATCTAAAATAGAGATCTGGGCTAGTGTCTTCTGTAATTATTCCATAATGTCAAACTCTTTTTAGAGTTAGTTTTAAATGGCTTAGTCTGAGGTTGAATGGCTGGTTGGATAATGGGTAAGGTGGCAGATGAATATGGGCCTAAAATGGTAATTTTTGACCTCTAAGTTGTGATTACACAATCAAGATTAAATAGAGGACCATGATTGCTAACAAATGGTGGCAATGGTATGGGACCAGATAAGACAAGTCTTGGTTATCAATGAACTTGTATGTGGTCATGGGGAAAGGAAAAGTTATCGGTATAAGGTACAAAAGTAAAATCCTAGTTTGTTGGTTCACTTGTGTGTAGTTTTAGGCCAATGAAATATTATCCATATAATTTGGTTGAGTGGCATTGTTTAGCAATGGTCTAGATTGATTAGTGTTCATTCTAGGATTAATGGAGATCATAATAACACTACCCCCTATGATATGACCTATAACCCTATTATAGTCATGTGAAACTACATGGTAGGTTTGTTAATTTTTACCATTTTGACATTGGTTTTATCCATTATTTTTATGTTGTTAGTTTTGCTATTGATTTTGCTGGTTTGACTTTTGATTTTGTTGTTGCACTGGCTAGTGTTATTGTTGTTGATGTTAGTTGTTATATTGGGGGAAAGGTTTTGATAAATCCCAAGAGTTTGATTATCATCATCCAATGTTATTTCCCCATTATTCAACATATTTTCAATTAAATGTTTAATTTGCACACATCTTCATAAATTATACCCATTGACCCAATGATACTCACAGAATTAATTTTCATGGTGCTAATCAAGATAAGGAATGCCTTAAAGATAATGCTTTAGTTTAAGCCAACTAATCAAATTAGTGGTGGCAAGTTTGTGAAATAAAAAAATAATAGGCTCTCCAAGGTCAGTAAAAGCATAATGCATGGGAAAAATTCTTCTTGGTGGTGGGTTTTGTAATAACAAAGTTTGTGGCATTTATTGTGTGGGTCTTGGTTATTGTGCTTGAAACATTGGTTGGAGAGGTCATTGGGTAGAAGTAAGACAAAAATTTGGTGCATATGATGTTTGCACGATTTGGATATGTTGTGACTTGGTTACTTCATTTCCCATAACATTCCTATTGTAGTTGAATTTCTTTGGTCTATCTTGGTTATTGGTCTGTGTCAGTTTTGATGCTTACGCTTCGATTAGATGTGAGTTTTCGCCATTTCCCTGATTGGTACCTTGATTTTGATTAGTTGAATTATGCTTGATGACTCTTTTATTAATGATATATTGCTCAATCAACAAACCTTTATCAATAATTTATTTAAAGGTATATGTACATTTTAGTTCTAGATGATTGGCTATCTCACTATATAAGTTTTTAGTGAATACATCAGATAATTATTTATATGTTAAACTATGAGTGAATCAGCTTGTAAGTTATCTTCATCATTGTACATAACTCATAAAACTTTCATAAACTTTTTGTTTAGCTTGAATCAAATCAACCAATGAAATCTCATGCTCCAGATTATAGGAAAAGTGCTACACAAACTTATCTGAAAGGTAATCAAAATCAATTATTGAATTTTTAACAACTTTAAGAACCACTCCAAGGATTTTATAGCTAAGCTCCTTAGAAACAACAACAAAAGGTATATATCATTATATGCCACTAGCTGACATGTGAAAAAGAACTCCATTAAATGAGATTTTGGGTCACCTTTCCCCTTGTGTTTATTAAAATTTTGGGTTTCATATCTTAGAGGAAATAGAATCTACAAGTAATCCATATTGAAAGGATAGGAATACACATCATCTAATTTAACCTTTTTAATCTATTTCCCTACATAGATGGTGGTGATTGCATCTTTCATTTTTTTCAATTCTTGGGTAGGAAAATAGAGGGAACATTGTTTTAAGGGGGAACATTGGCCTAGGTAGATGGCTGAGTGGTCAAAAGTGGATCACTTTGATTAGGGTATGATGGGGGTATATAGTATAAGTTAGACTAGTTGGGAAACAAACCAAGAATATGTATATGTGGATTAGGATGTACTTATTGAAATTACATATTTGGTTGTGTGATATTTTAGTTTTGGTTGGTGGTGAAGGTTTGACTTAGAGGATTCTGAAGTTGGGATGGAGGAATATAATGATATTATGCCTATTATGGTTGAATAGGGACCTATTGCTAACTACTTGAACCTTGTTATTGAGTGGGATATTGTGAGTAAAGACCCTGTCTTTGAAATTGTGTTATGGTCTCCACAAAAGGTAATTATTGCCTAACAGGTATTTGAGAGACATTGAAACCCCCTTATTTCATGAATCCTGATTGAGAAGTTGATGCATGTTAGATATTTGGCACCTATCATTG
The DNA here is from genome assembly GCA_037957365.1 of Torreya grandis. NCBI lineage: Eukaryota > Viridiplantae > Streptophyta > Pinopsida > Cupressales > Taxaceae > Torreya > Torreya grandis. The sequence goes on from JARHVA010002867.1 coordinate 1,042,547, forward strand.
ATGACATGGAACATTAGTTACCCCTTATTGAGGTGGAAATATGTTAGACCTATATTGTGTTGGTATATTCATTTGTGTATGTTTTTTTGGAGTGATAATCATCACCTATTGAGGTGGAATAGGATTCATCACATTATTTTGTTGAGGCATGGTATTGGTTGTTGACTGACTACCTGATCTTATGGGTTTAACACTTAAAGAAGTAGCTGGTTGAGGTTGGGGTGTAGAAGTTCCCATTCCTATGTTTACAGAGCCACTCATGGTATTAACTAAAGGCAATGTTGTTGACTAGTTGTTTGCATATTATTACCACTTTGATTTCGATTGGATGTTATTTATGTATTATCCACTATGTTTTGCTCATTATTTCATTTAGAAGTAGAAGACACTTCTTCACTTATTGGCATATACAATAAATTTTATACTGAAGTGTTTTGCATGAATGGGTTTAAAATATAATTTTCTTAAATAGTTAACTTTATCCAAATTCCTATTGAAGGTACTAAGTCAATAATATGTTTATTTACCATAGTCATATGATTGAAATTGTGTGCTAGATTCATGTAGGTTTGATATGGTGCCTGCATTTGGTCAAAGTGATCTTCCATGAGGTTCTTTCCTTTGTTAGGCATATTAGGGTCATGATATGTCATTTAGACTAGAGATAAAGGATTGCTAGAAGAATCATGTTGACTGTACAATATGTTATGAGGCATTCTTACTAGACTTGGTAAATTCTCATTGGGGAAGTCTACCAAAAACTTGGCCCCTACCTCTATGACTTTAACCAAATTTCCATCCGTATTCTCCAATAAATGATGATCAATAAAATAAGGATCATATGTGGAAGGTGTGTTAATAGATTATAGTTGTTGAGGAAATAGTTTGTCAGTTGTAGGTATCATAGCTAGGTATTGCATAGTTTGTTCTTGTTCTTGTTCTGAATATGGTAGTTTATTAACCAAATAGTTAGCCAATAGATATTGGATTTGTGCCCTTATTTTAGTATTATAATATGTATAAGGATCCATCTCATAAGTAATATTATCTACGTAGGGGTCTTGCACTATTTATTCTTGCATAACCACATTACTAATCCCCAGATTGTACATGAATCTATTACGAGTGTAGGAATACATGTTGGGATCCATAGTGAATGTTATGTGATAGAAAGGGAAGAGAGTTATACAAAATCTAAAAAGACAATATCTAAAACATGATATTTCAAACTTGGTCTAGATTCATCAAAAGGATGGAAATATTTATTTAATTATTTGTGCTAAAATAATCTAACATTACACTTTTTATATAAAAAAAATTAAGTAAATGGACTAAAAATGGAAATGTGAAACTCTAAGGTCAAAGTGTTTCAGATTAGTTTAATCTAAGAAATAAATAATTACTAGGTCTTTTGGCCAAATGCAATATTAAAATCTAGGCTAAAACAAGCAATGTGCTAGGACTCTTAGACAAACCGTGTCAAAATATAAACTTTGAAATAGATGATATTTTAATTTAATGAATTCGAAACACTTCTAACAAAAACAAGGCATTTGACTCTTCAACATAAACTTGATCAAATAGGTATAAGGTATGAAACAAAAGGCACTTTAGAGATAGTTTTTTTTTCTCATAAATAATGATATAAAACTTTTCATCTTTTGACAAATAAGCTAGACAAATGTGAATGGTGTAACTGTGCTAGACAAAGGTATACTTAGATTGGCATTAAAAATGTGCACAAAATTGAACTATATGTAAAAATGTATATGAAACAAATGGTTAACAAGAAATGGGGAAAAAATATTAGAGCTGACCTCTTATAATGTAGCTGGCATCTTATAATGAGGAGCTATTTTGAGCGCGGTTGCCCCATCTTATAATGTGACTTGCTATAAATCTCTTTTCGTTTATCCCCCTTATTTGTTTAAATTATTTAATCTAAATGGCCCAAAACTAGAGCATATACATAAATTAGTGCCATCGTCAAAATCCATGATTTGAATAAACTTGATCAAAAAAATTGCAACAAGCGAACGGAAAAAGGTTTGGAAAATGACCTTCAACTAGCAATATGTAGTTGTACTTTACATAAACCGTGAAAGCCAAATGGTGTAAGGAAGGCGAGATAACGTTTTATAGCCATAGTTTGACAAACTCTAATTGTAACAAAAGAAATATAAATATAGTGACATTCCATTATTCTACCCTTGCTGCATATTTCAAAGTTACTAAGGAATTGTCTTGACACCACCAAGATATAGAGTAGCCAACATCCCATAAACCCTAATTGTATAGGGAGTAAACATTCCATATTTAAAATTTAGTTAATAGGTGATCTTGTTTACACCCCCCGGATTTTAGACTATCCATAATCTCATAAACCTCAATAATGTTTTGTGGCATCCAATGAAAAACCTATGTTGATTTGTTCTTCCACTTAACGTATTTGGCTTATTTATAGGGAAAAGTGGTAAATTCCATAATTTAATTGCACTGAATATGTCAAAATATGTGTTACAAATAGAAAAAATTAGTAGAATAATCAAACTTACTTTCCTTCTAAAAATAGAATCCAATGGAATTCATCTTCCTAGAAAAAGGGGTTTGACTCTTTATTTTTTTTCTTCTAGGGAACTACCCTCGAACCCCCACCAGGGGTTAAATTTCACCCCCGTTTAGACATTTTTTACCATTTCAAACGTAAAATACTTCCAATTTTTTTTTTAAACTGTAATAAAGGACGGGGATTTTTAAAAAAAAACTGTCAGTTTGATGTTCACTTTTAAAAAATGCCCATTCTAATTTTATATAAGGTAAAAGGGACTCCAGTCTCCCGATCTAACCTCCAGCCCTGGAATCCCGGACTTTCGACACCCAGTCCTGGACTCCCGCCTCCCCATCTGTCTCGTCACTCTCTACGCCGCTCCGGCCCGACTTTCGTATAGTTGATTGTTGGTTGCGTAAAGTGACAAGACACTAATTATGTACGCACGAGTCGCATTGAGGTTTAGACCACTGTGCATAATTATAATTGTAATTGTAATTTGTCTCTGCGCCTTTCTCCACAAGAAAATTATTCACAAACGACTGCTCTACTTTATTACTACATGTCACTTTCCAGCACGCCGACACGATGTACGTGTATGAATGTGGACCACAATAACATATTATTATTCCAGTCATATTATATTACTACTGAGTCTATATCGCTGTTGTACCAATTGATCCTTTGGTCATAGAAATGGAGGAAGTATCGCTTGGCCGTCCTTTGATACACGGCAATGAAAGGGGGCTGATAATCAGCTTAGACCTGCCCAGGAGATTTTGGATAGAGTCAAAAGCCTTATGGAAAATTACAGGTGCTGTGATCTTCAGTCGGCTTGCAACTTTGGGGCATATTGGCGATTTGGAGCTGGCTGCTTTTTCCATGGTCATCAGCGTTATTGTGGGTTTCACTTCAGGAATTATTGTAAGTATTTTGCTTTCAATTTGCCCAGAGTGAGCTGTTTTCTTTCTATATATTCAGGAAATTATTTGCTTTCAATCTACCCTTGCCTTAATTTTATTTTATTCTGTAATAGAAAAAATTAAGAATATAATGCTTAAATATAGAAAAATCGTTTCATTATTTATTTAATTCCTTATTATAAAATTGTTTCAACGCCTTTTATATTAATATATTTAATTTTATGGTTGCAAAGTGTTCGCCAATATCTTTTTCATCTTTATATTTATGCTAATATATTTAATTTTATGGTTATAAGATCTTCACAATATCTTTTTATCTTTATTTTTATATTATCTTCTCTTTCCCTTATAAAAAACAATTAAGGGAACACAGTGCAAGTAGATTGCCTACCTGCAACCCCACCAAAGTTCACATCTAATTCGTAATTAAAATCTGGCTCAGCGTTGTTAAAGGGGATTGGAATCCCTTTTTCCCAAATAACTGTAAGACCACCAAAAATCCATATTTAATTGAAAAAACAATAGCAGTGATCTTCCAATTGTATAAAGACAGATTTTCCAATTGTTCAACGCTTGAGAAATATTGAGAAATATCCATCTGGAGAGTTGTTCAGGGTTCCCCATCACATGAACAATAAGTTTAATTAATTTCTATATAAAATTATGAAAGTCAAAAATGATAAATGAATGTTATGTGCAAGGTGATATTATCTTAAAAACCGTCACAAATTTTTTTCTTGATGGGCAAGGTTGACCATCAAATTTAACCCCTGACCCCCACCAAGGGGGATCCATATAATTTTATCACCCCCTTGATCCCCCTTATGATAATAATGGGTGCCGCCCCCGCTCCTCCCCCCCGCCCCCCTGTCAAGGAGTGGGCTATAAACTTCATCGTAAAAGGATCCAAAATTTAACTTTATTATCACATATCTAATAATTTACATATATTTTATATATCACATATTTGGTAGATAGCATATCATTTTCATACACACATCTATTTCATGATATATTATTGTGATGTAAAACATACACATTACACATGTACATACAGAGATTAGACTTTCCTTTACTGAGTGGTCCTATTGATATTGGGGGAATATTATTCCATAGGTTTCATTATTACAAATTATATCTTTCTATGACCTTTTCTACCATCTTGAACCACCTATATCATTTACATGTGTCTTGGTACTTACACATATTTTAAACTATCATACATTGATATGTTATTATACTATGATGTGACATTGATACATATGAATGGTATAGGTTAGTATTTATTTTTTCTATGCTCCATTGATGATGTTACTCTCTTAACTTATAGGTTACTTTATGCTTGTATATTTTATGTGACCCTTCAACCTTGATTGTGACATCTTTATGTCCTTTGAGTGTTTCCCTTGACCTTGTTTAATGTGACATATTTTGATGTTCCTTATTTAAGACATATTTGCATCCCCTTGCATGTGGCACGTGTCCTTGTTTGTTGTGACATATTTATATTTATTGTATATGTGCCTTAGCCTTACATGTGACACTTACAATTGAGCTTGTTATGCTTGTTGAATTGATTAATGTTGAGTGGTGTCATGATCTATATCATGCACTTTTATTGTGTACTCTTATTTAGTAATTCTAATACTACATGTTCCATTGATACATCTATGTAGACTTGATAATTATATTCCCTACATTACATATGTTTCATACATATCTTGATTGATATATACATTATTATGATGATATATTATCCACATGTTCACATGATTTTATATGATGCTATATTTATACATGACATGATACAATTAACTCTTATTTTTTTGATTAGTGACTTAAAAGATACACCCCTCATCTCAAAGTGGGGGCATTATAGTGGTTTTGTCATAGATACATAAGCCTCTGTGAACATAAAATCATATCACATATATATTTCAAAGATTCATAATGGTTCAATTATTAAATTGTTTACTTACATAAAAATATTAGCACATTAATACATATCATAGGGTTGTATGTCATGTATATGCATTCACTTTATAGATACTTGAGAACATATTCATATACATTTAGATGCATAAACATAGCTATATGCACACAATTTACAGAAATAATAATTACAAGTTTCCACATACACATACATTTGAGATATAAGTTCTCAGATTCGTCATTTATAAAAGATTCAATATTTTGTACATGACACTAGTGACAAAATCAGGACACTAGTATTGATAGTAATGTCCATACAGTGATGCAAGTATTTAGGTGGACATAAACCAACTATCCAAAATCTGATGAAGGGATCCAGATCTTTAGATAATCCACTTTTGCACTTGCACTACTCAAAATTACATGTGCATCATTGTATAAGTTAAGTACAATTTCTCCTTTGTATTGATATTATCAAAATATTGAAGGTTGTACTTTCCATACTTGGCATATGTTTGGATTTAGTATATCTCATCATAATATTAGTATAATCTAAATTCATTTAATTGGACTACTTTTAGATTAGTTCTCTCCTTAATTGATTAGGCTAATCTCATTCATATTAATCCTTATTTCCAAAAAGGGTTAAACAACCTTTTATAGGATATTGTTATCATACAAGGTTGATGGTATGATTGTTTTTTTTTTAAATTTAATTATCAAAACCTTGTTTTTATTAATAGTAGTAGTAGGTTTATAATTCTTACAAAATTGTTTGAGAATTTAGAATTATTTTTGAAGATTAGCACTTGAGTTTTTTCAAGAATAACTATGTCGTTTGCATCTAAGCGAAGGATGAAAACGAGCACATCCGTGTTAATTCCAATGCAATGTTCCTCCTTTATTTTTTTCTCAAATTTATTGATATAGATGTCAAAAAGGGTGGGAGAGAGGGGATGCCCTTATTTAACTCCAATATTATTGCAGTTGACATCCATTAACTATTCATTGTAACATTTCATTTTGGCAATAACATTTTCATAGAACCTATTCATAATATTAAAAAGTTTAAGAAGAGTATCAATGTCTTCTAATCTTTTTCTCTATTTAACTTTTAAAATAGTGTTTAATTTTTTTTAATAATTAACAAAATAATATTTGAAATCTTTTTTTTTAAATTATACAATCTTTAATCATAATTTTGATAATAACAACATGATCACTAATAACATGTGAAACCAACTTACCTTAAACTTTCTTTTATAATCATCTAATAATAAAATAATAATTAAAATCTTCTTTCTTATCTCTACAATCTTTAATCATAATAACATATAAAGTCAACTTACCTTAAACCTTTTTATAATCATTCAATAACTACAAAATAAAAAAGACTAATCACAACGGTTCTATAATGGAATAAGAAAATAACTAAAAACATTGCTTATAATTACTAACGAATCGCAACGGTTCTGTTCTATAATGAAGTAATAAAATAACTTAAAAGTTTATGAGGAGGAAGAATCAAAATATCAAATTTCATTAAATTACACCCTTTTATAAGCTGTCCATCTCCATATATTATTGGTGGGGGGGATCTCCACTCAATCCGGTAAGCAACAATGCGCCTAACTATTCAATCCCAGAAATTATTTATTTAATGTTGCCTGCCATACGATTCATTCATTTAAAAGCACCACCGACTCCGACTAAAGATAGCGAAAAAGGAATCTGAACATCGTGAATAATAAATTTAATGGGTGGGTTGGACATGGTCCAAACGTATTCCCCTTTGATATTAAGACACTTCTATATTATATTTGTGTTTTTGTTGTTATCATTTATATAGATTTTATTATTTGTTGAGTGTAAAAAATTTATTATAATTTTGTATATATGTTTTTAATTTTATATTATTAATTGTCGGAGGAAAGATTAAATTTATGATGAAACATTAAATTTAAATTTATTTAAATAAAGAAGAAATAACCGTTAAAGGTGGTTTTAATGTGAGAGTAACTTTAGATAAATTTAGATTAATGTGTCCACCTCTCTTTCCAATAATGTAAATGTATCAAATTTGAAATAATAATAAAATATTTTGATAAATAATATGTTATATTAATAACTTTTTATTTTAAAAAAATGTTTTTTCATTGTATGTAGTTATTTTGATATTTACAACTATTTTCATTTTTCAATAAGTTCACATATCCAAAAAATAAATTTTAAAAAAATGTAAATTGAGAAGCGAAACGTGTTCTCTAAATCACAAATGTGGATTTATTTAATGAAAACAAGTAGTAAATAAATTTTAATAAGATTTGAAGTAATTATCTAAGTTTAAATTTGTTTTATAGAAAAGTGGAGTTTACATCAAAATTTAATAGAGTTTATCAATACAATATCCAATTAAATTTAATTAAATGTAAAATAGTAAAATTGAAGTCAATTGTTAATTTGACTTTAGTGTTATATTTGAAAAGAGAAAGGTTTGGAGGAGACTTTAATTTTTGTGTAAATTAAGAAATAGTTGTCATAGTGTAACAACAAGATTAGATTTTTTAGAGTAAGTAGTAATAACCCAAAAAAATTATAGAAACCTTAACACTTTATTAAACTGTGTACGAATTTGATGACTATGTTCATCAATTTTGGGGCTTTGAAAACCTGATCTAGATTTTTAAAATTTCACACATCTCTTAGAAATTGTCCTCGTTCATTAAGACTATAATATGAAAGTAAAACTTACAATATATAAGAAGTTTTGTTTTGGACCCTATAATTAGGATCAACAGGGTTTTTAAATACTAATTCACATCTCTACTATCAAAAATAACATTCCAAGTATAATGCAATTTATTTAGGTAGTTTAATATGATGCAATATCTAATCTACTATAACTTTCAACTTTATAATGAATATTTAATTTCTTCTTAAATGTAATAATAAATAGTAGATGCTTTTCATAATTTCCTAAATTCTTGAATACCTATTCTAAATACTTGAATTGGTTGGTTTTGCTTATTCAATATGTTTTTATTCATGTCTAAATGTATTAATGTCTTTGTGTATATAGAGTTTGAATTAGGATTCTGTTGGCTCCCAAGCCAATAAACAATGAGTGGTAAAGGTCGAAAAATCAAGACCCATAACTCCAAGAAATTCAAAATTGGGTTAAAAAGAGCAAACATATAATGTACATTTCTGAGAAAAATAAGAGAAGCATAGAAAAATAAAGAGGGAGGAGAGACAAGGAGCTAGGAAAGACAAAATGAAGGAGAACATGAGGGTAAATAGCGATAAATACAAAGAATATGTACCAATAAGAATCTAAACTAGACCAATGATTGAAAAATATACATGAACCCTAGAATAATGCAATTTTACAATTAATGAATGTTCCTAAACTATTTATAAGTGTCTGAAAAAATTTAAAATTATCATAATAATAATGTTATTTTCAGTTTTTTTCTTAATATTATTATGCATATTTTTCTTTTATGTCCTTGTCAAGATAAAATATTATACGAGCTTCTGAAAAAATATTTTTCCTATTCTAATCAATAATTTTTTTTGACAAAATATACTACTTTAACAATTTTAAAATTTAATATTCAAATATTATTAAATATTCTTTTCTATATTATTGTAAAATATTAATAATTAAAAAATTATTTTAAAGGTGAAAAATATAACAATATATATTTGCAATTTTCAATTAAAACAGTTGTCATACACCGGGACTAATAATCAATGCATCATAAACCTACAATTTTAAATGATCAAACCCACGGCATTCATGGCGGTCTTTGTGCCCTAATAATCGTTATTAAAAAAAGAGAGTCGTGGTACACAATTTTGCCGCCGCGCTTACATTGAATTTTGAACCCTGTGTTCATACCATTACAAACAGTAATAATAAGGGATCTTTGCTTTTCCCTTTTTGTATATATATTTCTTCCTCCCCGACACACTTCCAACTTTTGTGCTCACAAAAAATGCACAGCTCTAAATGGCAGGGTTCCGTGGAAATCCCGGTGGCGGCATCGGTGGAGCGCCTGTGGGAGATCGCCAGCGACTTCTGTGGATTGAAGAGGTGGTATCCTGCGCTGCAAGTCTGCGAAAGGGTGGAAGGAACGCCTTCGCACGGCCCCGGCTGCGTGCGCTTCTGTTCAATCGCATCTTCATCGGCACCGTCTCCTGATGGAATTTTGAAAGCCACGGAAAAACTCTTATCCTTTGACTCCACTAACCATTCTTACACTTATGTTATTATAGAGACCAACATGGAGGGCTTTCTCGGCTACCAGGCCACTTTTCAAGTCCTACCCGGAGAGGAAGCGGGCAAGTGTGTGGTCAAATGGCGTTTTGAGGTTGAACCAGTTTCCGGCCGTTCGGAAAAGGAGTTTGTTGGCAATTGGACCTCTGTGTTGGCTGGCGCGGTAAAGAAATTGGAAGACTTCGCGGCTTTTTCATCTTCATATTCATCTTCATCGTAACTCTGTCAAATCTTTATGGGATATTTCTTTCTCCGTGCTTGTTTTCCCGTAAGATTTTAGTGCAATTGATGGTTAATAAAACTGTAGCTAATCTACTGCAACCTTTGCCTCAAACAAAGAGGCAGATTCTATTGGTTGATTGTTTCGATCCAAGCGAGCTTTCTAGTCATTGAGGGAGGTGCTGCATAAAATGTGACTAGAGGTCGCTTCTGCAAAATAACTCTGAAACATTCTTTCATTGTCCGTCCTCCGTGCTGGTTTCTTTGTGTGTATTGTTGAATTGATTATTGTTATGGAAAGGGTTTTACCCTACCCACCTTAGGGAGAGAGGCTACTTTTCACTTCAGTATTAGTTTTTATGGTTAAGGATTAAGAATAATGTAAACTAACATATATTGCAGATAAATTTATGTAAAAGATGTTGATATTCAGGTGTCTATTCTATTTATGTTATAAATCTAATATTATATAAGGGTTTCGAGAATAATATGTCTTATGTCATTTACATAGATTTATATAAAATATTTATGATAGTTTAATATGAGTAATGTTATCTACCACTATTAAGTGGCCCAAGCCACCACTTTCATTCGGTCAAGCCACCAGTTTTGTCCGGTCAAGCCACCATACATCCTTTGCAATGTGTTTAAATTTTATAAGAAAGTGTATTTGTTTCTCTTGTCTAAGGATTAAATTTGATGGTTGACTTTACTTGTCATGAAATATTTTAATGATGGTTTTTTATTCAACATTACCTTATAAATGCTAATATAATTCATTGTAGTAGAAGGTAATATTAGAGACAATACATTTATTTATTATAATATTTTATAGTTTTTTTAATTGTCTCCTTAATAATTCACCTTGCATTTAATTTGGTCTCCTAAAAATATTGATTGTATTAAACTTAAATAGAAATAACCAATTATACCATACAGACTAAAAAACAAATTTCTTAACTCAACTTGTTTCTACATGGAGAAAATGAGAATGAAATTTAGTATTATAGATAATCATAATGATATAACCTTATAAGTTTACAACCCTAACTTTTTAGAGAAGCTAAAATTAATGTGTGATAGTGGAAGGTGGGCTGAAATTAAAAAAATATGTGTTTGTAGTCATTTAAATTAACATATAATGTTAAAACAATGAATTTATGACCATTCCTTATGCACACTTTTATATATATATATATATATATATATATATATATATATATATATATATATATATATATATATATGCTCAATTCCATAGTTATAAACTGTTGCTCCTCTATTTCTACACAGATGGCCCTTTTAGACACCCCATTTGGGCCACCTATGTTCCAACCAAACTTCAGTTTGATTTCTACCAAATAATACAAATTAAGCCTAAGAATCACTAAATATCTCAATTTCCTCCACAGATCACACATTAGTGCTCAAAATCGTGTTGAGGCATCCCTATTTGAGATATTAGCCTATACACAATAGTAACCTCTCACGGATTCATCTTCAACCAACTTACAATCTATGAAATTGATAGTTTAGCCTTTAGACTCATTAAGCAGGGCATTTGAACAATTCTTAAAGTGCAAAAATGCTAAGCAGAATGAATTAACTAAGCAAATCAAATTAATTGCTTAGGTGAAATTTCCATGTGCAATTACTGAAAATAAATTTTGTAAAAAATAAATTTCAGTAAAAATGAGGTTATGATGATGTCATCATCCTCAAAGTCAAGGAATTGAAAATATCTCCCCTAAAGCCTTAAATTCAAAAATGGAGAGCTATGCTTAGTAAATGGGATCTCTATCCCAAATATAAATTCTTTGTCCCCTCCTTAACTCAACTAGGGTTAAACTTAATTCAATTAAGATTAATCTAAACTTAATCATGGTTAAATCTAACCTAACTACACTTAGATTAGAGTTAGTTTGAAAGGATATAAATACAAGGCTTCACCCATTATTCAAGAAGCTTCTTTTGTGTAAAGTTATTATGCTAAAATACCTTCAAGAAGCTTCGTTTGTGTAAAGTTATTTTTCTAAAATAATTTCAAGAATCTCTTAAAATATAGTGTTATAATGCACAAATATTTATAGAATGCTACATCAAATCCAACACAAGCCCAACATTACTAAGGAAGGAAAGATGATGTAAGGAGCACCATTGCCAAAGATTCTTTGATCACACAACTAAGTACATCTATCCATGGCCAACATACAGTTCTTACTCTCATGGAAGGTAAAATTATTTGTTTTATTTTATTTGATAGTTTTTTGTATTGTTCTCTCATTCTTTGAGTGTCTAGGATAGAGGTGTTAATTTTATTAGTGTATTTTTTATTTGGTTTTGATCATACTAACATGATAATAATCCCCCTATTGGATTCCTATTAATCACAACCCTCTATCCTATTCTTTGATCTCTATTCCTCTGATAGAATCATTCTTTTAAGATAATCATACTAGTTAGTCATGTTTAAATCCATTGGTTTCATCCTCCCTCCAATTAAAAACTAATTTCCTAAATTCAAATTCATCTAACAAGGAATCCCACATGTTTAGAAAGTCCCATTTGAAAAAATCTAAAAAATACCATTATATAAGCACATTTTTTATTCATTTTGTTCACTAGCTAGCAATAGACTATCGAGGTAAATTAATAATCTAAATTTATTGTGTGAATATAATAGTGATTTGTTAATAAAAATAATAATAAAGAGAACCTAATTTGTAAAGATTCATATGCATTGCTAAAAAGTGACGTTCTCAATAAATAACACTTTTGGGGAGACCACGCTAGTAAGGGGTTTTAATTTGAGGACAAAAAACAAGTAGGCCCTTGATTTAAGAAACAAAGGTAATGAAAAAAACAGTCCATTTCAATTAGAGGAAGAAGAGAATCAACAATGAGAAAGGGCCTCACAAGATGAAAATTGAGGTGTTACGCATTACAGGGCAAAATTATTGGGGCTATGTAGTTTATATGAAAAAGTATTTGCAATGGCATAAGAACATGGTAGAATAAATGTGACATCACTTGTAAAACACACAATGGTCAAAGTGTGGTGGATTATGTCATTTATTTGGAAAGTTTTATATTGAGAATTATGGAAATGGATGTTGAGAACTAACTTATAGAGATGAAATCAAATTATAATCCAACATATATAAAAATTGACATGCAAATATATAGTCAACATGGAGATCATTTCCACAACAATCAAAAGTAGACTCCCCTTCAGGGTAGATTCTTCATGAGAATTGAGAACTCTTTGAAGCAAGGCTTGAAAAAACCTACATGGAAGCAAAGAATAGTATATCATGTACATTTAATTTCCCAATAAACAACAATATGTTGATATGCATAATTTAGAAATCGTTAAGCACATGCAAATGATCTAGACGTAAAATGGGAAATAAAAGTAACTTTTTGACAAACACGTGATGAAGGGTGTAAGGCGACATTTTTTTTGAAGGAACTTAGGATGGTTAAAGAAAATAATAAGGCATATGAAAAATTGATATGGTCCAAGAAGTCTAAAAAAATCAACCTCAACGGCTTTTGGAGATAACTACAACAAAATATGAAATAAAATGAAAATAATATTACATATACCAAATAGTTATAATATGCAAAATTACTCTATATGTAATATCAGGATAAAGACATTCTCCCCCTAATTTAAGCTCTTCTTTACAAGAGACATTACACAATGTATAGAGAGGCTAGCCGGGGGCAAGGTTCAATACATAAATGTACTACAACAAGAATATAAAAAATGGGATTTGGAAGATCTCGCATCACACATTAAAAAAAAAAAGGTTCAATATTGACATTCTAGAGGGCTTGCAAACAGATTAGAAAACTAGTGTCATTATAACTCTGTATAAAGGTGGAATATCAATACCACATCAAATTATTGTACTGTCATGATTAACGTTCTTCTTAGAAAAATATTTGGGAGCATGGTAGGCCACATAATCAATAGCTAGACAAAATAAGAGAGGAAAATAGTGAAAGGACATGTAGGTTTTAGATCAAAGGACTCCACTACAACCATTATATCACTCTTAAGCACTTAATTGACATGATGGTTAGAAACAAACCAAATGAGTATAAAATGATAACACAAGGGTTATGATCAAGTCCGAACCAAAATCAAAATAGGTAAAAAAATGTCAAAATGCTTTGAAAACAACAATGGTTTCAAACAAATTTATTTGCTACCCCCCACTTTGTTTGGGCTATAAATAAACTAAAGGAGTGGATAAACAAAATTAACAAAAAAGGTGCTCACCTTGCTAGCTATGTAGTGACACTACACATATATATGAATGATCTTATCCTATTTCGAAAACAACATATAACTATTGAGAATACTTGAAGGCCCTAAAACATTTTTGTCAAAAGGTTGGAATGCAAGTGAATACCAAGAAAGCCAAACTCATGACCTTATCATAGAGAAAAAAGAACCAAAATAACACTATTTATTAAAAGAAGCCCTTTGGAAGAAGTGAAAGAATACACGTTCCTTAGGTATGATTTCCACAAGAAGCTTAATTGGGAGACTTGCACGACATAAATAATAAAGGGGGTGAAAGGATTTATATTCACTAAAAATATAGATGTAAACATGAAGAATTATTGGATTGGAATACTAAGAAAACCTTCTTCGAGTTACTTAATGGTGCTCTACAAATGTGAAGTTTGGATATCAATATGTCAAATATAAAATAGAAACAAATAGAGAAAACTAAAAAAAATCTAATAAAAACCAACCTCAAAATTAAATCATCAACTCCATCTAAAGATTTATTAGTTGAAACAAGTACTTTCATGTTGGACACATCATGAATGATTCTAATGATAATTATGCATAGATGCATATACATAATACGTGTTGACATTTCATGGTATAAAACCGTTACAATATGATTATGTGAATCATCTTACTTTTAAATGCATAGGAATTCCTTTATAATATTTTTTTAAGTTTAAAACTAATAAAAAATATACCTATATTTTCTTTACATTAATTTTTTATTTTTTTTAAAGAATTATATATATATATATATATAAAATTTAAAAATAATATTTTTAATAAAATCAAATTTATAAACTGCCGAGAACAAATTTTTAAACCATACTCTAAACAAATTAAAAATTATAATCCCAATACTAAATAACACATTTATTCATAAAATGTCAACTTATAAAATGGGAATAGATATCCTATGTTAAATTTGGTTCCACCGTAATACATCTCTGACTAAGCAAATTGAATCAAATAATTTCGTGAGCCTATGGAAAGCCACCCAATTCAAAAAGATTGTATATAATTTAATTTCTATTTTTTATTTTAATGTAAAATAATTCATCTCCCCAATACAGAGCCGTGTAAATTATTGGTCTCAATTCCATCAAATTCATCTTCGGTTGGAATCTAACCTTGTACTTTGGTTTGAATATTTTGATAATATTTTTAACATAAAATCATTTCCATCAAATAAATTACAACCTTTTTAATTTTAATATAATATTTTTTTATGGAAATAGCATATAAAATCAAAATAAAAAGTTGAAAATTGTATTTATCTTCAATTAACTTGCATAAATAATAAATAATTCATCAAAATACAAATTACTTAGAACATACTCACAAATTTATACGAATCACTTATATGATTGAAACTTCAACATTCTCCTCTACCATCCAAACCCCACTAATAAACTAACAATACATATGAGAGTTTGAGAAAAACCAATAGACACATGATAATAAGTTACGCGAAGATATTTGTAGCTTATACATGTCCGTTGCCCTGAGGGTAATAAGGGGTATAAAATGTATGTTGAACCTTAAATTTAGTGGAAAAAAATTGACAATTTTATGCTTGAAATATGAACAATTACCTATAATTAGGAATCCCAAAGTGGGAGATACATCATTAGGAACTGTTCTCTTCTATAGTAGACTGTAAGGGTATGGCTTTGACCCACTTGGTGAAATATTTAGTAGTTGTAATTAAAAATTAAAGCCCATATAATGATCCATTTTAAATTGACATAATAATAAATATATATATAATTTTTTATATATAATAATTGTGAACCTTATATATTATAGTTGACTACTTTAATGAAAACTATTGTACGATAATATACATGTTCCATTTCAACTATTGAATCATATTTCTGCAAGCTGCCAATATATCTGAAAGTATTTATCAATAAATTAAGAAACATTTAATCTCATTAAAACGAGGTATTTGTTTTAATATGTAAAATCCCATTCAAATAATCTGCATCTATTATAGTCTTATCATCCCTTACAACCTTCATCTTTTAAGGATATGATCAAATAATTTTTTTATAAGATCCTATGCTGATGTTATTCAACAATCAATAAATAAATAAATTTGACATGTTTGCCAATTTAAAGTATCGAATATGAAATGAATAACGTCAAAGCTTCAAATAAACTATACTGAAAAAAAGTTAAGAAACAATTTTTTATAAGCATTTGATGCAATTAAGCTCGCATATCTCAAATTTTAGTCACTTGTGAGCTAACTAATTAATGAATTGTTCATTGTAAACAGTTTCCTATAAAATCAAAACAATGGTGATCAGAGAGTGAAAGCCAATTGGGTTTACAATGCATTATCAAGTGCATTACACTTTGCTGCTCTGTTCTGGAAACCTCCATAGACTGCCACTTCAATAGATTGATTTCATTGTTTGTTTGCAACTCACAGGGGACACCACAAAGTAATTTTCTATCATTTTGAAAGAAAAAATGCTTGTTTGACAAAAAGCCTCATCAAATTATATAAAAAAATAAAAGGAACTGCAAAATTTTTGTTAGGTGGAGTACGACTGCAGGATTGTGATGCATTGTGTGCTGTAAGCATGGCTATTGTGAAAAGAAGTGAATAATGTTAGGAACTATTCATAACAACAAATGATATACCAAAATACATCTTAGCCATAATATAATCTCAATCATACAAATAAATTATGAAATAGCAATGATTGTAATCTCCTCCATCTAAACCTGACAAATTAGAATATAATAAAGTAATAAATAGAGTTTTCTCCTAATCAATCACCAATCTCAGTCTCCTACAAATTAAATCTACCGATAAAATACTTTCACAATTTAAGTTTTTGATATCTATAAAATGTAATCCAATACTATAGTTAAAAAAGATTCCCAAAATCTTGTACAATCTTCATTTTTACAATACCCTATGCGTTGCAGATAGAAAAGTTGTAAATATTTCTCCCTAAATGTTCAATAGGAAAATACATACTCCAATTAGCACACACGAATGGAGCATCTCTAACCAAAGTAACAAAATTTGAAGCACTGAACTCAACAGATAACCATGATTTGAAAAGATGAGGGAAACAATTCTACAAGGAGATAACATAAATAGCCCTAATCTACTGAGCATGTAGTTTGTACAGCTCAGAAACATTATAGACCATGAAGAGGGAAAAACCCTATTTAAAAGGCAAGCTGCCATTCCAAAAGTTTTTCAACCAAAACCCTACATAACATGGGTTCTGCCATTTGAACGGTTCTTCAGGCAAAAGACTACATAACAACCCTGCCATTTCAAATAAACTAAAACTTATCAAGTGCTTTCTAGCAATTGAACCTGTTTGCTCCTCGTTTGATTATTTGGGCCACAAGAAACTTAATTCACTTGGACAATGGTTTTGCTAGAATCTAATAAGAAACTTTGAGGAGGGTGAGAGAGCACCATCCTCCCACCAGTTCCCTATTTGCACCTTTAGGGATGAGCTTGATCAGGGCTGCATCTACTAGCTCCACCATATTTTCATATCTAATAGACTCCTAACACACTTTCAGATAAGTTGGGATAATTGCATTCCACATATTCTTGTAAAACTCAAATGGCAGTCTATTTAGGCCTATTGAAATTATTATATTGATAAAGTCAGTAGCTTGCAACCCTTGAATCTAGGGTTTCTCCTAAGATGGTGAAATTGACGGTAAGCGTAGGCTTAGGGTGAGTAATCATTGGTATCTATAGGCAATAATTGCAAAACCATCTTGACGGTTTTGAAACCGTCAGTCTGCTTAAAGTGACAGTTTCACCACCAACCAAAGCACAAATAGAAGAGCTTTTGCAAATGCTTCCTCTTCTTGGAGATGGTTTGTTTGAAGTTTTTGGCGGGTTCCAAGATGGAAGAGCATAAATACAATCTTTGTTGAAGGTAAAGATTATCATAAAAATCAGTGAGAAGTTTTCAAATTGGATTCACATTGTAGTTTGCAAGTTTAGGTCCTTGTTCATGTTGTTTCATTATTTCTTAGCTATGAAATGCAAAGTAGTCCTCTGTGCAAGCTTTGGATAGTGTAGTAATGAAAGCTTTGTCCATGAAGGCCATGTTTGGCAGAAACTTGTACAATTGTTGAATTACATAGTACAAGGGGAGAAAAATTGCCTCATCCACATTTTTTTAAGGCTTGGTGGTGTTACTCGAACCATTGTTAGGAGATCCTCCTCCATCAACATCACTGAAAAAAGATTTTCAAGAATAGATTTAATTAGTTTAACAACTTGAGGCTCATCACATATTATTCTCAGCCTTGGAATGGTGCAAGTCTAAAATGTCCCTATGAGACCAGTCCAATAACTAGAGGCATGAAAAGCAGGAATTAAGAATCACTACACTCTTAATCATTTTTTAGTCTTGAATTGCAAGAGGGTACACCATTAGCATCGATACTGGCAGAAAAAAAGAAAGAAAAACCATTTTTCAACTTCTATTGCTTACTGATCCTTGACCTTATTTTGTTGCTCCTTTTTACTTTGATTCCTATTCTTGTACATGTAGTATTTGCGTGCTGTAACAGCATTTGGCACACCCTTTGACTTATACAAGGATCTTTCTATAGCTACATTGAGTTCTTTTTTATTCGTAGTGGACACAAAGAATTGAATATCTTTTCATTTTCACTTCATTTCATATAAAAACCTAGCATGTATGTTATCTCCCCAAATTCATTAAATTATACATGGTTTTATATATTATAAAAGAATTTGCCTAAATCTTAAGAACTTTTCTGTATCGTCAAAAAATATCATATTTTTTGACACCAAGTTGTCTAAAAACATATAATGTTACTGGAACAGTACACAAAGATTAAGAAGATATCACTTCCATGCAGAGAGCGCCATTGACACAAATTAGGATCAGGCCATTAGTAAAAAATGAAATACTACCACCATAATCCAAGAATCTAAGATATAAATACAAAGAGAATCCCGTTTCAAATATTGGTTCTCTAAAATAAGCAATGCATAGATCATTTACCTACATTCTATGTCTGTAAAATATCTGTTATCATACATGCAAGAAAAGTCACAACATCAATGCATCCTATTTGAATTCCATCGCCAAACATGATAATTTACAATGCCGTCACCTCTGATAGCCTGTGGCCATTTGAGAACAAATCTTGTAGCTGACTCTCCAACTCTGTTTCCATTGGAGATTCTGCAGACTGGCCTTCAGACCCTTGAATCAATAATGTTATTTCTCCCTTGGGATTGCGTTTTACAAACTCACTCTTCGCTTCTGCTAGTGTACCCATCCAGAACTAAAACAGACAAGACAAATTAGATAGATTCCTCAGCATGTACCCTATCAGTAGTAATTTAGAATTGAAGGCTACTGAAAGTGCTAAAAAACGTCTTAGAAAATTTAATCTGTATTATCCTTTGTGTACATAAGGATAAGTGATTTCATAAAGACTCATAAGAATACATTTCCACAATGTGGAAGGATTATGACAAAAGAATAGAGTTCCAATATCTTGCAAACTCGTCATTCTTTATTAAAAAAACAGAGCAGTGCACAGAGAGAGAGACAGAGAGACCGTGAACTATCATGGAAAACCCATCCATGCTTCTCCAAGATCCACAGGCATTATGGCAGATTATTAGGGCAATTATTAGAAATATTTCTACACAACGATTTTCCACATTTATAATGATAAAATGATGTCAAACAAGACTTGAATCAAAGAATACCTCCTCATGAAGTTTTGTCATCTCCCTCGCAATAACACATCGCCTATCAATCAAGCAAAAACGTACCAAATAATGGACAGAATAAGTACTGGATATGCCACGCGTTGATAGAATTAATAAATTACATTTTTCCTTATTAGGCTCTGAGACAATAGATGTTTGCAAAAGATAAGTTGCAAATTTTATTTTTATTTTTTTTGAAAAAAAGACAAAAGAGAGTGAATACTTAGCTTTGCTGACCTAGAGAAAGATGCGTGGCATTTTTCAAATCTAGAAAGAAACTCAGATTTGTGAATTGTATAACTATAGAGTGAATGCCTACTCTGGGATGGAGCGGGAAAATTAGGAAGAAATGGCTATTCTGTGCTTAAAGCAACAAAAACTATATACAGAACATGCATAGAATAAAATTATAAACCATTGTTGCAATAGATTCTAGAACATAATTATAAATGAGACAGAACTGCTGGAAATGGGGATGTTTTCATTATGGATATCTCATATCAGTAATGTACAGAATCTAGATTCTTCAGCCAAAAAAAGGCAAGACAAATATGTGGAGAGGCGAGGGAGCTCCGTCTATCATAGACACAAAATGTTCATATAGGTTTGGGCTTAAATTGGTGTGTTGGTTGAAGGCAATTACCCATAAGCAACCAAAAAGATTGAAAACTCAGAAACCCAAAAAACCTTAATAAAACATAAACTTCTTATTATTATCATTAAGTAAGAATCATAACGAAGTCTAGGTATGTGCCTAACTATTCCCCCTCTAAGACTGGTCAGAATCCCTTCTGACACTACTCAAGAACTGGGAGGAGGGTCAGATGTAGCTGTTGGATCAAAAGATTAAGCAGGGAAGCAACAGGAGCAGCCTCAGACACTAAAGGCATAAGCAATAATGAATATGATGACTGCCCAAGAGTATGTGGGGCTGCTGCCAATGAACAAACTGATGCTGAAACGAAGGGAGAATCAGATACTGTTGTTGATCCGTTACCAATGGTCTTTCATATTGGCTTGTTCTATCACTCATGTTTCTTATATGCTTTTAATCGGATCTGTCACTTGACTATCCTCAATAAGTCAGTTGTGATCCGGTCTCTTTCCCTCTACATTTGCTTCGAATTTGGCCATCTGATTGTGGCACTCCTGAACCTTAGAAGTCTATGTTGGCAATTTGAGCAAGAAGACAGTTGACAGTTTGAATATCATGATCCAGAAAGCAGTCTGAGCACTGAAGAATTGTCATTCCCATCTAAGGCAGCATGGAATTGTCATTGATGTCAAAGGTTGATGTCATTGATGTCATTGAGATAGAATCTGATCATGCATTAATGCCAAAGGTTGAGTTGAGTAGACTTGTGGAGCAAATCGGGTTTGTGAAGTGCTCTTACTTATAACATAAGTAAAGCAGTCTCGAAACTCCGAACTGGTCTAATAAAGTTGGTCGGGTTTATGGAACGACTTTACTTCTTTCATATTTTTAAGTAAAACAAAGTCGAAAACCCGAAGTGGTCTAGAGGAGTTATTCGGGGTTCTGAAGTGACTTTACTTGGTCGAGATTCTGGAATGACTTTTCTTCTGTATGCTTTATAAGTAAAGTAATTTTAAGATCCCGAGTTGGTCTAAGTGGAGGTTATCGGGCTTCTAGGATAGCTTTACTTCTATGTTTATAAGCCAAGCATTGTGTAAAACCTGAAAGGGTCCAACGTAGAGGTAATTGGGGATTTGTAAGCACGTTACTTCTTTATGTTGGTAAGCAAAGTAAAGGTAAAAACTCGAAAGGGTCTAGACGAAGTAATCGGGATTTTGAAGGACTGCTTCTCTCAAGTTGATAAGTCAAGTAATGTCAAAAACCTGAAAGGGTCTAGAAGAGGCAATCAGGATAAGTCAAGAAAGAAGGAAAACCCAAAATAGTCTTGAAGAATTCCTTCGGAGGAATTCTTTTGGAAAAATTGTCAAGTCCTTTTCAAAAAATTCTCTCTTAACAAAAGTCTGAAGGGTACATTCAGAGAGTCCGAAGGATATTTTTTGAACATTCTGAAGGGCAAGTGGACCTTTTCAAAAAGTTCGCAAGGTATCTTTTGAACGTTCCGAAGGGTACGTGGACACTTGTAGAAAATTCGAAGGGTAGATTGCAGAGAATCCGAAGGGTATGAGGACCATTGGAATATTTTTGAATGACACTTCCGAATAGAAGCCAATGACGGATTCTTTCGAAGAAATTGGAGGACACTTCAGGATGAAATGGCCCCGGACAAAAAATCAGCAAAAATTGTCCCGAAAACACAAAGGCCCACAACAATTTGTATAAAGGAACCTTCCAAAGGAATTAAAGCAAGGTTAAAAGATGAGCAAGTCTTTAAGGATCGATGTTGCAAGGTGCATTACAAGTATGTCAAAGAAAATAAGATCACGCCAACTTGCCAAAGTTTAACACACAATACAAAGGGTAAAGATCGAGCATATTGAGTACAATCAAAAGAAGTAGAAGCGAACCCATGATATAGAAAGCAACAAGATGCAAAAAGGGATGAAAAGAGGCTCGATGGTTAATTTCAATTAAAAGTTTATATACAACTAATTTATTACGTACACAACAAATTTATCTTTTTTACTTGAGTTGATTTCAACACTTGTGCACATTGGCAGCTAAGAAGGAACTCCTCCATAATCTATGGCAAGTTATGAATCTAAATTTACTACGTGCAATAGTGTCTTCAAGATCTGAATTTATCAGACTTTTTAATCTCGAGCTCACAAAAAATGAAAAGCTATTTACTAATAACTAACACTCAAAAGCCCAACAATTATGCCAGAGCGATCTCTTTCTGCTATAAATGTCTAAGAATCGCATAGGTGGTATGTGTTGTGAGTTTCTTGGATACTACACATCCTGACATAAATAAATATATATATTTTTGAATAACCTTATGATAATTTTCTCTAACATTTATGATTTGATGCTACATTTTTTTCTATTTTAATATATTGTAAATTGTAATTCTTACTGGCAATTTTGAAATTAGTGAATAGCAAGTAGATAGTAATAATCATTTTAAGAAGAAAAAATTATTTTCCCCAAACATTAGGGAAATAGAAAAACTACCACAATGATTGGTAGATCTGAAATGACCATAGTAATTAAATCCCTTTAGGGAATGCAATAAGTACCAATAATGATAATCTCCCTACAAGAAATAATGAAGTCAACTCGTATAAATTATGATTCTTGATTTAATATAACTTAGTTATTTAATAATTTTTATTTGTTTAAAATTTTAAATAACATAATTTATTATGTGGATAGATGTAATGTGTAATGATAGTTAGGGATGACGATGGATTGTAATAGTATGAAATATCAATAGCTAGTATATGACTCGATGTTGTAAGGAATGTTGAGAGGGATTTTTTTTTGGTTTAAGGTGTCAATATATTGGCAACATGGATGAATGGAAACAATGAGACAGACTTTGGGGACTTATTGTCTTGTCTCTACACTAACAACATTACATCATTGATGCAAACCACATATCAAATGTGGAGTCATGTTATAATCAAATTGGCTATCATGACATCCTCGTCCATGCTCAATAATAAAAAATGATAGATTAAAGATGTCACCACCCTACAAGCTACAAATCTCTTTACAATGGGTGATGTAGGCCATCTAAATCCAACCACTACCTTAAATTTAGGTTTGGTGTAAAATATGTCCCCCCAAGAATATGGTATCATCTGAAATACCATGTCATAACTACTCACCATCACCAACTAGTGCATGTCAAAAAATTTCACAACTTGCATGTTATTTATTGCCTTGCCCTTTATTCTAGGGGTCCAAGTTTTATATTTTCATATGTTGTTAAGTCCAATTTAATTCCTCTTGATATTAATATGTTCATAACATGGACAAACATAAGTTAAAAGATAGACTTTAGTACCTCAATGCATTTTACGCACATAAACAACACTGTAATATGGATTCAAGACACTCATCAAAGGTGGAGCCATGTCACAATCAAATTAGCACTCCTTATGTCCTTGTTAACCCTTAACAATATAAAATGACCAATCAAATATGTTTCCACCTTTCAAGTTACAAACCCCTTTGCAATGTGTGTAAGTCATGTAAATCTAATAGATGCCCTAAATCTTGGTCTTGTGTATGCTATGGGATCTATGGAATCAATATCACATCAAATATCTAGTCATTTTCCCTCACCATCACCACCCAACTCACCATGAAACATTTCACCACTTGCATGTTTTTTATTACCTAGTCCTTTCCCACCACTTCATTTCTCAAGATATTCAAGAAATAAAATGTATCCTCACCGCACAACTCATTGCCACATTGTATGAAGGAACAAACAATCTCATTATGTACCATCACCTGCACTAGATATATATGATTAATCTTGATTACAAAATTGTGTACCCAAAAGTTGAGATGGGGTAAGTGGTTATGGATTTCAAGAGAGGTACAACTATGGGCCCTCTAGGGTATGATATCATCTCTAATACATTATCATTTCCCCTCACCATCACTAATCAAATCTCCTTAAGATATTTTACCACTTGCATATTCTGTATGGACTTTCCCTTACTTCTAAGGGTCAAAGTTTGGTGTGATTTTATATTATTAACCCTAATTTAATTAATCTAGATGTTAATATATTTACATCATGGACAAACATAAGCTACAAGATAAACTTTGGTACCTCCATGTCTTGTCCACACATAAGCATCATTGTAATAAAAATTTGAGCCTCTCATGGGATGTGGAGGCCTATCAAAATTAGATCAATGCTCATGACATCCTTATCCACCCTTAACAATTGAAAACGACCAATCAAAAAGGTTGCCATGACATAGGGCATGTAATTTTTTGTTTTTATAAAGAAATAGTATATAGTAAATTATGTTTAGGTTATATACTTTGATTTTATACAATGCTAAATCTCATTAGTGAGATGATATATTTTAAATTTATGTATGTAAAAAATAAATGTCATATTTGGACAAGCTAAATTTAATATTTTCCATTGTGAGGCCATATTTTTCCCAAATCCTAAATCATTTGAAAAATATGCACCTCTCTATTGGGTGTTGTGTTGGATAATTCATATGGTGAACAAATTTAACTTTCCACCTATTGATGGTTTCGCTCTCTGTATTAATTATCATACACGAATTCTCTTTAGTAATGCATTTGCATTGTTACCACTAAGTGGGACATTTTCATGTCAATAAAAATAAACTGTAGATGTATCTTCCTCAATAATCTCCTAGGTAATACCATCATGATGTCATTAATACTTTAGATTCAGGGAGTTGTCTTCATACAATAAAGCTTACAATTTTCTCCACATCAAAATCTTATGAGTGAGACATATTGTTTTAAACTTATGTAGGTAGCGAATAGTGTTGCATTTGGACAAGCTGAATTTAATGTTTTTCATTATAAATGAGGTTTTATCCCACCCAAATCCTAAAACATGAAACCTTAAATTACATACACACTGATCGTTATGAATTATAACATGATTCACTACCAACAAGCTACTCTAAAATCAAATAAATTATTCCATATGTCTTTCATGAGACTAATTAATGGCATATTGGTAAACCTAGGACTTAGAAACCCTTTTACAATCTCCCATGTTCTTAGGCATGTTTTGCCTATCATTATCGTTTGCATCTTATATTCATTAATGTGCATTGAAACTCTACTTTTCCTTTAATTGGAAAAAGAAATCATAAAATTGAACCTTTCATAAGTGCGTTAATCTTAGTTGTAACAAACAAATTCAAGACATTACATGCTCTTCATCCATTTTATATGGGTCTGTAGCTTACACAGAGTCGGCATATTTGGTTTGTTATTTTCTATTATCAAGGGTAGATGAAGATTTCATGAGAGATGATTATTTTTGTTGTTGGTTTGAAAATAATTGCACCTCGAGAGATGATTTTATGCCTCTACCATGTATATTTTTTTACACATTTTCAAGTTCATACTCATGTGTGAAACAATGGTATATTTGAACATATCCTTCTTTGTTCATCTCCTAATAATGTCCATCACTGCATAGACTATTAGGTTTTCCATTTAAATTACCTCTTCTAATATGGTTGTGATTGAAGCCACCTTCTCCTCTAGATTGGTTATTAAGAACTCATAACTCAGGTGAATGCTCAAAACTCAATTCTTCTATCTTGCAATAAATTAATCAATATTCTCACTAGGTATAATTGATATCAGACCTAAGATGATTGTAAAAAAAATCTAATGATTACACAAAATAATGTAAATTGATAGGTGTGTCTCATGCAAAAACCATGACTGTTGTTCCCGTTTGGAGGGAAGGGCAAAGCCATATAGAACATGGAAGTGATAAAACATTTCAAGGTGAACACAACATCATTTTTCACTATCACCTCTAAAAAAAATATCATTTTTTTAATTAGTGCTTTGTGAATAAAAAGTGAGATGAGGTTGGTGGTCGTGAGTTTCAAGTGTGATTCAACTACCCATATACATTATTTCAATTTAAAAATACTTACTTTGCTATGATAATATTATTATATAATATTATAATTTATTATATACTATTATATTATAATATTATATATTATTAATACTATATTATATTTAATACTATTTATATATATATCATTTATATTTATATCTTATTATTTATATTATAATTAATAGTAATAATATAATATTATAATATATGATATTATAATTATAATTACAAGTATTTTTTCTTGGTCTGCAACAACTACTTCCACTAAACATAGCTTTGCCATAATTATCTCTTCTTCTTCTTCTTCTTCTCATGTAAGGGTTTGGTCAATCTAGTGTTGTGGACATGGAATACTGATTAGTAGTTGTATGAATAATTCTATATGTTTATGTTGGAGATAACCACTTATTATGTTGGGATGATCCAATGAAGCCAAGATGAAAGGGTGATGACGATGAAGATTGAGCTTGATGATGATTTGTTGGTATAACTTGCTAGTCCTATGCAATCATGTTTATATTTATATTGCTAATGTAAAGTTACAGTAGTCTTAATAGTTATTGAAAGCATATAACCCTCCATCACAATATATGTCTATCTTTACATATAGCAATACTAGTTCAAATAAAATTATTATTACTCGTGTATCTGAATGGAGATGATGCAATAAAACCCAGTGATGAAGAATGAAAATTATAATCACCCAAAAAATGCCCAACACCAAGAGGGATGTGAATGAACTAATGGAGGAGCAATAAAATGAGAATCTAACATTTCTTGCACATTGGTTCTGGCTACAAGATATTCCAAATCTAAACATTTATATAGCAAGCTATTGACCCCTTTGCAATGTGTACAAGCCATGTAAATCCAACCATTACCCTACATCTGATTTTGGTGTATGATATAGGATTTATGGTGTTTGATATGACATGAAATTTCCAATCATTGTCGTTCACCATCACCACCTAGTTCACTTTGAAATCTTTCACCACTTGTATGTTTTATATTGCCCAACTCTTCAACACTACCTTATTGTTGTTTAAGATCTTCGGAAAACCAAACGTCTCCTTCTTACACAACTCATTGTCATGTTGTACGAAAAAATACATGATCTCATTCTATATAACTAACTTCACATCAGATGTAAAGCCATGTCACAATTAAATTATATAAATGCATGTAATATTTTATTTTGGTAAAATAAAATTTTGTAAAACAACAAATTAGAAATTTATATGATCACTGATTCTATATAATCTTATAATCATATATATTATATTATTATAATTATATAATTAAAATATAAATTATAATAATATAATATATTATTAATAATAATATATTTTATAAACATTATATACCTAAATATATAATAATAATAATAATAATAATAATAGATTAATCCTCTTAAAGATCCAAGATTAGGATTGGGCAGGTAAGAACATTATCCTATAAGTACTTACATGGCAAGTTTGTTTGGCACCAACACACATGTCACTCGAATCTATTTTCCCCTGGTTTTGTAATTTTTTATTGAACCAGACAATTGTTAGGAACATAAAGACATCTGTTCAACAAATAATAAAAACTCGTTTGGCTGCCTAGATAGCTATGAAACGACCAGTTTGAAGCTCTAATTTTGGCAATGTGTCCCAGATCATAATTGTCGTTATTCCAATTCTGAGATTCCTTTCCTCAAAATAATCTAGTTATTTTCAAGTGGTGCCCAGCAAAGAGTCTGCAGATTTTTCTAATCGTATTCATATAAAATTGGTGCCTAGTGTATTATAAAAATCAGCATATAACCATGTGAAGAGGGGAATAATTGCATTATATTTGTATACACTCTCCCCCTTGGACAACTAGTACTATAAGCAATCCATGGTAATGGCTCCCAGGTTAGTTTCTGTTTTAGCTCTGTGTAGTAACCTCTGTTGCTTCTTTCACTCTCTCTATTTATGGCTTGCTTGTTGTGTTGGATAGCTATTTTTTTAAGAAGAATGTACAATGCTTTTGTTTCAAGGCGAGTGCAATGGGGAATGTTGTTCAATTTTTCACTTGTACTGTAACTTTTTTG
The DNA here is from genome assembly GCA_037957365.1 of Torreya grandis. NCBI lineage: Eukaryota > Viridiplantae > Streptophyta > Pinopsida > Cupressales > Taxaceae > Torreya > Torreya grandis. The sequence continues at coordinate 1,071,140 of JARHVA010002867.1, forward strand.
ATACGAATGTTGTCAAGGGGTTTGAGTAAATAATGGAAGGATGAGATTTCCCCTTCCAACGTGTCTGCTTGAGGCGAATTTGCACTAGCACTGTCGGATGGAGCTTTTATTCTGTATGTTCGGCGAAATATGCTATCCGCTGATATTTGAAAAGATTTTTGACTTGTTTTCTGATCTCTAAAGGAGGCTTTGAACGATTCGAGGTTTACGGCAGTTAGCGCTATCAGTGACGATGTGATTGGCATCTTAGGATCTGTGGATGAATCTCAGCGATGATTCTCTAGAAGCGACGTCAGACGTAAAAAACATTTAAATTTAAATTTCATATTCATTTTATTATTATAAGATAATTTTAACATTAAATTTATTATATTTTTATTTTATTTTAAATGATTAAAAAGATTATATTTTAAATAAAAGTAAAGATGATTTTTTTCCATAATTTTTTGTAGGTTAACACTGTATTATAGATAAATTGAAGTTATATGTATATTTTTACGAATTTAATTTCATATGTATATTTTATACAAAATTTTGGAAAATAAAAAATTGTTGATTTGCTAGTTCAAATTTTATGAAGTTCATAAAAAAATATTCTATTGGCAAAATAAAACCCTTGAACAATATTTTAGCGGTCAATTTTAATAGTTTGAGATGTTAATAAAAGTATTTATTCTATCATCAATTCTAATAATGTGAGATGTCAATCAAAATATTTATTTTATCATCATATAACAATTTTAATTTTAAATTTGATATCCTTCTAATTATTATATGTAAACTTTTCTTTTTTCTTAGAGACATTGATTTAAAAATCTTAATATCTTTAATATATGATGGAGTTTTCACACACACACACACACACACACACACACACACACACACACACACACACACATATTTTTCGATCAGACATTAACGTGACAATGTGGATGCATCAACACTCCGAAGCCATAAACGTCAGCCTTAACTGGGAGCCACCACCATACCCACTACCACAATGAGGCCATCTAAATTTCCATGAATATTGATTGCACCACATAAAACTCTATAGAGTCTAATGCAACACCTTTTTTTTAAACCTAGGCCACCACCTAAACTACATCCAGTTCCCCCACCAATCCCTAAGCCACCAACACCTTTGCTAAACCTAGAGATGTTACCCAAACCATCATCAAAACCTCCACCAAAGACTCCTTCACAAGTTATGTTATGTGAAGAGGTGCATATGGTAGTGATGATAGGGGAAAAAAAATCCTAAAACACATCCAAATTTAGGGAAATTATTAGGTTTACATGACTTGTATGCATTGCAAATGGGTGCATAGCTTGTAGGGTGATGAATTATTTGATTGGACATTTAATATTGTCAATGGTTGATGAGGAAAACACGAGGAAGTTTTTGATTTCAATAAGGTCTCATGTCTGATGTGCAACTCAAATTAGCACTACAATTTTGTTGATGAGGAGACAAGTCATTAATGTTTCAAAGTATATATTGCAACTTATGTTCATAAAAGCCAATGGCATACAGATTTTGTAATTGGTGTAAAATTTCAAAATGATTTTAGGGGTGATTCTAAGAGGAAATGATAGGATATTTTAGGTGATATCATACACTAGAGGGCACATATCATAAACATGCTCTAAATTCAATGCAACTACTATATTTACATGAGCTAAGCCCATTACAAAATGGTTTGTAGCTAGAAAGGTTATGGGATTTGTTATTGAGGATTTTCTATTTGATTAAAAAAGGACTCCATGTCCAATGTGTGAATCAAATCAAGAATCTAATTCCATTGATATGAGGTCAATAAATTGAGGTTTTGAAGTCTATCTTATTTCTTTCATTGTGGTTTAAGTGAGTACCAAAGATTTTTCAAAGTGAATGCCACATGGGTGCATAAGGTGACATCATTTGTGTTATAATGTGATTTTTTTGATAGAGAGTCACTGATTCAGAGAAAAGGTGATAGATTTGCTATCAATCTTAGGTGTCAGGGAGAGTTGGTATGATTAGTTCTCAATTAGTAGGGTGTGTCCATATCATACACATGGAACACTTACTGAAAAATCACAATGTGATTGGGTTTATCATTAGCACTATAAATGTGAGAATTAGTCACTTACCACAAATAAACATCTCTTTCGGTGGTCCTTGCACCCTCAAGGCAACAACTACTTTAATTTGTTTTACATGAAGCAATAATTCTCTCAATGATGTACTAATTATTCATACTAAAGTATAAGATATTAAGAATCCCTTCACATCAAAAAATAATACCCATTAAATTTTTTAAAGTAATTACTTATTTAATTTATTAGTAACTTAATGTTTTTATATTGGCACCCACTATTTGCTAGGGCATCACAATTTCCATCAACACTTATTAGGGCCCACATAGCATCACAACATAAAAATAGGTTTTTTGACAAAAAAGTTATAATCTCAAGATTAAAATTTTCTACACTATCTTAATTTCTTGAGATGAGCATTATTTCCTAATGGGTTTAGGTTTCAATCTCCAGGGGTTAAAAGAGTTTAAAATAGTATATACTATTAGTTGATGCAATATTTTATTTTTGGAAATTAGGGTTTTGTAAAGCAAGTGAGCATAAATCAATATGACTTTAATTTTATCTCATTATTTATATATAAAAGGTTAAAGGTGGAGGTGACAATGGGAAAATAAGGTTGTATGTTTCTTCATATGGGATGACAATAGGTTATGTAGGGAGGAGACATTTTATTCCATGATAAGATTGAGCAATGATAAAGGAGTGGGGAAGGGAAAAGCCATATAAAACATGACAGTGGTAACATATTTTGAGATGTGTTGAGTGGTGATGGTGAGGACAAATAACAAGATATGAACAAGTGAATTTGTGTGATATGAACCCATTATATAAATTTATGTATGTAGCATACAAGGTGTTTACATATTTGATTGTTCATTTTCTATTATCAATTATGGATGAGGATGTCATGAACACTAATTTAGTTATGATAGATTATAGATCTGATGTATAGATTAAATCATTACTATAATATCATTGAAGTGGGGATAAGATGTTATTGTTCTGAAATCTATAATTATATATTAGTAATAAATATAATATATTTTACTAATTTAGAATATTTTACATAGATAACTCTCTCATATATTTATAACTATGAATATTATTAAATTTTAATAGTAATCTATAAATATATCACTATATATATTAATAGTATATATATTATTATTGTAGGATACATGATAATAAAGTTAAATGTTTGATCTGTTTGTAACACAATTTGTAGCCCACTTACCGACAATGTCACAAGTGCTAGGAGGGCCAACAATGAAGGATTCAAACCATTGTTTCCAAAAAGACAAATTCCACCAAATTATATTTTTAGGATGGAAAATCTTAATGTAATAATTTCACTTTAGTTTTAGAAGAGGAATCCTAATGAGACTTTGCCAATTAGGTGTATTTTTCTTTGTGGAGAGCCAAAGTAGATTATAATGAATTCACTTGTAATTTATTCATCTTGATTTAATAAAACCCTAATATCTTACACGATGGATGTTTTCTTTGCTCTGGTTAGAGTTTTACAACGTATAATATATGTTTTATTTCTTACATGTTTAGTATTATGCCTATTTGAATTATCTCTATTATTACAATTACTATTTATTTACTGTTGTGAAGTGTCTAGTTTCCTAATAATTATATATGATAATAGTATTTAATATTAATAATATATGTAACAATTTTTATGATTAAAATATTATTATTATTATTATGTGTGTGTATGGGCATGCATGTGCATCCATGTTTGTATCTATCTATACTGTAATAATAGTAGATATTTATAAGTATAATAGAATAATATATTATATAATATATTTTTAGAAATATTATATTATATATCATAGTAGTAAGTAATTATTATAGTGATTAGTTTAAAATATTTCAAAGTACATTAATGATAATTGAAAAAGAGCTTTCCAAACCTATGCATCAATCATCACATACCCTAAATATTAGGTAAACATAATATTTATTGTCTATCCCATATCGTACACTAGATGTGGATTCAAGGTAGCTAGTGTATTTACATGACATGCACTGATTATAGATGAGTCCATAATTTATAGGGTATCATAATATTTGGTTTATTGTTTTCTATGGTCAAGGGTGTATGAGGATGTCATGAGAGTTGGTTTAACAATAAAAGTCTCCAAATATGATATGCAAATCGAATCATCACCATAATACCACTAATATGAGGTCAAAACAATGAGGTTCTAATGTCTATTTCTATATATACTAATTATAAATATCATATATTATAATAATATATAATCTATTATATAAAAATTTATATTATTTATTTATATCTATAAATATTATTAAATGTTATTATAATGTATATATCATTCTATATATAATAAAAAACATTATATATATATATATATATATATATATATATATGTAAAAATTTATCTAAAAACCCTAATTAATTAATAATATGATTAATTTTTAATACATAAAACTTACCCACTAAACCAACTACATTATTATATTTTTGGATCGATACTTAACTTTTATCTATAACCTAGACCAGTTTTGGAGCACAACAAGAGGTCCAGTCTCCTAAAAATAAAAGCTAAAAATCAGCGTAGATTTACCACCAAGAAAAACCTTTTCAAATATATGACTGTTACTACTCTCAAGTGAAAATAAATATGAGTTTTTGAACCTACTAAAACATTAAAAGAATAAATTTTTAGAAGATTTAAAAAATATTTCAACTCAACCAGAGAATCAACCTTTTGTTGCCAACATGCATCTGCGCCTACTAGAAAGAAGAGAATCCATTGTCTACTAAGTTTCATCGAGTATGGAATTTTGAGTATCGAGTTGATGTCTTTTATCTTTAATTTTCCTTCCTCTTTTCCCCTTTTTCCACGATTTGGAGTTTGGATAGATCTAGAGGACTGGGCTAGAGTCAAAACAACCATGCTTTCTAATAAAACTTTCTTCTTCCTCCCAATTTGTCTCTTATTCTACTAAATATTCCATCTACTCAAGGTTTTCCTTTTTAGGGGAGAATTTTTATAAAGCTAACTCTAGATTTTATAAATACCTTTTCCTATTCCTAATGAGGATTACATAGCTAACCAGTCTTCCCATGGTTCTCAAATTCCTCTGCATCCTAAATAACTCCTTACTTTTTTGGTACCAAAACCTAAACCGGTTAAAGAGAAGAAAGTTGCCCTGGCTTCAAGGTGATCTCCACTTCTTATTACCCATAAAAATCAACCTTTTGAGGACTTACATATGATTTATGTCTTTTTGATGAAGAAGGAAGGTCCAACAAGATTTGAAATTTAAAAAAAAAAAAATTATTTGGGTAGCCCACCTTTTTAACCCATTTCTACAATAACAAAACCTAATATACTTTAAAACCATTCTCAGGATAAGAAGCTATATTATGAGTGCTTTTCTTACACTTAAAGTATCTTAAAGGTAGTTCTTCCACATTAACATATTGGGTTGATAATCTGTAATAAAAAGAGATATAAATGGAGTGATGGATAGGTGGAAAGATCAATCACGACAGACACCCTCACAAAGCTCTTATATTCCTCCACTGGATCATCAATTTTCACAAACACACCCAAATTTATTACTAAAAGTTTGAGAAGATACAATTTTCACACTACAAGAGGTAGATTATACAATCTGATCCAAATTGGGGAATTTGATATAACTGTAGTAGTAGGGTCAAAAAATGGAGCCCATGGGCATTAAAAAAACGTTGTTTGCCTAAACACCACAGACCATTCTTCCACAAAAAATCCCTAGCTACCATTGAAACAATTGAAAAAGGACAAACTCATTAAAAACTAGACTTAGATAAGGAGATTGAATAGAAGGTTCAATTTTTGAAGACCATTATAGAAGAATATCCCAAGAGGGCATTTTACATACACATATACCTATCAGAGAGTTGTTTCCTCCATACTAATAACTAAAACCTCAACGTCTAAAATTTATATAACTAGGGAAGTGTCTAAAAATAATAGAGGGATATCTTCTAAAAATGTTGTTTTAAGTGGATTTTTATGATCTAAAACCCCTATAAGGTTACCCTCTAAATCTTCCATGGATTTTGAGGCTTGTGCTAAAACTTATACCTATTGCAGTTGACTTCTAGAAATCAGAACCAGTTCAAAATTAGGTATATATTGGAGGATATTTTTCTTACAAAATTCACTAGAAGAGTGGAAGGGATTCATAATATTAATATATAGACCAAACACATGCTTGGAAACTGCATCCTCATTAGTTGAATCCTTCAAACCCTATATCTTTAAAAAAATAGATTTAAACCAACCTCTATAATTACAATTCTTCAACCCTAGACTAGCTCCAAAATCCTCTATATTTATGGTAAAATGTTTAGTGTTTTTAAAATCTTGAACAAAATCATCTTTCTAGGATTTCAATCTACCCCTTCCAAGCCTGATTAAACCAGTAACTCCATGTTCTTCTCTACCCAAGATGAAAATAGGATAACCACTCTACTTTGAAACCTCTAAAGATCCATGGATCCGAATCCCTTTTCTACTCAACACCTATGAAAAAACCTTTGCTAGTTATGAATCTCCATCTACTTGCTTCCCTAACATTGTCACATCCTTGAAACTCCTTATCTACTTCCCCTTACCCATGCCTATTGTTGTTACCCTGCTAGATCTACCTGCACCTATTACTATTACTACCATTACTTCCCTACCTATGTTATCATCACTCACTTATAGTCCACCCACATGTATGTTTTTTTTAAAAAATAGATATAAGAGAAAAGTGATTATCTATAACTTCTTTGCCACACCACCATAACATGCCTCAACGCATTGAACACAGGTTTCATGTTTGACCCTGACCAACATCACATTAAACACTCAATAAGTTTTAGGTTACATTGAAAGACCACCTCTTCCACAGAAGAAACTGACCCATTGGAAATTTAATGGTTAATGAGTTTTATTGATATGGTTATCCCTAGGAATAGATCCTAAGACTTCCCTTTGTAGTGTTCAGCTCTCAACCATTAGGGTAACCTCATTGGGCTCAACTACATTTTTATTATCTTAGTAGTTATTTGTTATTATTTATATAATTATAAATATTACCATATATATATATATATTATAATAATAAAATTATTATCCATACGATCTATATTTTGTTTTCAAAAAACCTTATAATACTATGAATGTAAAAATTTACATGGAAAACTTTTTATTATAAAAAAATATTAATAAAAGACTCTACTTGCTCGATTATAAAAAATCAAACCTAAAAAATTAATATTATGACATTTTAATACATAATTATACTATACATATAATTATTTTACTATACATATCATTATTTTACTTGATGTAAAAATGTATATAAAATCATAATTACTTAATAGTATGATTAATTTTTAAATATAATAAAAAACTAAACATGAGAAAATAAGATTACACCATTATAATACCTAATTGTATTATATATATAATTATTTTACCATACATATCATTATTTTATCAGATGTAAAAAATTCTCTAAAAACCCTAATTATATAATAGGATGATTAATTTTTAAATATAATAAAAAATTTAAACTTGAGAAAATAAGATTACACCATTATAATACATAATTTTGCAATACATATAATTATTTTAACATACTATCAGTATTTTATCAGATGTAATTACACCTCCCACCACTTCATGCCACTAAGGGACACCTATCAGTGTAATTGTTTTTTTGATAGATATTAGGATTGGGAGGTCTCAAGCCCTTAAGTAAAAGAAAGGAGATTACAACTAAATTAAAATAACATGTACCATCAACCATAGGAAAAATATCCTAGGGAAATCATGATCGTGGCATCATAAAGGATGCAACATGATAAACATACTACAAAACATACCAAAAAAACTACCTAATAGAATTATGTTCATCCCTTGCCGTCTCCATGAAGAGAGTGTAGCATCATAGAGGAGGGTTAAAGGATAAAATGCCCTTTTTCTTACTCCTTAATGTTGTCCATTATTCTTGATTACCTAAATCCCTAAGACACTTCCATAAAGAGAATATTTATCAATTGTAATACTGGTAGAAACAACATTACCATAATATTCAACCATAATCAAAGACCCAACTACCCTAACACTATAAAAAATTAGTTCCTTAGTGATCAAATATGAAATCACAAGTTGAGGCATACAAGAATTAACATTATCCCCTTGAGACTTCACTATAACTTCGCTTGAAGTCTTAGAAGGAGCAATGTTTGTAAAAATTGTAAGAAGATCCTCACTAATATCCTTACACCAAGAAGAATCAAAATTATGCTTAGAGATATGGTATGAAGCATCTAGATGACATCCCCTCATAATCAAGGGTTTGAGTCTAGCATAAACATTTGACCTTCAACTCAATAGATCTTGGGAGAGCTCAAGATATATCCATCAAAACAAGAATCGTATTGAAGATGGTGTGTGAAAAGCTGGAAGTGGAATCATCCATGTCCAAATGATTTCCTAAGGTTCCCCCAATGGCTAAAAAATAGGAATTTTCTGAAAATTAAAGTAGAAGATATATCAACCTCACCCAAATCGGCCTGAAGGTAAGGTTTTCAAAAAGAGGATTGAAGGTAGGGAACCAATATTTCATAAAGAGGATATGCTAATCCAAACTCCAAGATTTGGCCTAAATAACTTTATTATGATTTGCAAGACTATCAAAAACCAAAATGAATAATCCTTTATCACATGGATATAGGTCCAATTTATCCTCCATTAATGGCCCCCATTAATCAAAACCCCATTGATGGTGAACAAGGAGGCTTGGAAAAAATCTGTCAAATCTGCCCACTAGACCCCTTTTCATGAACTACTCCTCATTCTGGATCACCTCGTTGAGAGCCTCATCTATAAAGGACATTGTTAGTGTGGCATTTTTAAAACCCAAATTCTTAACTATTGTTTTTTCAAGCTTCTCTATATTAGAAACCAAATTGGTGAAAGATTTTCCCCTTGTAATAACATTGGCATTTTAGTTCAAGCTTGTTACGCTTCTAGATTCCTTCAAAGAGATGGATAAATGGTTTGGGGCACCAATATTCCTACTAGGGTGTCTCTCAAGAAAAGGATTTAGAAAAAAATTATAATTCCTTAAGATTTATCTAGGGTACCCCCTAATATGACCTTCAAAACCTACCTAAGATAAATTGGGGCCTTGGTCTTGGTCGTCAGATGATCCCTAGCATTTTATGTTTAACAGATTGCTAAGCTATTGCTGACCAACTCTTGAAATGGTCATTTTGAATACAGAGGAACATTAAAGATGAATGGAATAAGTGTAGGCATTTTTAAAGGATAATAGTGATCCAAAAAACCTTAAAATTTTTGGTACAAGCTTTTTTATTATCCAAATGCCCAAACTAGTGGTGAGTAGTATTTCTAGCCATGGGTTGTGGACTTGCCTTCTTGTATTAAACATAGATTTAAAGCCATTTAATAGCCCCCATCATATTTAACACTGATTCGATAGTCTATTCCATTGTATACTTTTCATGAACAACCTACCATAACTTAGTGTGGAAACAATGTTAGAGTGTGGTCATTATAGAGAATGGACCCTGAGACCTCCCACTTCTAACACTTAGCTCACTCACCACTAAGTTATCATTGTCAAGTTTAAAATTTTGGGTATAGACATTTTTATAACTGGAATGACCAAAATAGTGATGAATTATATCCCTAACATTGGATTATGGAATTACCTCATCTTACTGAACATAGGTTTCAAGTCACATGTCAACCCCCATTGCACAGAACACTAGGCAAGTAGTACTTTGAATTAGATAATTTTCATGAATAACTCATCATATCTTAGTGTGGGAATGATGATAGAGAGTGATCATCCTAGGGAATGGACCTTTAGACCCCCCACTTTTAACACTCAACTCACTTACCACTAGGATATCATCATCAGGTTAAAAAATCTAGGTAGAAATATTTTATAACTCAAATGACAAACCAATAGTGAATATTATCCCTATCCATGGGATGTAGACTTGCCTCATTGCATTGAACATAAGTTTCAAGACACATGCTAACCCCGGTTGTATTGAACATGGGTCTAGTAGTCTACTACATTGGATCCTTTTCATGAATAACCTATCATAACCTAGTGTGGAAATGATGCTAAAGAGTGGTCATCCTAGGGAATAGACCCTAAGACCTCCCACTTATATCACTTAGCTCACTCATTACTAGACTATTATCATTGAATTTATAATAATAATAATAATAATAATAATAATAATAATATTATTATTATTATTATTATTATTATTATTATTATTATTATTATTATTATTTTAATGTTAACTAATATAATTATATATCATTATGTTGTGTGTGTGTGTGTGTGTTTGAACATTATAATAAAAATAATAATTTTAATACACACACACACACACACACACACAGTTTAATTTTATATTATACATGTTATTATTTATATATACTCTGATATAATAATATATTATAATTATTAGTAATATAATATATTATTAAATATATTTAATTTATTAAGTCTTTTTATATCATTGTGTAAAACCTTGGTTTTAAAAGGACCCAAAAACCATAAAAGTATTATACAAAAAAGTAGCATGCCAACCATGACTAAATAACAAAGACAAGAAAACTAGCTATAGAGTACTGTAAGAAGTGAAATAAAATAACAAAATATAAGATCAGGAGGGGACCCTTCAATGTTTCCTTCTCCTCCTTATATATCTTCTCTATAACTCCTCTCTTGATCTTGAATGTTTTTTCCCTCATCTAATTACCAGGTCCTTCTGCCTTATCACGTGAGAGGGTCATGCATGGCCTTTTCTGACCTTGTACCTATAGGGGTGTTTTATTCACAGGGTTCAAGTTGGGGATGTCAGGTGTGGGGGTCTCCATTAAATTTATTGACTCTTAACAAGGGTCAAGTTTAGCTTACTGTAATGGACAAAGGACTTAACATGTGAGTCTGCTTTCCTATGCAGGACATTCCACTCTTAGATAAGGCTAACAAGGATCAAACTGGCCTCCTACACCCTATTTTTGAAGTTGTCTATCTATTCCTTCTTATTTTTTATATCACTAGACATAAGTAATTTTTCATTCTAAATGGATTCTATGGAGGTGCCTTCATCTAGGAAGATTGGCTTAGACTTAGGAAAAAACAACTTAAGGAGAAGGTCTTCATCAAAGTGTTTAGACATGATGGCTTGGGGAGTACTTACATATTGATGGTAGGACCTTGAGGTTAGGTCCTCCTCAAGAGAGTCCTTAATGGAGGACCCCTTTTGGGGACCTCCCTCCCTTACAAATCTATACAATGCTTGACTAGCAGTAAAATAAGCCCTTGATATAAAATCAGGTTTGACTCATTAACTTGGTGGGCAAGGGCTATGTATTCTAATGACTTCGGCAGGTAAAATGGTAGGCCGAGCTTATAGGGCAGAATGTGGTTTAATAACAAAAAATTATGAGAAAATATTAAGGTATACTTACCCTCTAGAGGCTTGTATTTATATATATTTTTTAAAAAATAGAAAATTATTATTCTCAAATATGGAAGGGTAAATGGAAAATATATCGAGGAGTTACAAGAGATCTAGGATTTGTGTATTTATTTATTTTTTCTTTTTCTCATAAGCAAACACCTGGATTTTTCAAACCAATCATAATGAAAAGACATAAATTTGATTTGTTCATTAGTTTGGAAAATATTCATAGATTTAAGAGAAAGAGAAACCCCTTACCTATTTTATCGAAGCTCTTTACTTCATCCTTCTTTACCACTCTTTCCTCCTCTATTTTAATTCTTCATTCTCCCTCCACCTTTTCTTCTCCCAGAAAAATATTCAAAATTTCTCCTCTCCCCATTAGTTTAACTTTTTAGTTGGAAACGCCATAATTATTTTATTCTTTTCTTTTTAGAAATAGAATTTTCACTTTCTTTTTTTTAAATTTTTCCTTTAATAAAATTAATTATTACATTGAGAAGATCAAGTGGCTAAATATGTTGAGTTTATTACAAAACCATTAATACCATTTTAGCTTATATCCATATATAAATAAGATCATATAAATAAATATATTAATAAGTACAAATATGGGAATGACAATATTTGAGATAAATTATTTATTAATTGAAAATTATGAATAAATATTTACATTTATTTATTTAATCTTCTTATCTACATAATACCATTTTAATATGCATATCTTTATATAAATATGTTTTTATATATAATCTTATTTACACCCATTATTAAATGATACCTAGGCACAATCACAAATATAATTGTATTATCATTTTTTTATTTTTAAAAGTAAAATTTTGTTGTTGAAACAACTAGAAGATACCAGTCATTAAACCTTTCAAAAATAACTCAATAATGAAGAAACCCCTAGTAAGACATAACATCACATTAAGCTATAACATGGATTAATGCTAATATTAAACGCACATACCTCAAGGTGGTCCTACATGAGTTGTAACTAACATGATTCCATGTCATCGTAACAAGGTAACTAAAATCAAGACTAACATTCAATCACAAGACATCTTGCTTTCATGTCATGCACATGAACAAACTTGATATACCAGTAATCCAAGTAATTTCATTTCATCAAGAAGGTATTGTAGAGTTTCAAAAGGGTATTACAAGGGCACGGTGGGGATGATGAACTATGTGATCTGTACAATAATCCTTTGGTGTCGAATGTTTAAACCTAGATGATTCTAAGAAGCATGTGGATAGGTTATTTAAAATTTCCCCCCCTATATTTACCTATGTTTTAAAACATCCTAACTATAATTTAATAGTTTTTAGTATAAATATTCATTGGTTCCCTTGTCATCCCTTGATGAAGGCTCCTCAAGTATCAAAACTACTGTGGCTTGGTGAATTATAGAATTATTTGTAGCCTAATTTAACTGATCACTTATGTAGTATACATAAGTAATGATTCCCTTAATTGAGCCTCCTAAAGTTTCACAACTAGTGTTGCTTAGTGGATTTATAAAACTATTTGTATATTATTATAATTGACCACTTGTTTAGTATATGATGGCAATGGTTCTATGATAGGGCTTCTAAATTTTCACATCTAGTGTTGCTTAGTGAATTTGTGGAATTATTTAAAGTGAAATTGTCTCATAAAATAAAATATCTTACTTAGTAAGTTTTAATTAATGATAGTGCTATTTTAAAAGCTTGTAATGGATAATTTGAGGGAAAAGATAACATGTATTAGTTGAAATAAAGATCCATAATATAATTTACCATATAATGCAAACTTTTATCCCCATCTACTCCTCTTTAGTACCCTTAAAATATTTTTGTTTAAAAAACTTAATGCAACCACTACGGAGGATAACTAGAACCTATAGAGCCCTCCATGAGTGTCTTAAGTTAACAGGATGTATATTATTCAAATATTTATACTTTATTCAATGATTCTATCTTATTTGGTCAATCGAGTATGTCCTCTTTGTCTTCTTCCTTGAGATTAACAGTTATCACATTCAGGTTTTTTCTTGTTTCTCTTGCTTTGCTCAAATGGCATTGGTAATGATTTTTTCCATATCTTTTTTCATTGTCCTGCACTTCCTCCTTTGCCGTTCTTGGCTCATTTTTTTATTATATTATTTTATTTCATTCCTCATATATTCAACTATGTTTATAAATAATCCTAGTCTTTTTGTTCATTTATGAGAAGTGGGACATTTGGTTCTACACCAATTGGATGTGGGCTTACATTGATTGCATTTAGGATTCACCTATAGAATTATTTTCACATGGTTCTCTCATTCTTATTTAGGAAAGTGGACCATATATATGCCCTCTTCAATCCCATATATTTTGAAGGGTCTCCAGTATGCACAAATAATGCCCTCTTCAATCCCATAGATAAAAATAAACTTAGTTTTAGAGAAAATATGTTCAATTATTAGGTCCTAGTTAAATAAATTATTATTCCTTCATTGGAACATGGTCCACTTCTAGGACCTTTCCCCTATTACTTTAACTTGGAGACATTATTAATTTCTTGTAAGCATATGACATACAATATCTCAATTTAAAATATGGTGTCAAGTTCACATGCACCTCACATAAGTTGGACATTCTGGAAAACATGAAAAACCTAGAGTGTTTGAACTTCTCAATATGCTAGTAGCTATAAAAGTCACCTCATCAAATCATAAACTAGACATTCCTAAGAGAAATCTATTTGAAATTTTGTGTTGTGTCACCTTAAAGGGTGTACCCACTAACATTGGTTAGCTCCACTAATTAAAAGATTTGGAGATAGGAGTCAGTTTTTAACAAACTTTCCAACATCTTTGAAAAAATTGTCCTACCTGACTAATCTTTCAATTGATCAATGTGATTTTTTAAAGTCTTTAGTAGACTCTCTGGGGAATCTAACTCTCTTATGAGTATTTATTTATAAACATGTTAGGTATGAGATCATTGTCCAACACATTTAGGCAATTGGCTAATCTTTAGACATTGAATATTTTTGAGTGCCTAATAAGAGAATTACCTCTTAGTAAGGGGTATTTTTCTTCCCTGTGTAGACTTAAGCTCATACATATAAAAGCCACGTAAGTGGCCATAATATCCATTTCTAAATACTGTTGTCCTAGTCTTGATATTCTCAAACTTGATAGAAATGAATATTTAATGGAGATCAAAACCCTACCAAAATCACCCTAGATCATAGAAATTTCCCAAACAAATAGAGATCAAAATCCAAGTAGGACACCTACCTTATTAATCCTGGAAGGAGACAAATACCATTTACTTAGCTTTAATTAGTTATTATCCCTTTCTCTTTTGACCAACCAAAGCACTCCATTTTTTTATGCTTAGAAATATACATAACTTTTAAAAAGGTAACTGATTGGTTTTTAAATTATGGATTAGAATGTTATTATTCATTGTGCACTTATTGACACATTTTTTTTCATGCTATTCACAACCTCACATGGTTTGAGGTGGAAATATTTGCAGGGATTTTTATCTTGGAAAATGCACTGATTAACAAGTTATTTTTAATACCTTGCACAACTAATGCACAATAGGAGGAGTTATTTTCATATGGTAATTAAATTATGTAGGGATGGGTGGCTCATTTTCCCCCAGTCATCTACCACTTGCCCCAGCCTTCTACCACTTAACCCAAAGTGTCATTGAATGCAACTACTTTCCAATGATGATAGATGCCATCTGCAATTTTTAGTCTACATTTTTTTCGGGTGTGTTTTTAGTTGACATATTTGTTCATGCAACTCATAAGTCTCTATTTTTTTACCCTGAATTTTTTTCGAGTGTGTTTTCACTTCATAATTTTGATTCAAGTAGCAACAACAAAAGATATAAAGTGGATAACAAGGAAGGCAATCCTATTTATTTGAGATCAAATTGAATCCTATCGCTGAGAAAATTGTTTTGAATTTTCTCTCCAATAATGTCTTTATAAATAAGAAAATTGTAGGTATCAATGGGAATGTAAAGTTATGTGCCACAAAACTAAACCCATTTTCCAATTGATAACATCATCTTCGATCAAGAATACACATGTATAAATTTTAAAGCCTACGAAGACATTCTAGTGGAGGCTAATGATGAAAATGTGCTTGCCCTATAAACACATTTTTAGAAATCAATCTAGGTGATGCTTTAAATATGAATATATGGCATCGCAAGTATGTTAATCCCATTCCTATGTAGAGATACACAATACACATCTCATTGGAAGGTAGGGATTTGGTGGCATGTTCTCAGATTGGTTTGTGCAAAATTGTTACTTTTTGTTTTCCTATCATTGTTATCATCATGAGGAGTAACTTCCTTGAAGGCCACATTCTGTAAGGAGCCCATTTCCACATGTGCTTATATTGTCCCAAACTAGAGAATTTTCAATGTGGCTGAGGTTTTACTATGCTTAATTTATTTCTAATTGTTATAAATGAATTCACATTTTAGTTATAGTGTCTTCTTTTATTGATTTACAATATTTGTTAATGAGTTTACATTTTAGTTATAGCATCTCACTCTTTTTTATTATTTATTTTTTTAAATGATTTTTTACTTCAATGACAATAATTTTTTTTAAATTTATTTCAATCATTTATATAAAAGTTTACATTTCAGTTACAATATGATTTCCTTTACTCAATTATATCATACAATATGTTATCTTTTATTCATTTCTATCATT
>JARHVA010002867.1:1092500-1145000 GCA_037957365.1 Torreya grandis
AATTGTAAATTGTATTACTTCTGGTAGAAGAAGATCAATGAAAAGCTAAACGATTATGTGTTTACATTTATATGTCTATGTTTATTTACTATGTATATCATATGTTTTTCCATATTCAAACTAACATTTTGGTGTCAAATCCAGTAGCTTCTAGACTAGAGACGGCCATTGTTAAATCTTTGGCATAAGAGTAGAGACTATGGAGCAGAGCCATTAGTTGAAACAAAGTATTAAAAGGGAGAAGGAGAAACTCTAACAATAGAAAGCAAATAAGGATATTAGTTTTTGGAGAAGCTATATGAGGGATTACTGTAAGTATTTATCAACCTCAAATAGTAATTTTTAATTGGAAAAGTAATAATTTTTGGAGTATTAAGATGAAAACCCTATTCTGCTAACAAGATGTTTGGGTTTTAGTGAAAAATGGGTTCCCTAAGCCAACAAATCAATAGGCATATCAGGGATTGTTAAAACCAAAAAAATATTTATGTAAGGAAAATAAGAATAAGGATTTCAAAGCATTATTTTTCATTTATCAAGCCATGGAGGAGTCAATATTTCCAAGATTTATAACTGCTAAAAGTTCAAAACAAGCATGGGAGATCTTGCAAACAACATATCAAGGTACAAGCAAAGTTAAAACTACTAAATTATAAATACTTAGGAGAGAGTTTGAAAAAATTCATATGAAAGAATCAAAGAATATAGATTCATTTTTTCCATATGTAATGGGCATTATAAATCAAATTAGAACTCATGGTGTGAGTATGGAAGACCAAAAGCTTGTATAAAAAATACATAGAAGCTTCCCTATAAAATTTAATTCAATTGTATTGGATATTGAAGAATATAAGGATTTATATAAAATAATAGTTGATGAATTAATTGGGTCATTATTATCACATAAGCAAAGGCTAAACCATTCAGGGTCATCTTCATTAGAAGATGCATTCAAAACTTAAATTTTAATCAATAGAACAAAAGGGAGATCAAATTATAACAGAGACAGAGGTCATGTTTTACCAAGAAGTAGAAGATAATCTAATTAATTTAAATGCAGAGAAACATCAAGCCCATATTTGTCTTTCACACCATCAAGAGGAAGAGGCAATAGCCATTTTGAAAGACATCATCAAGGAGAAAGGTATCATAAATCTAACATCTAATGTCATTATTGTAAAATATTTGGGAATTTTGCATGTGAATGTAGAAAAAGGAAATATGATATGAATAAACAAAAATAAAATTTTACAAATGAAAATCAGCCCAATAGTAGTGAACAAAACACAATGTTGGTAACATGTAATGTTACACAAGAGAGTTCAAAGGAAGTATGGTTTTTGGATAGTGGGTGTAGTAATCATATGAGTGGAAATAAGGATTTATTTTCAACAATAGATGATTTGGTAAAATTAGAAGTAAGTTTGGGAAATGATCATATAGTATCATTCATGGGGAAAGGATCAATTAACATAAGAACAAAATAAGGTTAAAAAAACATATCTTTAATGTATATTATGTCCCTAGTTTGTAACACATTTTAATAAGCATTAGTCAATTAGTGCAAAAAGGGTATAGGATATATTTTGAGAATGGTGAATGTGTGATTTAGGATAAGAAACCAAGCAATAGACCAATTTCAAAAGTTGAAATGATGAGTAATAGAATGCTTCCTCTCAAGATCTAATGTGAAATATGTTTAGAACCTCAAGGATTAGAAACAATTGCTGAAGAAGTATTTAAATTTTTATTAAAGGATCAATCATGGTTATGACACCTAATATTTGGACATATAAACTTTAGAGGTTTTTAAATGTTATATATAAAGATAATGGTATAAGGATTTCCACCAATAAAGCCATTTAAAATTAAATGTGAGAGTTGCATACTTTCAGAGCAACATAGACAAAAAAATCCCGTTGGGAAATCTTTTAGGGAAAGACATCCACATGAAATAGTCTATTCAAACATTTTTGGACTAATGAAAATTCCATCTGTAAGTGGAAATCTATATTTCTTGACATTCACTAATGATTTTAGTTGTAAAACATGTGTTTATTTCTTAAAATACAAATCAAATGTGCTTGATATTTTCAAGGAGTTCTAAATAAAATTTGAAAAGGAAGGTGGATATTATATCAAAATATTTAAAACCGATCAAGGTGATGAATACATATCAAATGATTTTCTAATTTTTTTCAATGTAAATAGAATAAAAAAATAATTCACAGCAAGATATACACCTCAATAAAATGGAAAAGTAGAAATAAAAAATAAGACAATTATGGAAATGACATGAAGCATGATAAAAGATAAGCATCTATCAAATAAATATTGGGTTGAAGCAGTTGCATTTATGGCATACATTTTGAATAGGTTTCCATAAAAACAATGATATATAAGATACCACAAGAAGTTTGGAGCAAGAAGAAACATAATGTCTCACATTTGAGAGTCTTTGGATGTGTAGAATACTCTTTGATACCTCAAGAGTTAAGAAAGAATTTGGATGATAGAGGGAAAAAGTGCATATTTGTGGGATATAGTGAACAATCCAAGGAATACAAATTATACAATCTGATCACAAATAAGGTAATAATCAGTCATGATGTAGAGTTTGTTAAAGAAGAAGAATATGATGGAAGTATTGATAAAACAAATACAATTGCAGCAGGTATACCACATGAAAATGAGATGGTAGAATATGATACACAAGCAAATGTTCCTCAAGCTCCACAATTATATGTTCCTAAAATGCCTTCTAAGGCACCTATCACTCTAAATCATTGTACTCCAACTAGTAACAATAGTAGTGGATCATCTAATCCAACACTTGCATCATTGAGATCATGGTCGATAAACACCTCAAAGAAGACCCGTAGTCTAAAAGAGATTTATGATGAGTCACAAGAAGCTAAAAATATGGATTTATGTTTTGATTTTTTATTCGTAACATAAGTTGATCCAATTTAATTTTAGGATGCAATTAAACATGACAATTAGATTGCATCTATGAATTAATAGATTCAATCAATTGAAAATGATCAAACATGGGATCTTGTAGAAATTCCTAAAGGAAAAGACATGATTTTAGTAAAATGGGTTTACAAAATAAAGTTTAATGTAGATTGGAAAGTTAAGAAACTCAAAGTAAGGCTAGTAGCTAAGGGCTTCACACAATAGCTAGGCATAGATTATAACAAAACATTTGTACCTATAGAAAGACTTGACACTATTAGAATGGTGTTATCTATTGTAGCCTAAAATATTTGGAAAGTTTATCAAATGGATGTCAAATTAACATTCTTGAATGGAATTTTGGAAGTGGAAATTATATAAAATAGATACCTGGTTATGAAGTTCAAGGAGAAGAGAATAAGGTCTACAAGATGAAAAAAAACATTATATGGATTGAAACAAGCTCCTATAGCTTGGCATAGTAGGATAGATTCCTATTTTGCAAACAAAGGGTTTAGAAAATATAGGTATGAACCAACTCTATATGTCAAAGTGAATAATGAAGGATAAATCCTGATAGTATGCTTGTATGTGGATGACTTAATTTTTACTGAAAACTAGTTAATTGAATCATTTAAGGAAACCATGAAAACTAAATTTGAGATGACTAATTTTGGGCTTATTATATATTTTATTGGCATAGAAGTAAGTCAATCCAAGCAAGGAATTTTAATTTGTCAATCAAATTATTATAGTGATTTGTTTAAAAGGTTCAAGATGTTGAATGTTAATTCAGATCCTACACCGATTGTAGTGGGTTTAAAATATAGCAAGGAAGATAAAAGTTCAAATGTTGATGTCACTTCATTCAACAGATTAGTTGGCAGCCTTTTGTATCTAACTGCCACAAGATAAAACATTATGTATGGGCTTATTATTATCTCAAGATTTATGGAAAATCCAAAAGAGTCTCATTGGAAAGTCAAAAAAAGAATACTGAGATACATAAATGAAAAAAAGAGTTTTGGTATCTTGTATACACCTTCAAATGATTTCAAGCTAATTGGTTACATAGATAGTGATAGGGGAGGTAGCATAGATGATATAAAAATCACTTCAAGTTATGTTTTTCATCTTAGATCAAGTGGTATTTCTTGGGCATCAAAGAAATAACCAATCATGGCACTTTCATCAGCTGAAGCAGAATATATTACAACCACATCAATAGTTTACCAAGCAATTTGGATGAGAAGAATATTTTTAAATTTGAGGCATACTCAAGAAGAAAGTACAAATATATTTTATGATAATAATTCATCCATTACATTGTCTAAAAGTCATGTGTTTCATAAATGCATCAAGCATATAGATACTTAGATATCACTTCATTCATGAATTGGTAAACAATGGTGACTTATGTCTTGAGTTATGCAGGTTTGAAGAGCAACTAGTAGACATATTTATGAATCCACTTACAAAGACATGTTTGAGCATCTTAGAGAAAGCATGGACATAACTGATATACATGGAAAAAAATATTTACGGGGAGTGTTGGTTGATGTGGATCATATAACACAGTAGCAAAGAATTTAATCTTCCCTTCCATGTCAAACACACTGACATCTTCTTCTAGTGAACTTTCTCTAGCTCTAGATACTCCAATTAATATTTTCTCTCTCTTCTTCTATATTCTTTGAGAGACTTCCAGTGAAAGGAAACCAAATTTTAATATATCTATCTTTGTTTATTTTGTCTATTTTTTGGCTTTAAGAAAGACATATATGCAGTGAAGCTCTACCTCTTTCTATGTATGCAACAAAAAATAAAATATGTTTATATGAGAGTAGTGAAGCTATATAAACATAGAGAACTATAAACTATATTACTTTTGGCAAAAGAAGATCAAGGAAAAATTAAACAATTCAGAGTTTGTTTCTCTATGTATGTGTTTATTTGTTATGAATATCCTCTATTTTTCTGTGTTCAAACCAACAGTTGTACCAATGATTTCCCTATAAATAAATATTAACAAAAATAATATTTTGAAAATTCCCAACAAGGAATAACGCCTCATCTAACATGGGCTAAAAATTTGAGTTGTGAATATGCTTATAGGTGATAACATTAGTAATGATGTGTGAATCTCCTTTGACTTCTAAATTTTGAATATTTAAATATTTTTGAAATTGAATGCCCTCCACTAAAGCTCAACACTCATATTATTTGAGGTGATTGAATTATTTTTAACAATAAAAATATCATTTCTCCATTTTGATAGCTCATAATAACACTAACTTCAACAGTGTTTGAGTTTATTTTTGAGGTATCACCCAAATTAAAAGTAGGTTAAATAGATAAAACAATTTGTAGTTGTTCTAAAGGTGTAAGTTATATCTAAATGGATGTGATTCAATGTTTTCGTGAACAAGAAATTTGTAAAGTGAAAGATTATAGATAGTCTTATCTCATTCAAAATCTATGACTATTGACCCCATCTAACATTCTATGTATGAAACATTAAGAGATAATAATATTATTTTTTTTGCATGTGACGGTGGGAAAATAGACAACGTGTTCCTTCATAAAACACTTCAATGAGTTGTGGGGATGAGATGTTTAGTTTCATAACGAGCTTGAGAAATGACAAATTGATGGGGAAGAACAAGACCATACTTAACATGAAAGTAGTGAAAGATTTTAAGATGAGTTGGGTAGCAATAATGAGAGGAAATGATTGGGTTTTTACGTGATTGACTAGAAGAAACCCAAACAAAGACATGTGAAAAATTAATTGACATGTCACATCTATTAATACAATCTATAGCTTTCACTGAATTGTTTCAATTACCGAAACATGACTAAAATAGGTATCATCTCAACAAAAACATGTGTCAAATATCCTAGTGATCCCTCTAAAAATATAGATAATGCACCGCGTGTCAATTTAGATGAGTTTATAAGTAATTAGACAAACACAATGACTAATTTACTATATAAAGCTAAATTAGACAACTATAAAATCAATTATATGAAAAATAGAAAGGCTTCCTCAACAAAAGATGTCTCCTATATAATATAATTGATCAATGTAAGATGCCACATGTAGATAGACATAGATACACATATTTTTAAGCTTTTTCCATCTCATTCTATGTAACACTAACAAAATCAATTGTACATGTAATAATGATGTTAGTTTCTCTTTATTCGATGAATGTAGTAAAAGAAAAATTATCACCAAGACCACAAACATTGCCAATTTTGAGTCATTTGTTATATCAAATTTCATATCCCCACCAATCTCTACATACGTTCTCTAATCACTATTGTAGTCTAACATTTCACAAATTAAGGACCACTTCAACTATTATATACCATTCTCTATGGAGGCTGAAACTAACACACTAAAGACTTCCAAATCCAATTTATATAATAGATTACAAACTAATAGACTTGCATCAAATATTTTTAATTTGAACCAAATCCAATTCCATATTAGGTTGATGCACAAAAAGTTTAAACCACTTTTATTAATTACATCCATTTCCCCTCAAAGGCTATTAGAAGTTACTCTGTGTGTGTGTGTGTGTGTGTGTGTGTGTGTGTGTGTGTGTGTGTGTGTGTGTGTGTGTGTGTGTGTGTGTCACACACACACACACACACACACACACAGAGGAAGGGTTGTAATTATTTATTTTGGTAAAGTGGGGTTTTGTTAAGCGAACAAATGTAAATATTTAGTCATTCCTCACTTGAAACTTATAACCACCTACCTCATATAGCCTTTTGTGAACGAATCATTAAGCAGTAATAATCAAAGTACTATATATATTCAAATAGGAAGGGATGTAATTTTTTATTTTGGTAAAGTAAGGTTTTGTTAAGCGAAAGAGTGTAAATCATCAATTATACCTCACTTTTAGCCTATATCCACTTAACTTGTATCACCTTTTGTGAATGAATTATTAACCAACAATAATAACACTATTATTGTTGCTTAATAATTCATTCACAAAAGGTCATACGAGGTAAGTGTCTATAGGTTTTAATTGAGGTATGATTGATGATTTACACTCTTTCACTTAGTAAAACATCATTATTATTGTTTAATGATTCATTCACAAAAGGTGATACAAGGTAAATGGCTATAGGTTTCAAGTGAGGTATGAGTGACAATTTACACTCTTTTCCTTAACAAAACCCTATTAGTGTTGCTTAATGATTCATTCACAAAAGGTAATATGAGGTAAGTGGTTATAGGCTTCAATTGAGGTATGAATGATGATTTACACTCTTTTGATTAACAAAACCGTATTATTATTGTTTAATAATTCATTCACAAAAGACGATACACAATCATTAACTATAATTTCAAGTGAGATACAATTAAAGATTTCCACTCTTTCGCTTAACAATACCCTACTTTATCAAAGCAAAAAAAAATCATCCCTTCCCCTTTAACTTGCACCTTTCAACCACCTTTAGGGAAGTGTAACTAAAATAAAATACCTATAAAATGCCAACGAAACCCTTTATTGAAAGTAAGAGATTTTAGACAATACCTATAAGGACCATAATTAATAATTTGATAGCATCGCAACATTCAGAATGCCTAGACGACAATAGTAGATATATTTTTTTCATTATAAAGTTTCTAATAGAAAATATTCGGTTCACATTTATCTGAGAGTAGGGTCCTAATATACATGATGGGGTAAGCATGGTGTAGGGATTATATGAAAGTTCACTACCTTCTTCAATGTCACTCCAAAGGCATCTCTCATGTCCAACTTACTCTCATTCATTCCATCCGGAAGTGTCCATCCAAAAGAATGGACAAGCGAAGCCAAAATTAGATGAACCATTCGATGCGCTAACGGCAGCCCCATGCATATTCTTCTTCCACCCCCAAAGGGTATCAAATCAAAATCATGCCCCTTGTAATTCTTCATACTATTCTTAGACTCCAAAAACCTCTCTAGGTGGAATTTTAAGGGTTCTTTCCAATTTGTAAGGTCCCTTCTCATTGCCCACACGTTCACCATCACCTGGCTATGTTTTGGTATCATATATCCAGCAATCTCACAACTACTCTCAGATCTATGAGGGATGAGAAATGGAAAAGGTGGGTGCATTCGAAACCCTTCCTTCATCACTGCATGGAGGTAAGGCAATTTGTTTATGTCAAATTATTCTACTTTTTTGTTGTAGCCAACTACCTCTTCCAATTCTTCTTGGTCTTGTTTCATTGAATGGGGATTGCAAATGAGTTCTGCCATCACCCATTCTATTGTTGTAGATGTTGTGTCACTTTCAACTACTATCAAATCCTGTCCACCCAAAAAATTGAAAAAAAGACCCATTTAAAGCTTTATAAATCACTTATGTAGGGTCAAACAGAGCAGAAATAAAGAAAATATGATAGGTAATCAAATATGAGATGAAACAAATTGCTATAGCAATCATAAAATAATATTTTATTAATCTTCTTGATCTGTGTATTACAAGAGTGTGCCCATGGATCCTTTAAATAGATTTTGAAAAGAAAAATAATTGAATAACTAACTAAAGATTAACTACAGTCTTTGCATGCAAACTGAGACTAAACTAATTCTTTAACTAATCTAAAACTGCTATTTAATTACAGATGAGCTAAGACCAAAAATATCAATCATGCAAATTGCATGCATGAAAACTGCAAACAAGTGAGGGAGGTGGAACAGGTAGTTAAACAATAAGTGGAGAAGTTATCTCCAATCTCTAACACTCCCCTTTAATTTCTACCACTAACTACTTCAACGTTTACAATGCCTAAATTTTGTATTAGATAATCAAAGGTCTCCTTTGCTAATGCCTTTGTGAATATATTTGCCAATTGGTCTTCAGATCTACAGAAATCCAGATGGATTTCTCCATTGTTCACTAACTCTCTGATAAAATGAAATCTTGTATCAATGTGCTTACTCCTCTTGTGAAAAACATGATTTTTTGACAATGCAATTGCTGATTTGTTGTCACAAAAGATTGGTGTTGACTCCTTTTGTGCTTGTAATAAATCTATCAATACTCTCGTCATCCAAGTTGCTTGACATGCTGCTGATATGGCTGCTACATACTCTACTTCAGTTGATGAAAGTGTCACTATAGGTTGCTTTTTCGATGCCCATGTGACAACACCTATTCGTAAAAGAAAGGCATGTCAAAAAGTACTCTTTCTATCATCAATGCTACCTACAAAATCACTATCAGTATAACCAATCAAATAAAAATCATTAGTTGTAGAATATAAAATTCCATATTCTGTTGTTCTTGCCACATATCTCAATATCCTCTTTCTAACTTGCCAATGTGAGTCTTTTGGTGACTCCATGAATCTAGAGATTAAACTGACCCCATACATGATATCTGGTCTTGTAGCTGTAAGATACATCAAACTACCAACTAGTCTTTTGAATGTTGTAGAATCAACATTAGACCCTTTGTCTTCTTTGCTAATTTTGGTCCCTGTAGCAACTGGTGTAGGTGCTGGTTTACAATTCAGCACCTTAAACCTCCTTAACACATCCTTTGCATATTTAGTTTGACAAATAAAAATTCCCTTCTTTGATTGTACAACTTCTATGCCCAAAAAGTACTCCATTAATCCCAAATCTGTCATTTCAAATTCTTTCTTCATTGTTGATTTAAATGTGTCTACAGACAAACTTCCCGTGAAAATCAAATCATCAACACACAAACACACAATCAAAATCTGACCTTCTTTGTTGATTTTTGTGTACAATGTAGGCTCACTGTTGCTTCTTCTGAATCCATTGTTTGTCATGTATGAATCAATCTTGCTATACCATGCTCTTGGTGCTTGACTTGAGACCATAAAGGGCTTTCTTCAATCTATAGACTTTTTCTTCATGTCCATGCACTTCATAACCTGGTGGTTGTTTCACATACACTTATTCATCTAGAAAACCATTCAAGAAAGCTGATTTGACATCCATTTGATATACATTCCAATTATTTGAGTATATTGTTAAAACCATTCTAATAGTATCAAGTCTAGCAACTGGAGTAAATGTTTCATTATAATCAATTCCATGTTCTTGTGCAAAACCTTTTGCTACTAACCTTGCCTTGTGCTTTTCAACATTTCCTTCTACATCAAATTTGGTCTTATAAACCCATTTGACTCCTATGCAATCCTTACCTTAAGGTAGATTAGTTAGATCCCATGTTTGATTTATTTCAATGGCATTCATCTCTTCATCCATTGCTTTTATCCAATGCTCTTCATTAACTGCTTCTTCATAATACATAGGATCATGAGAGAAAAGAGCAAAATTTGAACACAAATCTAACTTCTCTTCTTCTTGATTATAAATCTCATTCAAGTTTCTCATTTTCTTACCTTTAAATCTTGATCTTAAAGTGGCAAGAGTTGGATCAGATTCATCACTTGTGAATTTGGAGTAGGATGACATGCATGACTAGATGATTCACCTTATACTAAGCTCCTAGGTGTTCTTATTGGAGTGCTTGTTCTTGCTTGTGGAGAGGATTGATCACCTTGCAAATTTTGTTCTTCAGATTCTTCTTCATTTTGTGGAATTGGTGCTCTAATTATGATGGTGCTACCATCCCATGCTTCTTCTTCCTTAAATTCAACATCTCTGTTAATAATCACTTTCTTTGAAATAGGGTTATACAACTTATAAGCCTTTGATTCTTCACTATAGCCAATAAAAAATCATTTCTCACCTCTATCATCAAGTTTTCTTCTCAATTTAGATGGTATAAGATAATATGCAATACAACTAATTTTTTTGAAATGATGTACACTATGTTTCTTACCACTCCATGCTTCTTGTGGAATTCGATCTCTGACACTCTTTGTTGAGATTCTATTCAGAATATATACTGCATATGCTAATGCTTCTGCCCAATATTCATTTGACAAATGTTTGGCTTTCAACATGCTTCTAGCCATCTCCATGATTGTTCTATTCTTTCTTTCTGCTACACCATTCTGCTGTGGTGTGTACCTTGTAGTCAGTTGCCTTTTAATGCCATGATATCTGCAAAAATCTTGAAATTCATTAGACATATATTCACCTCCTCTATCTGATCTAAGTACCTTGTTGTAAAGGCCACTCTGATTTTCAACCATAGCCTTGAATTCTTTAAACTTTCCAAAGGCTTCAGACTTAATTTTGAGAAAATATATCCACATCTTTCTACTAAAGTCATCAATAAAGGTTAGTAAATAAGAACTAACTCCAAATGATGGAATTTGCATTGGTCCACATAAATCACTTTGGAATAGCTCCAATATTACCTTTGCTCTATATGAGGCTCCTACTGGAAAGCTCTCTCTATGCTATTTTGCCAGAATGCAACTGTCACATGAACTTCCTAGCTATTCTATTGGTAGTAATCCCTTCACCATATTTTTCTTTTGTAACAAATTCAAACCTCCAAAATGTAAATGCCCATACCTTAAGTGTTATAGCCATGACTGGTCTAGATGCATGGTTTTGAAGTGGGCTTCCTCTTCTCCTTGGATGCACTGAATTCGAAGAGGGAACATTCGATTCTTGGTCATCTCCACTTTTCCTATCAACCTATCATTTGGAAATTTATCTAGTATTGTGCAAACATTATCCATAAAAGATACTTTTTAACCTTTCTGTACTAGCTATCCAACACTCATAAGATTATGCTTTAGTCCAGGTATAAAATAAACATCAGGAATAAACCTTCTTTCACTATTTTTTGCCAAAACATTTATTACTCCTTTACCCATTACATCCACTTTGTTATCATTTCCTAATTTCACTTCAGATTTTATGAAATCATCAAGACTAGCAAAAAATTCTTTATTCCCTGTCATATGATTACTGCATCCACTATCTAAGAACCAAATATCTCTAGCATTTTCTTGAGTAACATGACAAGTGAGAAATAAGCTTCCAGAATTAGAACTAGATTCATTTGTGTAATTAGCATTCTTCTTGTCCACATCTCCTTGTTTCTTTCTACATTCACTTGCATAATGTCCATATTTTTTGTAGTAATAACATTGAATGTTAAATTTATCAAACCTCTGTGAACTTTGCTGGAAGTGATTGTTGCCACGTCCTCTATTGTTATAGTTTTGATTATTGTTTTCACCTTGATCTAGATTGTTCCTTCCATTTCTGCCTCTGCCTCTTCCTCTGAAGTTTGACCTTCCTCTTCCTCTTCCTCTACCAAATGATACCTGAGATTTGAAATCATTCTCAAGAGAAGTATTGTTATTCCTATTCATTTTGGATTCATGTGTTAACAAAGAACCCATTAATTCATCTACTGATAACTGTTCCAAATCCTTGGTTTCCTCAATAGCTACAACTATTGCATCAATTTTTTTGGGTAAACTCCTAAGTATTTTTTCTATGATCTTCTGATCTATTATTTTTTCTCCATTAGATCTAATTTGATTCACTGTATTCAATACTTGACCCATAAACTAGTCTATAGACTCTGATTCATTCATTTACAAATTTTCAAAATTTCTCTAGTTACAAAAATCACACTTACAAAAATTATTGCTCTAATATCTGTGAGAATCATATCATCGCCTCTCAACCCTAGCAACACGTCCAGAAAATCCTTCTCATCTAGCCCTCCAACCGATAGTTATGAATACATCCAAAAATTTATGAATTTGGATAAGATACTTGGTGAGCTACCAGTGCACTCCCTGAAGATCGAGGAAGGCAAGAAATGGGAAAAAATCGGCTACATTGGGCTTCCCCACAATTATCATTACCATGGTGAAGGCCTCTTAGAACTCCATAGATGCGTGACTGTTAGGATCCATCAAGCTTCTACTGAATATCATGTTGGTTATCACATTCAGACCCATGCAGAACACCAAATGGGGAATATTAACTATCTTTCCCTCCATTTCAAAAATTGTTCGAGTCATACGAGACACTTCATCTATTCTGAGATGGTGCAGAGATTGCAGTATCTTGGTAGAAAGGAGTTGTGTGCTACAAATACATCTGAGCCTTTGCCACCGAGCTCTATATTCACCCACAACTATCGATGACTTGTGGTGTGAAAGTACAGTAGCTACTTGTGTTACTACCCGCCTTTGCCATCTCGGCAGACGACACCACGATATCTGTTTTCACACCCAATGAGAGTGTCATCAGAGGGCCATATTGTTGATAAAGTGTAAACAAAGATTCATTGGGCTTTTTTCCTAATTGAAATAAATTTCCTATTATAGGCAAACCAGGAAACCTAGGAGGAAGGGGAAGAGAGGCTCGGGTCGTCTTCTTTCTTCTCCATATAAACAATAGCAGGTATACAAAAATAGTGGTAGCCACCACAGAAAACCAATACAATGATATAACCATCTTTAGGGCAGCAACGATCTTTTCAGTATGCAAATGATCCACCGTTCTTCCTTCAAATAAACTCGAACAAACACAAATGTCTCTTTTCTTGAGTTGACATAAATGCGATAAATCATAGTCAGAGAACATGATATATAACTTTGACATGGTTTTCAATTAAAAAGAATGGGATTTAATATTGTTTGTGCTTATTTCTTTAATATTGTTTGTGCTTATTTATTTATGTTGCACATTCAAAATACTTCTCTGAGTCCAGATCAAATGCTTGCTTGTCGCATGGCTTACTCACATTCTTCACAATTTTGAAAAGCTTTCGACATAGATCTAAGCCTAAGTCTACAATTTATAAAGCCCCTTGGTCTTCTAATCTTACATTGAAGGGCCCATGTTTATTTGAGTGATCAAGCTTTTGATAATCCTCTTCAAGAAAGACTAAGTCCAAGGATTTTAGCCTTCCTAAAGAGTGAATCATGAAAATCATGCCACATGGCACTATCTTGGACATTTAGCCATCAAGTAGATTAAAAAGTTAGATTTGTCTATAAAACTCTTTTAGATCCATAATCATGCCACATGGCATGATCACAAAGGTCTAAGAGTTTAGCACAATTCTAAAGGCTACAAGTACTAGCATAATCATGAAGGTTAGAGAGTCTAGTGTAGTTTAAAAGGTTGTGAGGACCTGAGGTCCCTGCGATCATGATATGTGTCTTGATCTTGATATCTCAGAACCCACATGAAGCCTAGGCAAACCCAAAATCTCTTCGTACCCTAGTATACCAAGATGTTGAAACATCTAGGTATCCTAGGCTTCCGAGAGATTAATAGACCACCATCGAGACCTCTAAACCCTAAATACTTGGGATGGTGCCACAGGGTAGCATCATGGTAACCCAAAAACCCTCGATGCTACCATGTGGAGTACCACAAACACAAGAGGGAGTTCAACTCTATAAATACCTTTGAGGGATTGAGTGCTCGAGACGTTACCATGTGGTAACATCCCAAGGCTCATTGGGGGTGGACCTGAGATGATGGTATGTGGTAGCATCATGGGTACCTGATAGGGTTTGAATCTATCAAAATCTCTAAGTGCCTGAGATGTTTCCACATGGTAGCATCACAAGTGAGCATGCTTAGATGTTTCCATATGGTAGCATCACGGGCACCTAGGCTATGGGTAGCCCAAAAAGGTACCCCTTAGGTATCTATAGGGGACTCATGAGATTGAGGCCCTATAATGTTGCCATATGGAAACATTCAATAACTCAAACCTATAGGAGACTATCATAAGGACCTTCAAGCCATGAATGTCTAGGATGGTGCTATATCGTATCATCACATGCACCCTATGACCCTTGATGTTACCATGTGGCAGCATTGTGGGCACATGATCAGAATCAACTCTACAAAGACCTTCGAGGGATCAAGGGATCTAGATGCTGCTACATCCTAGGCCCTATTGGGAGCAAGCCTAAGATGCTATAATGTGGTAACATCATAGGCACCTAATATGGCTCAACTCTATATAGACCTCTAATTGCCTAAGATGCTACCACATGGTAGTATCCTATGGTTTGTTTCTTGCAGGCCCAAGATACTACCACATGGAAGCATTATGGATGAGTTGCCTCATATGTTTCCATGTGGTAGAATCATGGGTACTCGGGGTGTGGGCAGCCCTGAGATGGTACCACTCAAGTCCTTGAAGGGTATTCATGGGACCAAGGTCCCAGGATGTTCCCACATGGTGACATTTTAGCCAAAGTCACTCGGATGTTACCGCATGGAAACATCTTAGAAATTAATCAAGTTAAATGAGACACTTCATCCCTTCTGAGAGGATGTAGAGATTGCAACATCTTGGTAGAAATGAGCTAAGTGTAGGAAATACTTTTGAGACTTTGTTAGTGAGCTCTGTATTCACCAAAAACTATGGATGATTTATGGTGAGAAAGAATCAATGGTTATTTGTGTTACTAGCTACCCTGCAAAGACATGCTCATGGGTTTTGAGAAGCTCCTCCACCATCTTCAAAGACAACACCATGATGGTTATTTTCATGCCTAGAGAGAGTGCCATCAGAGGGCCATATTGTTGAGAAAGTACAAACAAAGACTCATTGGGTTTTTTTCTTAATTAAAATAAATTTCGTGTGATAGGAAAACTAGGAGGCCTTAGAGGAAGAGGAAGAGGAAGAGAGGACTAGGTCATCTTATTTATTCTCCATATAGACAATAGCATGTATACAAAAATAATGATATAAACCATAGAAAACCAATACAATGATATACCCATATTTAGGGCAACAAAATTACAACAATGATATTTTTGATATGTTTTAAAATGATCCACTTTTCTTCTTTTAAATAATATTGTAAAAATGCAAATGCCTCTTTGTTGAGTTCACCTAACAAACACTCACTAACCTATATACTCCCTATCCAATGTTAAAATAATTTACCATCCTAACAAATACTCACAAACATGTTGACAACTTGTCGATATCACAATTAAAGTGGGCCTTTTGACATGAAAATTTACCAACCAAAAGTATTAAGCATTTAAATGTAGAAGTTAAAAGTTATATAGATATTGATATTTATTTTTATATTTTTTATTTTACATAAAAGGTTATAATTGTTGAGTAAACATATATTTAAATCTAAGTATTCCTTCGACTAATCAATTACAATTCGGGGTATTGAATCCGTCAAAGTTACTAAAGGATTGATTTTGATCCTATCTAATTGGCTTTCTATCTCAAGTATCTAAAGAGATTTCTACCTTTGTGGATGACCTACAAACCATCATCCTCATCAATTAGACACCAACACTTTCGATAAACATTCAGATTTTGAGATTTGATTCCAATACTTTTCGCTACATCTTTATCTATGTATATGCATGTATGATATAAATCATATTTTATTGATGAAGGATCACAAATGATGATCCAAACTTAAAACAAATATACAAAATATAAATAATCCAAAAATTGTAATATTAAATTGACATAAATTTTATTTATTAAATAATTAACTAATAAGTATGTTTGTTACTCAAATAAAATCCAACATTTATTCTTGCTAGTTAAACTCTTCCCTTTACCATCGACCAATGACCCATATAGATGACACAATATTTGTTTTTGACAGTCAAATTTGTTTTTTTTGGCAAGTGAATTAGTCTCTTAACATCACTGCACTCGGATTGGTTTTTAAACACTAGTTAAAATCTGGAAATGAAGACTAATGTAGCATTTCTTGTTGTGTTGTGTGTTGGCCACCTAAACGGTACAAATCATAGTGTTAGAAAATGTTAAATATTTTGACATTTTTTTCATTGAAAATTATTCTATATTTAATTTTTAAACCAAATAACAATTAATATCTCCAATTTTTTTATTTTAAAGATAACAGAGGAAGAAAAGCTTCTAGATGAGATATGTGGACATGAAATAATATTTTTTTGTTTTGTCCACCTAGGTTTCATGGACCAGGTTTTCTTTATATTTACTTTATTTTAATGAATGAATGTATTTATAATCATTTTCAATCATAATTTAGTATTTTTAAAAATTTCATAGTTTATTTTTTTTTAAAACAAAAAATAAGATATTTGAAATATTAATTATATAATAAAGATACTCAATCAAAGTGGTATTCAATTTAATGAGAATCAATGAATTTTATTTAATTAATTATCCATAATATATGTATAATAGAATAAAGGTGGTATGTGCTAAGTTCATGTGGAGTTAGATTAGAACATAAATTTGATTTTAGTATTTTGTAGTTTTTTTAGAAATTAATAATAAACCATTGTAACAAATTCATTTAATACTTCTTAAGTAGTATGTAATCATTGATGCATGCATCATATTTGTTATATGAAATTACCAAAAAATATGATATGTTGTGTTTACATCTATGAATTAGGAATTGTGTTTTTCTACATCAAAAAATATGCTTTGAAAGTAGAGAATCAATCTGAAAGTTATCGCCATACGCCGACAATAATAACATAAAATGCAAGCTCACACAAATCACCATTAAATGTATTCTATGAAAATATTAATTGACATTATTGTTGATCATGACATCAATTCACAATACGTTTTCCATTTCTTGCAAAAACTCCCACTTGTTTGTATAGCTAAGTATTTGTCTCATTAAATGTTTACTTGAAAATCTTATGTCATGTTTCATGTAGTAAATTTAATTTAGTTGCTACTTAAACATTCATTAATTTTATACATAGACCAATGTCCTTCATTAGATATATTATCCCTTATAGAAGATGCAAATGAATTGGTCATATAACAAAACTTGTCATAGTGAAAAATAAAAATAAAATATGTTCGAACTATTATTTTCTATCTTCCTCATTTTCCACTATAATTCTTTTAAAATGTTCTATTGTCTATGCATTGTTATGTTGGAGCAAACTTATTTTGAACAAAACATTTGGGAAAACTATTTTGGAAATTAGTTGTTCTATTGAACAATTAGTTTAAAACATGGAAATCATGCAAAATTCCTACCTCCAATGGCATATTTGTTGTACAATTTCTAAAATCAATTATATTTAAAAGATGAAGGTTTAGATGATGACATTCTTCATTAGAAATTTGAATAACTTGATTGTGTAAACTTTTATAATAGCTACATCCCAGTAATGATATTCATAATAATGATCTTGATATGCTTGATCATTTCAATTGATATCACAAAAAAAATTTTGATGTGGTTTTTATGTACACAAGGGATCTTTATGAGGTATCCTTTAATGTTTTAGTATCGATGAAAAATATTCTTTCTAAGGCAGTTGTAGGGTATTGGGTTTCGTTAACAACTTGATGGTGGAATAGTAGTGACCAGAGTAGTTGTTTGGCTTACATGGATTAGATATAATGTGATTCTATACCTAATTGAGATGGATGGATGGATGGTGAATATAACTTAAGGTGGTCATGATAAAAATAAAATTCAAAATAAAGAAAGGTAGGGTAGCGAGGAAGGTTTGTGAACGAAAGTCAAATGAAACCTTTTAAACTGGATCATGAATTAAGGTTGGATAAGTAGTCAAGCGACTAATGCTTGTTGCATTTTAATATTATCACACAAATAATCAAACATATTTAAAAATCCAAGAAAAAAAATACATTTAACTTTAGTTTACATAATCAAACGTGGTTGTATTTGTAATAGTGCAATTGCACATCTACAAAAAGAGATTATGATTCTAACAACTACTACATAATATAAATGATTGTATTGAAATAACACTTATACATAACCCAATTACTAAAATACCATAATTTAAAAACTTCTTTTATACTTAATAAATCTATAGAGGAGCAATATTTTCACATCTAGACAAATTTATAGAGTAATCCATATAATTTCTTATTTTATCTCAATAGCCAAAATTGTCCTCCCTTTATAATCAGGAGGATATGAGTATATATAACTTGGGGAGGGGTTACCTCATCCTCCAAGAAAAATATAAGTTTTTAATTTAAATTATATAACTCATGCACAATTCTCATCCAAGATAAAAACATAGATAGCCAACCAAAACTGCATGATTATAATCTAAATATATACATGCTCAAAATAGAATGAAGATTTAAGTCTTCATAACAATAAAATACACACACACACACACACACGCACATGCACACACACACGCACACACACACGTGCATGCGCACACACACACACACACTAAGATACATATAACTAAGTTACCTTCTTTGCACTACCTGATGGAGATTGTGTACTTGACGTGGGAACTAAAATAGTAAGAGGTGATGTGTGTAAAGAACTTGTATCCATTGTTGTTGATGAAACACCAGTAGTCCAAGGAGGAATAGGCACTATATGATGAAATTACCCTTGATTCTAAATTATCATGGTGGGTATTGATTTAGCAATAGAAACTATCTTGGGAGTCTCCTAAGTGTCCTTCATGTTTTCAAACAATGCATAATCAACTTCAAACTCTTTGTTTATAATATCAAAATTTAGCATAAAGTTTTAAATATTTTACCAACTTCACTCATCAACCTTTTATTCTCCATTTTATAGGCTCTAAATCTAGATCTAAGTTATTTTACCTTAGTTACTTTACCTGTCGTTAAATTTATGAGCTGTAGAATATATTTGCTCTTTTTTTACATAGTACCTTCTACCTCTGCTTTGAAACTATAAACAAAAGATTTGAGAAGTATACCAAAATTGGGCTTATTTATCTACTTCCCTATATAGGTTATCATACATGTGACCTTCATATATTTAAAAGTCTATATGGCCTCTTTTTATGGGCCTGCTAGTTGGCCTACCAAACCTTTCATCTAAGTATCCTAGTGAAAAGCACCATCTCTCTTTGAAATTACATAGTTTAGTACCCAAGTTTCCTCCTATGTAGTCATTAAATTCAAATGATTATAAGTGTTTATTCATACATATCAAACCAAGAAATTGATTCTTTTCTCTAATTCTTTCAATTGGTTCTAAAATTTTATTATTTTTACCCATTTGTGCTATGACTCACCCCTAGAAGTCCTAATTGTTTCTAAAATGTCATAAAACCTGGTGGCTTCAATTTGAACATTATCTATAATCTCTTTGGGATCTTGAATAATATATTAATGTAGTTTTATTTTTTACCTACTTTTGAATTTTATACATCTCCTTCGTCACCTCCCATGTTGTGTCTAACAAAACACAAAAGTACTTTTGTATACTATGTGGGGCCTAGGACAAAAGTTTTTATTTCTATTCATTAATTTCTTTATAATCCTTGGAAGCTAATCATACTTCATCACTCTACTCCATCAAATGTAGGCACCTTTAGAACACAATTAAAAATATCCCTAAATACTCTACTAATATTGAAAATTCATCCAAAAGGAAGTAGTTATGAGGGTCCTACATAAGTCAAACCCCTATTTTAATAAAATTAATAAATTAATAACCAATATAGTCCAACATGTAATATATTATGAATTGAATATATTGACCCAAGTATATTTATAATTATCAATGAAAAAAAACTAATATATATTATATATTCCCTTTCTCTTTAATCCTATAATTTTAGTTTTGGTACAAGGCTACTGCTCTAACACTTCAACAGATGGATTATCGATTCATATCTAAGTGTATTTTCATGTGCATTCTTGTCTTCTTCTTTCCTATATTATGTCATTACATTCATGTACTTATATATATTTTTATATACAAGTTATTCTATTGATCATTTCGATTTCCATATCTAATATTTGATGTACTTTATATAAAACTAAGTAAGACCTTATTTACATGAAAAATTGATGGATGGATTATGTTAGGAGGCCCCTTATCCAACGGTAGCACAATTGATTACTTATATATATGAGCAATTGAACACGGAAATTATACCAGAATGATTAAGAAACTAGAAACATGAGACAGCAAAGAATTTGAGAGATAATACACACAATTGTATTAGATAATACTAGAAGAAAATACAAATAAGGAAGATGCCACTTCTCCCTCCACCTCAAAGGCTTGCCACACCTCAAGACCTTCTTCCCTCTCTCTTGCTCAACACAAAACCAACTCTAAAACCTGAGTTACAATCCCTCCTTGAATGCTATAGCTGATCTCCTTGACCTTACACCTGTAGATCTCCTTGACCTTGCTTGCTTCAATGCTCTTACTTGATCAATATGATGATTACAATACATGCCTCATGGTTCTTTAAATATGAATCCATGGTTACAAAAATAGACCTCTAACTACTAAAATTAGACACACAGCTCGCGACTTAAAATAGTCTCTTAGCATGCAAACACTCGGTTTAACTAACTGACTGTTTGTAAACAACAATTCTGGACCGCACAGGCGACCGATGTCGATCCCTGCTTGTCTGTTGCTGCTGACGTCGGCCGACTCTCTGTCGTCACCGGTCTCCTTCTCCACTGCATCTGACCGATGTCGGTCATACTGCCGACGCCAGTGGCTCTGGTTCTTCAGCATCCTTTCTTCATGTGTGTGCAAACGGTTGAAGCTTTTAGCTCCACACCCTAACAATCTCCCACTTGGAGATAAACAACTGCAACCTGTACCTATACCTGTACACCATCTATTTTGTTCCTTAGGCCCTGTATCCCTCTTCAAAGTCACCCTTGAAGACCAACCACCACGCAAACCTGTGATGCTATATCTGTCACCTATGCCACAAGAACTTTGCTGCTCCCAAATTCTTCATGACATACTTCTGAACCAACTCTACCCTTAGCTCAGAAAACTCCCTGTATATGTAACCCTGCAAAAAGTAACACAATACAGTAACAGGATAATGTAGCTAATATTATCCAACCTGGTAAAGATAAAATATAATGGTCAAACCTCCATTGCCCTGCAGCTAACTCAAGACCATATACCATAGCCTTCTGTCTCAGATGTCCATCCACTCTCTTCTCTAAAATGGGAATCCATCCCTCTATATCCAGCTGACAACTCCACCAACAAGTACCTGTTTGGCTCTAATCCAAGGACTCACACTCCTCATTCATGTCAAGCTCCCACTGTTTCTGGATTCTACCTGCATTGCTTCCTCCATCTTCCTAGTTCAAGACTATCAGAAAGCAATATAAAGAAGGTGAACAATGAATATGAGGTTCACATACCTTTTCTGACCTCTGTATGGGTGTTTGAGACTCATAAATCCACCCAAACATCCATTCCAGTGACCGATCTCGGCCAACTCCCAGTCTACTCCCGACCGATGTCGGTTCCCCGCACTGATCCTGACTGCCGACGTCATTACCCCTGGCCGACGCCGGTGTCCCCCCTGTCGACGTCAGTCCTGATGACCGATGTCAGACTTCTTCTGCCCGACCTACCGACCCTACTGGTCTGCACATGACCGAAGCCGGTGTCTGGATGATCGACGTCGGTTCCAAGTAACTGACATCGGTGCCTGTGTGTTCCCGTGAGTGATGAATTCTTCATCCGCGAGCTCTTCTTGGATCAAATCTATATCCATGCTGCCCTGCTCAGATTTATTTACTGCCTGTAACTGTTCTAAGGCCTTCATCTCCTCCATGAACACCAAGACATCCTTGTTCTTGTCAAAAGCCTCAAATTTCCTTTTCCTGCAATGAATTCTATCCATGCCTTCTGAATTTGAACACATACCTTTTGAGTCAAGAACTTCCATTCCCTTCTTGTTCATGTGACCCTGCCTATTAGACCACATATACGAATCTGCACCAGAAGTGGAATCAGTAGTACAAGTAGATAGATAAAGAGTACCTACTTTCTTACCTCTTGCTAAAACAAGTGCTCCCTTGGTAACCTTCCAAGAATCCGCTGTGAGGGTTATTGTGCATCCCTCATCTCCCAACCTTTCTACAGAAATCAGACTCTGCTTCAGAATTGGAACATGCATGACCTCCTTCAACACCCATGTGTTGTCAATCTGCAATCTCAGCTGCACTTTCCCTTTGCCAACTATCTGACAAGGCGTACCATCCCCTAAATAAAGAACTCCAAAATCTCCCTGTTCATACTCATGAAACAAATCTCTGTTTGGGGATGCATGAAAAGATGAACCAGAATCTAATATCCATGATCCTACGTGACTATCCAAAGAAAGTATGAGAGCATCCTGTACCACAATGTTTGCATCCTTTGCTTCTTCCATACCTGTATGTTGATTCTCTTTATCTCTCAACCAACACTCCTTCTTTGTATGTCCTTTCTTTCCACAAAACCAGTAGGTAATACCTTTAGACTCGGATCTCCTTCCCGACCTTGATTTCCCTTGCTCAATCTTCTCCTTTTGCCTTCCTCTGCTTTCCGCACTTAGAGCGTTTCCTGATGATTCACCTGTGCTTCTCCTGCGTATTTCTTCATTCAAAATCACACTCACAACATCATCAACCTTTAAGATTTTAGAAGCAGATGCAGAGTTACTTACTGCCATAACCATACCGTCCCAACTTTCAGGCAAAGAACATAAAATCAAGAGAGCCTTTACCTCATCATCAAAAACAATGTTGACTGAAGCTAATTGGTTTACCAAACCATGGAAATTACTGAGATGAGTATGTACCGAACCTCCTTCCTGCATTTGTAAAGTAAATTGCTGCTTCATAAGGTATACCTTATTAGAAGCCGAGGGCTTTTCGTATAAATTTGCCAAGGACTTTATCAACTCTTCCATTGTTTTGCACTGTGATAAGCTGGAAATCACAGAAGCTCCAAGACTCAATCTTATGGAACCAAGAGCCTTCTGATCAAGAAAACTCCATTCTTCATCCTTCATATCTGTGGGCTTGCATGGAACCCCACCCAACGGTAAGTATAGATCCTTCTGATACAGATAGTCCTCAATCTGCATCCTCCAGTGTTGATAATTCTTGTCGTTAAACTTCTCCATTCGTAGCTTGCTTTCTTCTGCCATTGCTGAACTCCCACTCAATCAGAAAACCCTGTGAATGACCTGTAATCAAAAACAATAACCTGCTTCCTGCAAACCGTAGCTCTGATACCAACTGTTAGGAGGCCCCTTATCCAACGGTAGCACAATTGATTACTTATATATATGAGCAATTGAACACGGAAATTATACCAGAATGATTAAGAAACTAGAAACATGAGACAACAAAGAATTTGAGAGACAATACACACAATTGTATTAGATAATACTAGAAGAAAATACAAATAAGGAAGATGCCACTTCTCCCTCCACCTCAAAGGCTTGCCACACCTCAAGACCTTCTTCCCTCTCTCTTGCTCAACACAAAACTAACTCTAAAACCTGAGTTACAATCCCTCCTTGAATGCTATAGCTGATCTCCTTGACCTTACACCTGTAGATCTCCTTGACCTTGCTTGCTTCAATGCTCTTACTTGATCAATATGATGATTACAATACATGCCTCATGGTTCTTTAAATAGGAATCCATGGTTACAAAAATAGACCTCTAACTACTAAAATTAGACACACAGCTCGCGACTTAAAATAGTCTCTTAGCATGCAAACACTCGGTTTAACTAACTGACTGTTCGTAAACAACAGTTCTGGACCGCACAGGCGACTGACGTCGATCCCTGCTTGTCTGGTGCTGCCGACGTCGGCCGACTCTCTGCCGTCGCCGGTCTCCTTCTCCACTGCATCTGACCGACGTCGGTCATACTGCCGACGCCGGTGGCTCTGGTTCTTCAGCATCCTTTCTTCATATCTAAGTGTATTTTCATGTGCATTCTTGTCTTCTTCTTTCCTATATTATGTCATTACATTCATGTACTTATATATATTTTTATATACAAGTTATTCTATTGATCATTTCGATTTCCATATCTAATATTTGATGTACTTTATATAAAACTAAGTAAGACCTTATTTACATGAAAAATTGATGGATGGATTAGACACTCCTCCCTCTCTTCAAGCTGAGATAGACATATGCATTGCTACTGAAATGTCATCTGCATAGGTGTTGACAAAGGTATATAATAGTTCTTGTAAGAATTGTAAAAATAGACTTGTTTTAATAATTTTATTACATGTACTTGGGGAAAATATAAATTATGTAAGTATATTATGTATGTATGTTTATCCTAGTCTTAGTCAAATGGCAATTGGGGCAACTTATCATGTTATTCCCATATTTGAGATGCCTATTCAAATAGTTGAGCCTACCACTGACTTGATTGAGTGTGAAAAATAGATTGAGTAGGATCATGAGCTTGTAGTAAGTGTACATCTTTAAATGATTTTTTTATTGTAGTTTAAAATTACTTTCTTAACAATTGTTTTAATGTATTTTATGTTAATTTCATAATAATTCTTGTATTTGAATAGGCTCTTCTACAAGCTAGCTATGAGAGTAGGACCCACAGTCAAACCTTGGAGAAATCCAAGTCATTAGAGGGGTCTCCATCTACTAGCAAGGCATATTAGGGAGATTTTTCTTCAAGGAAGGCAAAGAAAGGGAGGTTATTTGATGAATAGAGTGTTTTAATAATTTTAGTACATGTACTTGGGGAAAATATAACTTATGTAAATGTATTATGTATGTATGTTTATTCTATGACAAAGGATTGTCCCAGTCAAATAGAGATTGGGGAAACTTCTCATGTTATTCCCATATTTGAGATGCCTATTTCAAATAGTTGAGCCTACCATTGACTTGATTGAATATGAAAAATAGATTGAGTAAGATCACAAGCTTGTAGTAAGTGTACATCTTTAAATGATTTTTTTATTGTAGTTTAAAATTATTTTATTAACAATTGTTTGAATGTATTTTATGTTAATTTAATAATATATATTTTATTTTAATAAGTTCATCTACAAGCTAGCTATGAGATTAGGACCCACAGTTAATGCTTGGAGCAATCCAAGTCATTAGATGGGTCTCTAGTTACTAGCAAGGCATCTTAGAGAGAGTTTTCTTCAAGGAAAGCAAAGAGAGGAAGGTTATTTGATGAATAGAATGTCTTGCACATGAGATGTACTTTTTTATATGCCTATATGAAAATTTATGCATTTTTGTCATTGCATATGCACATTTGACATTCATCCAAAATTAGATACTATGTTGGTAGATGTAATTTTTTGTATGCCTATCACGATAATCTATGTATTATTGACATTGG
This sequence comes from Torreya grandis, assembly GCA_037957365.1. Taxonomy (NCBI): domain Eukaryota; kingdom Viridiplantae; phylum Streptophyta; class Pinopsida; order Cupressales; family Taxaceae; genus Torreya; species Torreya grandis. The sequence goes on from JARHVA010002867.1 coordinate 1,118,527, forward strand.
ACATGTATGTTCCTATATTTTTTTGCCTATCATGGCAATCTATCTAATTTTTATTAAGTTTTTATTTCATTTTATGTTATTTTATCTTGTATTTATTGTTGTACATGCACAAATGAGGATAAAAACATTATTCTTTTCAATGCTATAATTGTCAGATCTTCCATATCTTTTTAAATTAAATTTTATATTTTATTGTGTGTAGTGAAAATGACTAGTGACACTCTTATCAATTAGGATTATTTTCCTCCTTCTCTATCTCATTTCATACATTCCATTCACAAATGTCATCTCAATCTTTTACTATCTTCTCGAAGGGCAATCCTCTTAGGTTTCAAACTTACCAAAACTTTATATAGGTCTCAATGAGTCATTCGACAGTCATAGATGTTCTTACATGGTCAAATAACACCTACCTTAACCTATTAAAAGTGCTCAAACACACTTAAACTTTCAATTCCACATATAGGGCACAACGAGGCACCCTATAGGCATATGAAAACAACATGGATTATTATTTTAATTTCAAATATCTCATGCATATTATAAGAGCTAAAAAACATCATTTTCTAATGGTGCCATCTTCCAAGTCCATATCTATTCAATGGAAACTTGACAATATTAATAAACTATTATTATATCATTTTGTAATGTGATTGTTAACCCAAACAAAGGTATAAATATGGTTTCTTTGTTCTAGAGGTCAATAGGTTAATAGTTCAATTACACAATACCACCTAATATGTTAATAGGTCAATTACCACCTAATATTTCAATGGGTCAATAACTCAAAGTTATCAAAATTGTAAAATTTGTCAAAATTATCAAAGTTGTCAAAATTTTCAAATTTTTTAAAGTTGTCAAATTTGTTAATAGGTCAATAAGTCAATATGTCAAAGTTATCAAAATTGTCAAAGTTGTCAAAGTTGCCTATTAAAGTTGTGAATATTGTCAAAGTTGTCAAATTTATCAAAGTTTTCAATAGGTTAATAAGTCAATAGACTAATTAATATTGAAGTTTATAGGTCTCTACTTTAACTTGTCAATGTATTCAAAATTATCAAAGTTGTCAAAATTGTTAAAATTATCAAAGTTTAAGTTATGGTTGAAAAACTCTGGTTTCAAACTTTATTGAGTGAAAATTGACATCTCCAACACATCCAAGGGGGATTATTACATCTAGGACTAGGTTCTTATCCTCCCATTAGGTTCGATCGACAAACCCACCAACCATTCTAGCCTCAAGAATACCCTTCTCAATAGAAAAATATATAATTTTTTAGCCTAAGTTAAAACATACATAAAACAAAAACTATAATTCATTTCAATAAACCATTAGATCATTCATGTACCTAATTAATCCCTCTAGTAATAACCCATAACACTTAGGTTTAACCTTTGAGATCAATTTGTTAGATAATTTACAGTGATGGGTCTAAAAATACAAGCTTTTATCAGTGAACAAGCAACTTCTCAAGCTCCAACTGGCATTTCTACTTTAGGGACCTCTACCTATGAATATATAAATTTTATAAAATATAGATAGGTAAATTAAATGTATCAAACTACCACAATGTTTTAATCTACCTATAAGTGCAAAAACACTACCATTATAAAGAGTGGAAACACTGACAACAAATGTTGTCAAAGTTCAAGTTGTGGTTGCAAAATTCTGATTATGATGCTTCTTAAGTGAAAACTGACACCACCAACACATCCATGGGTGAATAATTTTTAGTACTAGGTTTTTTTCCTCCCATCAAGCCTAATTTATAATCTCACCACTCATTCTAGCCTCAAGAACACCCTTCCCAATACAAGATAAATGCATTTTTTAGCCTCAGTTCAAACATGCATAAAACATAAAATGTAAGTCATTTACATGAACCATCAGATCCATCACATACATCCTTAATAATTTTAATATCATCCTAGAGAACCCAAGTGGAAGGTTTGATATCAATCCATTACACAATTTGTAGTGACAGGTCCAAAAATTTAAGTTTTTGTCAGTGAACAAGCAACTTCTCAGGCTCTAACTGGCATTTCTACCTCTGAGACCTCTACCTATGAATATATAATTTTTATCACATTAATATGTGTAAATTATATGCTATCACACTGAAATGATGTTTGAATCAACCCAAAAGTGTAAAAACACTAATGTTTTAGAGAGTGGAAACACTAGCAATAAATGTTGTCAAAGTTCAAGTTATGGTTACAAAACTCTAATTTTGATAATTTTTGAGTGAAAAATGACACATCAAAAATATCTAGTGGGGTGGATAATTTATAGGACCAGGTTCTTAGCCTCCTGTTTGGCCTGATCAACAATACCACAACCCATTCTAGCCTCAAGACCACCCTTCCCAATACAAAAAAAATGCATTTTTAGCCTATGTTTAAACACATATAAAATGAAAATTGTAGGTCATTTCTATGAATTGTCAGATCTATGACATACCTACTTAACAACTCTAATCATACCAAAAATAATTTAGGTGGAATATTAAATATCAATCCATGAGATAAGTTGTAGCGACAGGTCTAAAAAAATAAGTTTTTGTCAGTGAATAAGAAAATTCTTGAGCTCTAACTGGCATTTCTAACTCCAAGACCGCCACCTACAAATCTATCACTTTGATCACGTCCAGATAGGCAAAATAAATGTTATCACACTTCCAAAATAGTTAAATCCCATTGAATGTGCATTTTCACTATCATTTTAAAGAGAAGAAACACTGACAACAAATGCTGTTAAAGTTCAAGTTGTGGATGCATAACTCTTATTCAGATGCTTCTTAAGGCATATTTTTTGTAACAAGCTCACACATTTTAGATTCTTTACCATTTTTTACTTGATAATTCATTGATTTTTATTTTATTAAAAAAACTAATTCCACTCTAATTTCACTTTTAATCTCCTCATAGATACATTTTTTAAAATTTTGAGATTTACCAAAAATGCTATAATTTCCATTTAAACGTGATTTATTGTGAAATAATTGCCCATCCATTATTTTGTAGAAGATATTTAAAATCAATTCCCTGGATGATTTTGGTGGCATTTTAATGCCATACTCCTATAAAAATTTAGTATGCAAAGTACAATGAATATGGAAAATAATATCATAGTGCATTAGAAATTCAACATGTTACCTACAATAACAAGTGGTGTATGTGTCATTTATTTTAACGTAAAAAGGTTTTTCTATCTCAAAATGTCTTTGACAAATAGAAATTTGTGAATGCTTTCCAAAAAAAATAGAGTAAAATTGTGTTTGAGTCATATCTAATAAATGTTTTTGATATGGTTCATGGTTACGAGAACCAACTCTTCTTTTCACAACATCTCTTCCATTTGATGAAACTCTTATATTGTATTTATAAAATTAAGCAAGTAACTATTTGAGAGTATCAGATAGAGCCTTGTCCTTTTGTGGAAGTCTACCTAAGAATGCCTAGAGCTTATTGGTATTATGTTTATTAAGTCTTTCATGGCTTTCAATTTATTTCATATTTTTTTTCTATTTATATTAAGTGTTCAACTTATTTTTGAAACCTTTCATATTTATTTGTTTTGTCACTTACTAAACAAGTTGTAAATATATGTCAGGAAGCATTAAAATATTTGGTGCATGATTTTGGGCCTACAATATGATATGCATCATGTAAATTTTTAATTTCATTTCTTTCATCATCTATTTTAGATGTTCTTAGTCATAATGTGTACCAAATTATGAAAGAAACTATCCCAAACTTTTTGAGCCAGTCTTCTTGAATGATGATTAGACATTTTGTAATGCATTGGTTTTAAAAAAATTCATCGACCTAAATTAAGTACTTGTCTTTTCTACGCACAATTTTTAGAGTTGTTGGTAATGGTGTAATTTGTTGAGATGGTACTTCAAAACTATTATAACTTTCATTGTTTAGAGGTGGGATGACATTAAATTATTCATTATTAATTTATTTATTATATGTTTCCATGAAATTTTATTGATGGTTAATTTAATCATTGTTTTTTTCCATCAAATTTTCTTCATTCATGTGGGGTGAAACATCATACATAAACTCATCAACAATAAAATCAAAAACTTGGAACATTGAATGTGAACTTCCAACATTAACTAATTTATTATTTTCAATTTCATTATCATTTATTTCATTATGATCAATTTTTATACTATTATTTCACTATGGTCAATTTAAACATTATTCAGTTGATTATAGTCAATTTCATCATTGCTTAATTCATTATCATCAATTGGATAATTATCTGTGACATTTGGTTCATTAGCATTAGGGTTTGTACCTTGTTTATGATAATTTTATTACATTTATAGCTTTTTTATCTCAAATATTGTAATTAATATATTGTTTTATTCTTCAACAACTTCCTCTTCAAACGTGATCTAGAACCCATCAAAAGTGATAATTGACAAATTTTCAATGGTGGGGTCAAGTACACAGAAGTAAGAAAAGAATGTTTGTCGGGATAGAAGTCTCAATTTGGGCTAAAAATAATCATTGATAAGTGATATTAATATAAAATAATAATAATGAAATCAAATTATATAATGTGATCATTTTATTACATAACATGATCATGTTATATAACACAATTCCATTATTACATAATGTGATCATGTTATGTCTTCTATAAGGTCCTAGCACATCCACCGCATTGAGAAACTTATATAGATAATAATGCAATCATTTTATTATCAATATAAGATTTGGGTTGGCAATTGGTAATGAGGATCAAGTATTGCATATGTTAAGAATAATGCTATCACGTTATTAAATAACACAATTATATTATACTTAATATAGATAAGGGATTATGGATTGTGGATTAAGGCATTAATGCATAGGGTGTATGGATTAGGGATTATAATTATGTTTTAGGGATTAGGTATTACAATTAAGTTCCAAAGTTAAAGTGAACTGATACTAGGACCTTTCCCCTAGAATGACTTGGCTTTATGGATACTCGCATCACTCCCTGAATTAAAGCCCATAGTTTTGAATTGAAATTGTGATGGAAGGGAAATGGCTCTCCATAAATTGAAATGATGTGTGAATTTAATAAAATAGTAGGTATCATGATTTTATGGCAAACATGGCATGAATATTTTTTAGGCACATTTCCCAAAGTGCATTAAATATCCTATCACTTACAATTTCAATTTTTTAATTAGTAGACCAATATGTTTCCCAAAGTGCTTTAAATTGAATATTACTTCTTAACTCATTTTTTTTATTATCATAATACTTGGAGAAAGAAGCTTTGAGCATGTGGAAGCCATTAAAAAAATCATTAATAATAAAATGTGTATTTGGGTTGTCATTATACCCTAGGTGTCATTATGCAGATTGAGTGAATTAGTCAAATGGGGTAATTAGTCATGTTATTTAGGCCAAACTAAGCCATGTGAACTTAATTCTTAGTCTAGAAATGATGTTAATTGGGGATCAAAGGATTGGTTCATGATTTAAATAGTTTATATTTATGGTTTAGACTTTAGAGTTTAAGGATTAATAACTTTAGGGATTAGGGTTTAGGGTATAGGTTTTAGGGTTTATTTACACAATCATGTAGGTAATTAGGGTAAATTTGGGAGGCTTGAACCTATATCTATGATTACAGAATGTGAATTTAGGATCAATTATCTGCCACATCATCATATATTGAGCCTATGAAGTCAATTAGTGTAATGAGTGATGCAATATTAGCAAAGATCATCCCTTTGAACCTGATTCTTAATATATATATATATATATATATATATATATATATATATATATATATATATATATATATATCTGTGTGTGTGTGTGTGTGTGTGTGTGTTAATTTGGGCAAAATTTATTGGTTTAGGGTTTACGGTCTATAATTTAAAGGATTTGGGGTTTAGGACATATGACTAAGGCTTTAATGTAAATGGTACATGGTTTAGGGTTAGTGTTAAATGGTATAGGGTAACTTAGGGTTTAAGATATCAGATATAGGGTCCAATCACTAAGGTAAGTGAAGAACATTTGAGCTACTTGTGATACCTATTTATGACTTGATTACCTTCATGTTTGTATTTCTTATAAAAGTAAGGTCAAATATGTCATGTACATGTTGCATACATGTTATACAATTGATTGAGCTATAGATTTGGTTGAGGGGCTCTATTTTTGTCTAGATCACATAGGGAATTACACAAATTAACTAATTGGATCAATTCATGATAAAAGATTGATATTTTGATTTTTCCCCAAATCATATATTGTTATTGAAGGGGTTTGAATTAGCCTTAAATGCATCCTCAATTAAAATAATCAACTAGCTCCTCCTCTTTGGTTAATTAGGTTGAAGGGGATAGAAATAACACTGATTTATTGAATAGATACACAACCATATTGATACTCCAAAGGCTTTAGCCATATTTTTAAAAAGTGTATTTTATGACATCTCATGATAAAATCAATTATATCATGAGGTATGTATATTTATGGCAATGTAGCAGGCATTAGGGCATACGGCTCACAATTTATGTTTTAGGGATTAGGCATTAGGGTTTAGGTATAAGGACTTTTATATTAATGTCTAACCACTAGGTATGACATGTGTTCAAATTGAATTATTACTACAAAGGATGCTAATTAGGACTAAATTGAAGTTGGTAAATAGGGAAAGTAAATGGTTTACATGTTATAGTATAGTGTTTGGGTTTTATGGTTTACAAATTTTAGGTTTTAATTTATATACATTATTTAGGGTACACAAGGTCACTCATAAAGATAATTGAGGAAAATTTGAATCACTTGGACCCATTTGTGACTATATAATGTGTTATTGGGTTATCATTATACCATGGATGTCATCATGGAGATTGAGTGAATTAGTTAGATGGGGAAAATAGTCATGTGATTTAAGCCAAACTAAGCCCTATGAACTTAATTATTAGTCTAAATGATGTTAATTTGGGCTAAAATGATTGGTTCAAGGTTTTAAAAGTTTATATTTATGGTTTCGAGATGATGGAGTAGAAACTTCAATAATTAGGGCTTATGGTATAGGTTTTACTATATATAAGGTAAAAATATGATGGTGATTTGGGGCAAATTTGATCTCCTTGAATGTAGATATATGATTAAAGAATGCGAATTTGGGATCAATTATCTCCCACATCATCATAGACTGAGCCTATGAAGTCAATTATGATAATGACTAATGTAATTTTAACCAACTTCATCCTTATGAACCTATTTATTAATATATAGAGAGGATGTTAATTGGGGCTAAATTTATCCCAGGGGCCTACTAAGCCTCAATGTAAGGAATTTAATCCATATGATATCAATTAGGGATCCAAGTGATCACTATATTAAAAAAATAGGTATTTTTTCAATTTGATATGTAATTAGATCCCAAAGAACCATGTGTAATGAATTACATTCATACATAATGGAAATTGAGGCTTACTTGGTCCTGATTACATACCATATTAAACCAATTGAGTATTTAGTTCTAGATGATACACAATTGCGGCAAATCGAGGCTTGCCCAAGGAATTGTGTCAATATAGTTTTAATTAGGGCCCTAATTGCATACCTTATTCACATAATTGAGTGTTTGATTGAATTTGATATGAAATTTGGACCAATTGAACCCTCTGTAAGGAATTACATCTATCTAAGTTATCAACTAAAAAAATATTTGTTTCAATATGATCAATGAAATTTAGTCCAAAAAATCCTCATGTAATAAATTTCATCCTTCTACTATCAGTTGATGGCTCTGTTATTTATAAATAAATAACATATTGAATAAACCAAGTATTTAGATCAGTTGAATATGTAATTATTGTCAAGGAAACCACAGAACAATAAACATGCTCTGATCCCTAGTTTGTCAGGATCTTGCTCTACCAATTAGAGCACATATGATTACTTCTTGTATTAGCAACTAATCACAGAATTTAACCATAATCAATAAGTAACTAGAAATATGAAACAACACAGGAATTGAGAGACAATACACAATTGTATTAATAATCACTCAGAAGAATATACAATAAAGAAGATGCCACTTCTTCTTCCACCTCAAAGGTTCGCCACACCTCAAGACCTTCTTCCCTCTCTCTCTTAGTCACAACAATCAACTCCAAATATAGAATTGATGTTCACCTCTCCAACCAGTCAGTAACACGCTGCCAGTTCACCAAGTACACAACTGTACTCCAAGTAGATCCCCTGCTCTCTGCTGCTACCTGCAAATCACTAGACCTTACTCACCATTGTAGATCTCCAAAAGAATCCATGCTCATCTGCTGACCAAGATCATACAAACATGAAGAACCCTTCTAATTCTCCAAACCAGTACCCACCTTGGTACTGTGGCACTAGGAGGAACACACCATTACTCTCTTCTCTCTGAAGGAGCTTATTGCTCTCTTACTCACTAGCTACAAGTTTACAATACAACCCATGAGTCCATATATAGATCTCATGCTTACAATAATTAGACTAACCTAATTACAATAATTAGACTCGCAACTCAAGACTACGACTAGCATTCAACATGCAAACTAACAGTCTCAAAATAGACTCTCTCAGATTTGTCATGCAAACTGCCTGTTCTCGCACAGGCTGCCGACATCGGCTCCTCCATGACCAATGTCGGCCGACTGGTGACTGACGCCAGTTGCTTCCTCTTTGCTATCTGACCAACGTCGGTTGATTAGACCGACGCCGGTTTCCCTGCAACTGATTTTGCAACTCCCCGCAACTCTGCATCCTCCGTAACTTCTCCTGTTTGCATCCTAGTGAAGCTTTTAGCTCCACAACCTAACAATCTCCCACTTGGAGATAAATACCTGCACCTGTACCTGTACCTGTACACCATCTAAAATATTCCTTTGCTTATATTCCTCTTCAAGATCAATCCTGAAGACCAACCACCACACAACCTATGATGCTACACCTGTCATCAAAGTAACCTGCCACATCTGAACCTACATATCCATGTAGTGAAGAAATTGACCCTGCATAACAAGAATCCCTGTTGCTAGTCCCACTGAACTGCCCTCTAGTACTCCTTCCCCGAATTGGCTCCAAACTTTCTGACAACCCCCACTGCTTGGGAAAACTCAGGTCTACACTAGACCTCATGTGATTTCAAACCCTGTTTCAAGCTAAGCTTGAACTGTCCAGCCCTTGGTGTGCTTTTTGATTCTACAACCTGCATCATGAACCCTGCCAACACCGTCTTCACATCAGCTCCCACTGGAGATAAAATCTCCATGTCTCTTATGCCAAAGAATTTTGTTGCTTCAAATTCTTCATGACACGCCTCTAAACTAACCTTACCTTTAGCTCAGCAAATCCCTGTATGTACAAACCTGCTAGCAAATAACCCACATACAGTAACTGGATAATGTCGCGACTCATCATCCACCTGGTAAGATAAAACCACAATAGTTACACTGACATTGATTGAAGCCATGCTTAGTCATCCACCTGTCAAAACCTGTACCACTACCTGCAGCTTCTTTAAGACCATATGCCTTGGCCTTCTGTCTCTTGTATCCATCCACTCTCTTCTTTAACTTGGGAATCCATTCCATCTCTCAGTGCTTACTTCCAGCTGACAAATCTACCAACAAATACCTATTTGGTTCTTTTCCAAGGACTCACACTCCTCATCCATGCCAAGCTCCCACTGTATCTGGACTCTACCTGCATTGCCTCTTCCATCTTCCTGGTTCTTGACTATAAAAAAAAAGCAATATAAAGAAGGTAAACAATGAATATGAGGTTCACTTACCCTTTCTGACCTCAACATGAGCATTTGAGACTTGCTATTCGCCCACTATCCGTACCAGTGACCGATCTCGGCCATCTCCCAGTCTGTTCTCGACTGATATCGACTCCCTGTATTGAACCTGACTGCCGACATCGTTTCCCTGGCCGACGATGGTGTCCCTCCTACTGACGTCAATTCCTTCATGACCGACATCGGTCTTCATGTTGCCGATGTCGATTACTGTCTGACCGATGCCGGTACCTGTGTTCATCTGTGAGTGATAACTTTTTATCCGTGAACTCTCCATGGATCAAAATCCTAATCAAATCAACCCTGCTCTACTCAGAATAATTCAGTCTCCTCACCTGATCTCTACCCGTCATCTCCTCCATGAACACCAAGGCTTTCCAGTTCTTTAGCTTGTCAAAGACCTCTGACTTTCACTTCAGAACCTGCATTTTCCTCCTACATATGTGACTAAGCCTATGAAGCCACATCTCTGCAACAAAAGGTGAATCAGCAATATAAGTAGATAGATAAAGGATACCTACTTTCTTACCACCATCTAATTCAAGTGTATCCGCTGTGAGAGTTACAGTGCATCTCTCATCACCCAAATTTATTGAAGAAATTAGACTCATCTCCAAGATTGGTACCTACATGACTTCCTTCAACCACTGTGTGTCATCTGTCTGCAATTTCAGCTTCACTTCCCCTTCGTCAATCATCTGACAAGGCTCTCCAACCCCTAAATAAATCTCTCCAAAGTCTCCAAAGACATACCCATGAAAAGATGCTTTATTTCAGGCTGCATGGAAAGAGGCAAAAGAATCTGTAAACAAAGATTCTACTTTATCCAAAACATCCTATGCAGTATTACCTGCAACATATGCTTCTACACGCTGATCTTCTACCGACCAACAATCTCTTTTTACCTGCTCTTTCTTTCCATCAATTAGACCATTCGTGCTATTCAATTTCTCCATTCATAGCTTACTATCTTCTGCCATTGCTATACTCCCACTCAATCTGAAACCCCTGTGAGTGACCTGTAATCAAAAAACACTAGTAGATCTGAAACCACCTATTAGTCAACCCAACCAAAAGCTCTGATACCACTTGTTAGGGAAACCATAGAACAATAAACATGCTCTGATCCCTACTTTGTTAGGATCTTGCTCTACCAATTAGAGCACATATGATTACTTCTTGTATTAGCAACTAATCATAGAATTTAACCAGAATCAATAAGTAACTAGAAATATGAAACAACACAAGAATTGAGAGACAATACACAATTGTATTAATAGTCACTCAGAAGAATATACAATAAAGAAGATGCCACTTCTTCTTCCACCTCAAAGGTTTGCCACACCTCAAGACCTTCTTCCCTCTCTCTTGGTCACAACAATCAAATCCAAATACAGAATTGATGTTCACCTCTCCAACCAGTCAGTAACATGCTGCCAGTTCACCAAGTACACAACTGTACTCCAAGTAGATCCCCTGCTCTCTGCTGCTACCTGCAAATCACTAGACCTTACTCACCATTGTAGATCTCCAAAAGAAGCCATGCTCATCTGCTGACCAAGATCATACAAACATGAAGAACCCTTCTGATTCTCCAAACCAGTACCCACCTTGGTATTGTGGCACTAGGAGGAACGCACCATTACTCTCTTCTCTCTGAAGGAGCTTATTGCTCTCTTACTCACTAGCTACAAGTTTACAATACAGCCCATGAGTCCATATATAGATCTCATGCTTACAATAATTAGACTAACCTAATTACAATAATTAGACTCACAACTCAAGACTACGACTAGCCTTCAACATGCAAACTAACAGTCTCAAAATAGACTCTCCCGGATTCGTCATGCAAACTGCCTGTTCTTGCACAGGCTATCGACGTCGACTCCTCCATGACCAATGTCGACCGACTGGTGACCGATGCCGGTTGCTTCCTCTATGCTATCTGACTGACATCGATTGATCAGACTGATGCCGATTTCCCTGCAACTCCCCGCAACTCTGCATCCTCTATAACTTCTCCTGTTTGCATCCTGGTGAAGCTTTTAGCTCCACAACCTAACAATTATGGCCAACCAAGGCTCATACGAGTAACTAAATATTTCTAATGTTAATTACAACTTCTTTGACCCTGATTATAAACTATATCCAGCTAATCATGTATTTAGTTGTATCTTATATGTAATTGGGGCCAATTAAGCCCCATGAAAGTAATTTTTTCCATACAATGTTCTAGTTGGGTTCCATTAGTCCCGATTACACACCATATTTAACCAATTGAGTATTTAGGTTCCATATGATATGTAATTAAGGCCACTTAATTCCTAGGAAAGGAATTACATCCATCTAATGTCATTTGGGGCTCTAATACAGTAGGTTAAATCAATTAATATTTTTTCAATACTATACACAATTGAGGACAACCAAGTCTTCTTTAATTAAATAATTCCATCGAGAATATCAATTGAGGCATTTTTCTCCCCATACAACTAATTGTGTCCTAATGTCCATTGTGAATATTTTCCCCTAATTGTTCATCATATTTAACCAATAAATTATTTTCTTTAATATAATCTATAATTATAAGTAATTGGTCCCCGTTCAATGAATTACTTCAATAAAATGCCAATTAGGTATTTGATAGCACATCATATTAAACTAATTTAATATTTACTTCAATATGATACATAATCGGGATTAAATGAGCCCTACAAAAGGAATTATATCCATATGATGTCAATTGGGTCTCTAATTACACACTATATTTGATGGTAATTACCCCATTAATGGAGAAGAGCCAAAGGCTTTGTATGTGCAAAGCACACCAAATTGTCGATCAATATTAAAAACATAATTTTATTAATGTAAGACATTACAATTTATAGTATTTTGCATCCCCTATTATTTAGGAGATAGTCTGACTAATAACCTTCCAAACACTAATTTCAATAGATTTTTATAACAACTTATATTTCCTCACCTATAATATCTCACACAATAATGCCACGTGATTTGTTTCAACAAATCACCTATTTATTAATAAATCAATTAATATCTCTCCACTGATTAATATTTAATTATGTGGAGTGTAAATCTAATTTCACTAATATATGTTCACACTAATTATTTTTTAACACCCTTCCTTGGTGTGAACATTGTAATAACTACATATCACTATATTGCCCTTCCTGAATGCAGACATCGGTACCCTCAATAATGCATCTGATTGAATTTGAAAGGATTATTACATTGAAGAGGATCAATTTCCTTCATAGGCTTATTTGAGGCACATAGAATTTTCTAGTGGTCTTGTCTCAAATAATTGAAAATGACTCCAGACAATGACAAATGACTCAATTTATTTATGACATAATAAAAAATTAAATATAAAAGACTATAAAATTAAAGAATAATCTTGACACTTATGACACATAGATATATTAAATAGACCAAAAAATAAAAAGATGACTTAATAATACTAAAAACTTTGACAATATTAAACCAAAAAAATGATTATTAAAATTATATTCAAAATCTAATTGACTATTGGATTTAGCAAATAACAAACTTGTACTAAATACTTTATATAAAAACTAATACGAAAAGAAAAGAAAATAAAAACTAAACTATAAATTAAAATGTAAAATCATAATTCTAAACATAATAAATAAAAATATAAAACATAAATAAACAATTAGGGATTTAACATAATATACAAAGCTTAAAAAATAGAAATCAAGACTAAAATGATAATAAATAACCTAAATAGTTTCCTTCATCAATGGGGAAGGAGATATTGACGTCACCACCATGTGGAGAAGTGCTCAACCAGGGATGTAGATTATTTACAACTATTCGAGAAAATTTTAAGAGGACTACCATTATTATAGAGAGATATCTTAAGTCTTCCCATGATGTAAAATGTTATACATATTTAAACATATTAACATTTTTGTTGATTCTAATTATGCATGTAATGTCAAACTCCAAATTTATTTGAGTATGTTGTATGGATACAGGAAATTTCACATTCCAACACTGTTTGAATAGATATCATGCATAACTGGGTGATGTGGGGTCTGTAGTTAGATGGAGAGAAGAAATCCATGGCCAAGGAGTTAATACATCCATTATTTTTTGTCCAAAATTTCTCTCATAATTTCCAAAATATCTTCAAACCTTTTTTGGGTTCTTTTGTCCTCCTTTTAATCTTTTTTGAACACTTTAAAATTATTGTTTTCATTGAGACATTAGGATGTTACTAAAATTTTACTAAACCTATAATTCTAAGATAAAAAATTATAAAAAATAAAGATCTTCAATATGTATATTTATTTTTTATTTTTATAATTTTTAATACAAATGATGGACAAAATGGTGTGAAAATAGTAGATAGAGGTGAATATAATGGAAAGAGAATGGAGATACAAGTAGATTGTGAAGCCAATGGGGTTGCAAGTGGTTTTCACTACTAAACCAGTGGCAACATGCAAGAAAGGTTGAACAACCATAATGATGCCATTTGCTCATGGTCTGCATAGCATAGCCATAGTGTTGTGTGGAATGAAAATAGGTGGATGGAGGGAGTGACAATGCTTAGAGTGGCCATACACCTTCTCTGATGACACTAATGGGAATTACCCCATTAATGGAGAAGATCCAAAGGCTATGTATGTGCAAAGCACACCAAATTGTCAATCAATATCAAAAACATAATTATATTAATGTAAGACAATATAATATATAGTATTTTGTATCCCCTATTAGTTAGGATGTAATTTGACTAATAACCTTCCAAACACTAATTTAGATAGGTTGTTCTAACAACTTATATTTTCTCACACCTGTAATCTCTCACATAATAATGCTACATGATTTATTTCAATAAATCACCTATTTATTAATAAATCACCTAAAACCTCTCCTCAAATTAATATTTAATTATGTGGAGTGTAAATCTAATTTCAATAATATATGTTCACACTAATTATTTTCTAACAATATTATAAACAAAAAGGCATTTAGTTTAGTTTGATATGTGATTGGGTCATTCCAAGCTCCATCCAAGGAAATATGTCCATTTAATGTCAATTTGGGATTTATTGGCCTGATTGCATACCATATTGGGATCAAAGGAATAATAAATTGATTCATTAGTTAATACATCTCCAATTATCATTTAATGTTATCAATTTTTGACAAGAACATTGGTCCCAAATAATAATCTTAATCTGAAACCAATATTTGATCTTAAAACTAGTAGGCCTAATGGCTCTTATTTAGGTTTTAGGATGTTGAGAATATGTAATGTGATTTTAGTATTAACATGATTGCATTATTAAATACCATGATTATGTTAATAATGTAGTTAATAGCGTGATAACATTATTAACATGATCATAAAATTTATATTTGAATTCAATTCCCACACCTTTTATCTTGGGAATGGCTTCCATTCTCGAGCCAAATGCTTGGACTATCAAAATATAGCTGAGTTTTGAAAGGTATGAAAATAAACAACAAATTTAAAATTTAATTTATAAATACACTAAGAATTTCAATGTTAAAATTCAAAAGCTTGATACCATTACAATGATCATGCTCTCGTCTTTTCAAAAATATGATTTTTGTAATTTTGGATAAATTTAATGCTTTTAAACTATATTTAATTTAACTATGCCTTTTTTAGGCCACTACATGCCACAAACATACATGCCTATACATGTTCATGTAATTTATCTTTCATTGATTGAAGTGAAAAAAAAATTATATGGTGACGTAGTTAGCCTAATTCTACACACATTAAAAAAAATTGATTTCCATTTTTTTTGAGGTAGTTAGGCATTTTTCATGGATGGATATCCATTTATTTGTCATTTCTAGGATCTATTTACTTGTAAAATTCATTAAAAAATAGTATTTATTGAAAAAATACAAAAAAATATAGGTGACATGCTAGAATATTTTATCTAAATGTTCCCCTAAGGGTTTCAAATAATATTAAATATTGCTCAAAAATGGTGTCCATCATGACTATCTATTTACTATGTTTTTATAAAAATAGGATTTTCCCTTCAAATATTAGATGTTTGACCTAGTTATACTTAACTATATTTTTTTTTAAAATAGTGTTTTGAAAACTACACTCAAAACTCTACATTTCATGTTCCTACACCATATTCAAATTTGGAGTGTAGATATCTCACATTATCTTAGAAGTTCAAATTTTTGAAATTTTAGAAAAATCATGTCCACGAGTAGGCCACTTTTATCCCCAAACTTTATGCACTTAAGCATATATAGTTGTTAATTCCTAAATTAATAATGGTATAGATTTTATTTAAACAACAATATATGAAAAAATTATAGAATAGAATCTACTAGGTTTCTACTATTCTTTAGAATAAATATTCTTTAAGAACTAAGTCATCTAGATCGAATTAGTATTTTAGATAGAAGATAGGCTACATAACTAAGTCAACTAGGCCAACTTAGTTCATTATAGGATTGTAATTTTGAAGATTTCAAGCTTGAATAATATAAAACTATAATGAAGTACTGAATTTAAAGAGAGAGAAAGAAAGGAACCTTAGTGGATTAGAATATGTTGAGGATTGATTTTTTTTTGTTGAACTAGCTTGAATGTTGCTTACAAATTTTGCTAACTAACTTGATCAGGTCAACCTACCTATATGAACCCTATTTTCTAAACACTGATAATATGAATAAATCAACTTAGATGACTTAATTTCTTATCTAAATTTTGACTATAAGACTAAGTCAACCTATTCGATATAGTCACTTATTCTATATGCTGACTAGGAGACTAAGTTGACCTATTCAAAATAGTTTGTTGGTCTAGGATTGAATAAAAGTATTTTTTTAATCGATCCATTAACCTATATTTGATGAAGACATACATATAAGTAATAGATTCATTTTGATGTGACTATGTGTTAAAGCTATGCACATAAGTTAGAACTATACCGGCCTAGTTGACCTAGTATCACAAATATAAAAAAATAATTAAATGATATAAATTAAAAGTGTGAAAGAAAACTTGATCAGGTTACATTCATGTCAATTTCATCATAATGTATGTAATGGGAAATACAACATATCCACAAAATAAACTTAACTTAAAGAAGATAGATCCTACTTACACTTATGATTTGGGATACATTAGATAATCAAGGTCATGAGCAATATGGATTTGTTAGACCTAGCCAAGGGATATCTTACCATAGTAATATCACTAGGGAGGGTTTAAAAGCCTCCAATCAATCAAAACTACATAATAACCCTAACTAGGTTCT
The DNA here is from genome assembly GCA_037957365.1 of Torreya grandis. Classification (NCBI taxonomy): domain Eukaryota; kingdom Viridiplantae; phylum Streptophyta; class Pinopsida; order Cupressales; family Taxaceae; genus Torreya; species Torreya grandis. The sequence continues at coordinate 1,135,672 of JARHVA010002867.1, forward strand.
ATGCTTTCTTATTCACTGAATTAATAACAAGTAAATTAAAATCTAATATAGTACTCACTAAATATTTTGCCACAAAATGTAGGTAATAAACATTAAAATTAAACATATATAGAAGACATATACTTATGTCAATTTATACAAAAAATTAATTCATGGAAAATAATTAAAAATTCATTTGTATTTACTCTTACAAAGGAGGAACAAAGTTAGGAATACTTACCTTTGAAGACAAACTTGTCGAGCCTCAATCTCTCCCTTGGCTAAGGTGCTTTATAAGAGGTTTTTGTGATATGTAAGGATGAAAATATAAATCAAATTTATGCTACAAAACCTATCAATACATCCAAAATGCTTATCCATAAGGCAAGATCCATATTTCTAAAGAAAGTATGGAGCCCTATTCTTGCTCCTCAAGTAGAATGGTGGATAAGCAGATTTACAATATATCTTACTTCTTCTTCTCTCCTTTTAAAAATATTTAAATTATTGTGTTTATATAGATGAATATAACCCTAAACCTTTTCAAATGTTTTGGATGATAAGGTTAACTTGGTTGACCTAGTATTGTAAGTGACAAAAACCTTATCGAGTCAATATGGACAACATAGTGATGTAAACTATCAAAAAGGGGTTTAGGTTAGGTAAAGGGAGAATGAAGGTGGTAAATAAATATAGGATTGTGTATAATAGGAGGAAAAGCTTAGGTAAATGGTTTTTGGGAGACAAGTATGTAGATATCAAGTGGCAAAAGGGACAACAATCCTACGAAGCAATAATGGTATGCCCACCCCTTTCTCAGTGTACCCCTTAGGGTATGTACTTAGAGAGATTGAGACTCGATGGGTTCCTAAAAAATAAGAGAATATCATTAATTGACATCTATATTTTATTACTGATCTTATATTGATGGTGGTTATAACTATACTTGACTATATGTGTATAACAAGGGTAAAATTCTTGAACATTAAAATTACTTTATAGTATAAAGATAGAATACAAAGGTATAGAGTTCAAATTTATTTATATGTAGTATAATTCAATAATTAATATGCATTTAATTCATATGCATTCACTAAATTATATTTATCATATCCTAATTACATAAAATATTCAATAAATTATGTGTTACATGAATGATTCTGCCTTAACTAATCATTAGTTCCTTCATGTAGTCAATAATATAGTCATTATTAAAAAACCCCAAATGTATTACACACTCTAAACTGATATACCCTTCTGATATGCTAAACTGATATCATGCTTAGGATTTGGGGATGCAACAATACATACAATACAATTCATTATAACTACTAGCCTATATAATAAAATTCCTCCCTGGGGATGCTCCTATGATTCACACTCATGGAATCATGTAATGGTGAATGGGATCCTTCAAATTTAAAAGAGGAATACTATTATGACAAGTGACAATCATTATACTCTTTGAATAGGGGAAATGTGTGTAAGTAACAATTCAACATTTAATGGATAATAACATTTTATTTCTCAACTAACATTTGGCTTAAACACTATCATTTGGTTTAAATGTTATCATTACCTTAATCACTATTAGTTTCCTTAATCATTGTTTTTTGTCTTAATTTGTTGTTAATGGGTATTATCTTTGCAATGAGCATTGGATTTTGAGTGATTTAGAGGGCCCCATGGACACATCATCCAGAAATGCAAACTCTATTACTAGTTAAGGTGCTCAAACAGAAATACAAGATGTAATGAGTAGTGTTTCTCTTCATATTTCCATTTTCTTAGAGAAATATAAAGAGTCCCCTTGGTGTTTGTCTGAACTATCCTTTATGCTTAAAAGTTATACCTTAATTTTTCCTCTCTTTAATCATGTAAAACCTACTAATTTGGAATGGGTTGCTCAAGGAAATAGAATTTATGTTCAATCATTTTCCTAACATGTAAATAATGGTAGGTATAGCTCAAAAAAGGTTCAGGATTAGAAAATATCTCTCCAAAAAATTTATTAAATTGATGGCTACCTTCTTAACAATAAGAATGAGTGACTATAAAAAACTCCATTTATCTTCTTAAAACCTCATGCATTCCCTTTTTGTTTATAATCTTGAGTCTACATTTTATTCTCTCTTTCTTACAAGAAGGTAGAAATAGCCACGGGCATGAACATACAGGTAAGAATGGGAATGAATAGTGTAAGGAGTATGAAGTTTGTAAGTATAGAATGGGAATACAAAGAAGATTGTGAGTATGGCAAAAAAGATAGATAGACAAAATTAGAATAAAGGTAGAATGTAGAAAAGGATAAGGTTCTAAGTAGGGATTTGAATGACATGAGAAGAAGACAAATAAAGAAGCAAAATTCACTTTATCAAGGTTGATAGGGTTGACATTTTAAAACATGTCCCACGGGAGTTCCACACGATTTTAAAAAAAGATATTTTTTTACAACTAATGGATTTGGGTTAGATTTGCAGAGGAAAAGAGCCAAATACACTGAGAATATTTTACCATAATAATATTCTACTATATTCATTTTATTCAAAAACATTACAAATATATAGGATGATATTTTATATAATCAAGGATTCTAAGATCCTTATGAAATCTCTACTAAAAAATCTCTAATCTCCTAATAATAAAACCAAACCTATTTGCAATAACATAATATCTTACCATATTTTTCACATGATTAAACATAAACCTATTAACCGATCTATTAAAATTAAATTGTAACTAAAAATTTAATATTAAATTAATAATGTTTCATACTATACCTCAACATTCACCCCCTTGTGAACATTATTAATCCTATCTATACCCCCTTAATTTGAGCATGAGGAAAACAACTCTCCCATATCTGCACCTATACTCATAACTTGGTGATTTTTAGAGGACATTCATAAACCTTACATGATGGTTTTACAAGTGGCTAACTAAAAACCACAAAACAATACCTATGGTTTTATAGGTGGCTAACTAATAACCAAAATAGTAGTTTTACAAGTGGCTAACCAGAAACCATAAAACTTTAGTTTTACAATTGGCTTACCATAAATAACATCATGATGTGTAGTATATATTCTAGCTCTCATCATTTTCACATTTCAGAAAGGTTACATAGGAATATACAATTCACTTATGAAAAATGTGAATAATCATACAACTTATGTTCTTATTGACACCACACTATGATGAAAATAAACACACCACATAACTGAAAGAAAATTATGTTCTTATTGACACCACACTATGCTGAAAATAAACACACCACATAACTGAAAGAAAAATGCCACTAAATCATAAAGTAGCCCCATCATTAGTAGCTAATGAGAGGTACAAAAATCCTCTATCATCTATTTCTTTCTTCCTTCAGCTAATGATGGTGCTTACTCAGCACATGTGTCGATTAAAATCATGTCTAAATATTTGAGGATAAACCCCCTCATAATTCAAACATCACGTACAAGTGAAAATACATTGGCAATTTATTTTACAATTTTTGACATTGAATATATATGACACGTAAACCTAAATTATTTTGACATCAAAGTGATTCTTTAAAAAAATGACTCGATGACTTTAAATTCAAAACTTATTTTTTTATATTTTAACAGTAAACCCCAAAAATTGACACTTTTAATTATGACAACAATAAAAACTCAGAAAGACTATGGAATATAAACTTAAATATAATAAAACTCATAAATTAACTTTTAAATTCAATGTTTAAATAATAAAATATTATCTAAGTGTTAAAATTCAAATACTCAAACTCTAAATAAAAGCTTTTGACATAATTTTTAAAAAAGGACATAGTTTGATATAAAAAATGGCTCTAATTCTAGTAATAATATGAATTTGAACCTAGGACTACTAATTTTTTTTAAAACAAAGACTATGTAATATATATCTTTTTTTGACACATTTAAAGACCTTGAAGACTATACCCACTATTGTAAGGACTAATAAATACAAAATAAACTAAAGACTCATTTCACTTATAATTAAAAAAAATTGTATAAAATCACTGTGACTCCAAAAGACTTAAAAAGACTAATTAAATGAATATGACCACACAAATTGAATGAAAATAACATGATCATATCCCAATCTTACAAGTAGATAGCTAGTGAAATATTTGACGCTGAGTCAAATGGTGAAGTCTTCAATGAAAGAGAATATGACTTAACAAAAATTAAAACCTCAACTATTTCACCAAATACATGTGTGAACAAGTTCATGAAATTTGAAGTGCAGTAAATTTATTTTGATGATGCCATGGAATCTATGGAGTAAGACCTAGTAAATATGCATAGAAAATAGAAAAATCATAGTCAAGCTAGACATGAGTTTGATGTCAAAGACATTAGATAGATTTTTAATAGGCACACATGGTAGAGTTTTCAACACCATTTGAGGAGGATGCTTTTTGATACTATCTAAGAATATACAAATGACAGGTTGAGATTTTTAATACTAATGCCTAGTGTATCCAATCAATAATAATTAAAACCAAATTCAATGTAACAATTATGTTTTGGGGTGAGTTGTTAGAACATACAAGAATGAATCATATATCTAATTTTATACTAAGGCAATTACAATCAAATCTCACTATTTTGTATGCATGGGATGTGCAAACCCAACATTGTAGATGGTAGACATGATGAATGAAAATTTGAAAGTTCAGACAACAAACAAAATAGTAAAGTAGATGGTTGTTCTTGTTGGGGTTGCTCCAAATACTACACACTCTCCTCCATATCTATCACAAAACTCCATTAATTTTCATGCATTAAGATTTCTCTCAAAGCTTCCATTCAATGGGGTATTGCGGAATAAAATCACTAACCCTTCATTAAATATCATTACATATTGGCCAATCTCCTACTCTGATACTAGATAATGGATCTGGTTTAGATTTGCAGAGGAAAAAATGCAAATATACTGAGAATTTTTTAACATAATAATATTATGCAATATTCATTTCATTCAAACACATTAAAAATATATAGGATGATATTTTCTATAAACTAAGATTATGAGATCCCTATAAAATCTCTCCTAAAAAACCTCCAATCTCGTAATAATAAAACCAAACCTATATGTGATAATATAATATCTTACCATATTATCCATATGATTACACATAAACCTATTAGCCAATCTATTAACATTATATGATAACTAACAATAATAACATCAAATTAATAATGTTTCACATTTTACATCAACACCAATAGCTTTTATGTTTCAAGCATATTTACTAAATATAATAAACTCTTCAAATTAAATCTTATTGAGGCAAAATAAACTTGAAGAATGGTATAAAACTAACACAAAAGTTATAGATTTATGATAAAGATTGGTAATGACATAAAACATGTCATTATTGGAAATTAAAATGCAAAACCAATTAATAATGTAGAAACATTAGTGACATAGAAACATACCTCCACTAATAGAAAGGAATAGGTGGGTGTCAAATAAGGACACAAACATAGGGGTTAGTGATGGGAATGATGCCTCAAGGAGGTTTGGTAATTCTATTGAACTTCAATATATAACATCCCTTGTATCTATAGAATGGTGAAATAGAAGGGGCATGGGAATCTTACATTCAATCAAACATGTTCAGATATGCACAAACTATTTTATTAGTCACTAGTGAAAAAAAAATCTATGTTAACACAACATAATATAAAGGAATTTTAATGTGGAGGTAGGCTAGTAAATTGAAGCAAACTAGAAGTAAAAATTTCACAGTTATCCTACCAAGGGTATTACAAAAAACTTCAATAGTAACTTCCATAATGTAATAAACACAAACAATTCAAATATTAAAAGGGAAATAAAGGGTAAATAAAAACATAATATAATACTTAAGAACAAAGTATAATCAAATATGGTTTTAAAAAAACACACCCAACTCACTCACCATATTCAAAAGGATAATGATAATGCACATCACAATTGTAGGTGGGTTTTGGAGGATAATAAAAATGGTAAGAAAAATACATGGGTAAAAAATAAAATGGAAATTGAAACATATTTAAAATACTAAGGGGAAAGAGATGAAGGGAACCAATAAATGAAGGAATGGTATAGCCTAACATCAATGCCACTAATATGGTCACCTAAGATATATGTTAATGAATTAATGAAATTGAAAAAGATGTTTGAAGACTTAGAAACAAAGAAATGATATGATGAAAATAAAATGAAATAGGTTATAGATTCTAATTAGTTATAAGAGAGAATAAAATACTCAATGAGCAAGTAAACAACTTGCATAACAACATGGAAAAGGGGAAACAAGAGTTGATGCTGATAAACCAAACTTTAAATCATTCAAAATAGTAGAGGAAAATAATCCAAAAGTGATCTACAAAAGGAATGCATAACAAACAAAATAGTTTTAATATATAATTGTAAATATGAAAATAAAAAAAGAAATCACTTGGGATTCCAACATGAGGATATAAAGTCTTTGGCACAAGTAAGAAGAGGACCTTCTGACAAAAAAAATGAGATAATAAAAAAGAAATTTAGAATATAAATAAGAGAAGAAAAGGATAGACATGACAGGGTTGTAAACATTATTATTAAAGGATTAAAATACTATGTTGAGAATGAGAATACCAAAAAATTAGTAATAAACTTCATCATAGACCAGCTACATTGGACATGACATATTCATCAAGAAAATAGAATTGGAAAATTTATAGTAAGAGGAAAGAATAGACATGTAAGAGTTATCATGAGAAACACATAAAAAAATTATATATTATGGAACATGACATCTCTTAGAGGGACACACATCTACCTATATGAATATATAACCCCAATAAAACAATAAAAATGAAGAAAAGAATAGGATAAAATGAAAATAATAAGAGATACAAGAAAATGGCCATAGTTACATCATGGAAGAGCCCAAACCAACCATTGAATGATGCATAATAAATAGGGACTCGAAGCTTTGAAAGAGCACTTGAACATGGTAAGTTGGAATTGTAGAGGTTACCCTTGGAGAAGACACCCTATGATGGGTCCCATAGTAGAGGAAAAAGACATTAGTATTCTTACTAAAAGTCATGAACACAAAGGCTACAAAGTTCTAAAATTTGAAGGATACAAGAAAATTTTAGTTTGGAATGTAATGATAGAAAGTGGCAAGGGACATGGAGGGGTTTCAATGTTTATCAAAGAAACATGATGTGCAATTATAAAAGTGGAGAAAGAGCACCAAAATAAATAGTACATATGGATGAAAATAATAAAAAATGAATTAAAAATTAGGATTGTCGCTTGTTATTTTACATTGGTAGACTCAAAAATATATAAGAAGAGGAATTTATATTTTAAATACCCTTATACATTCTAGTATTCAAAACCTTAGGAGAAGTCTTGTTAATAGGGAGATTTAATGTATGGACAACAAACAACTAAGATCTTAATTTGAAGATTGAAGGGGGAATGATAATAAATCCATTATTGTTAGAAGAAGAAGAGGACTAGTGTTGAGGAAAACAACATGGAAAGGGGGAAGTCACATATTATTGAGCAGAACTATTGAGACTACATAGTTTTTATGGTATGGTTATACATAATGCCATGAAAATATGGCCAAATTCAAGGAATATTATTTATAAATGTACAATGGTCAAAGTGTGGTAGACTATATTATTTTTTCACAGAGATCTATCCTAAGATTGGTGAAGCTTAAATTTGGGGATTACCCAATCGATAAGAAATAATATCACAATCCACTATATGTAAATTTCAACATGCACATAAATTATCGAGGAGAAGACCATCAGAAGCAAATGAAGATACCTCTTCAAAGTATAATCCTCATGACTCAGATGAATTGATAACTCTAAAAAGTAACCCTTGAAAAACATTTATAGGAATCAGATAATAATACTTCATCTATGGATAGTTGGCCACTAAAAAACAATATGTTGATTTCCTCAATTCAAAAGGCTCTATGTGCATATAAAATAAGTAGAATTAAGAGTGAAAGTACAATTAGTTTTCAATGAATTCTTGATATAATGAAGAATTCAAGGAAATGAAGAGAACTTTAAAAAGACTTGGAATCACCAAAGAAAACAAAAAGGCTTATGAAATAATCATTCAATCTAAAAATTAAAGATACATGAACACAAGGAGAAAATTATCAATTTCTCTTGGAAAACATAATCCCAAAGGTTTTGAAATAAATTATAATAAAATATAAAATAAACAAATAATAATATTATAGATACCTAATGGTTAGAGTATGCAAAGGTACTTTATGAATGAGTTTAGTATAAATATAACCCTCTTATAATCAACAAAACAACTAAACTTTTTTTTATGAAGGATATTACTCAAGGCATAAGGAGACTAGCAAGGGTTAAGGCACAAGACATAGATGAGATTCAATTTGAATATCAAAAGTGGGGATGAGAAACCCTCACACTCCACATCAAAATATATTCAATGATATCATTCATGAATGCGTCCCAATATACTGTATGACAAGTGTTGTTATCCTTCTCTATAAGAGTGGGTACACCAGTAATTCATCTAATTATTTAACTAGCATGGTCAATTCCCTCCTTTTTATTATATTTTTAGCATTATAGAGTGTATAATTAGTATCTAAGATAAAAAAGAGGGGAAAGGGTAAAAGGTCAAACAAGGTCTAGGCCAAAACATTCCACTAGTAACCACTACATCACTCTTAGACACTTGATCAAAAATGTATGAGATACTCAGGGAGAAGAATATTTTTGTTGCTTTTTTAACTTCAAAAAAGCATTTGACATAGTCCCTAGAATTAAACATTAGAGTATAATGAAGGATATTGGAGTTCTAGATGATTATAGAGTGGTAGTGCATAGACTTTATGCACAAGTCAAGGCAAAAATTCGAACAAGTGAAATAATATTAGAATGATTTGTAAGTGATATTAGAGTTAAAAAAGGATGTCCTATATCTCCATCCTTTTTTGGGATATACATTGATAAAATATAGGAGTGGATAGATAACACTGGAAATGGTGTGTCCACCTAGCTAAATATGTTGTAATGTTATTTCTATATGCAAATGATCTTATTATAATTTTTAAAAAAACCCATAGTTTGAGAGATCCTTTGAAGGATCTAGGTATCTTCGAACAATAGATGTGAATGTAAAATAATACTAGAAAAATAAAATTAATGATATTTTCTCCACAAAGGAGAAATAGACAAAGTTATTTCCTATTTGAAGAAATCCAACTGGATGTAGTGGAAGAATACAAATATCTTAGGCTTGAATTTCACAACAAGATTAGTTGGGAGACATACAAG